>JARQZJ010000003.1:4410000-5010000 GCA_030704895.1 Henosepilachna vigintioctopunctata | reverse complement strand
TGAAGATAATCCTCAATTGTATGTCAAAACACCGTTACATCCAGAAAAACTGACTGTTTGGTGCGCTTTATGGACTGGTGGAATCATTGGTCCGTACTTCTTCAAAAACGATAATGGCCAGAACGTTACAGTCAATGGTGATCGATATAAAGCCATGATTACTAACTTTTTCATTCCTGAATTGAACAACCATGATGTCCAGGAGCTGTGGTTTCAACAAGACGGCGCAACATGTCACACAGCTCGTGCCACAATCGATTTATTGAAAGACACGTTTGGTAACCGCCTAATTTCATGTTTTGAGCCTCCAAGATCTTGTGATTTAACACCGCTAGACTACTTTTTGTGGGGCTATGTATAGTCATCGGTCTATGCGGATAAGCCACAAACGCTTGACCATTTGGAAGACAATATTCGCCGTGTTATTGCCGATATACGGCCACAAATATTGGAAAAAGTCATCGAAAACTGGACGTCCAGATTGGACTACATCCGAGCCAACCTTGGCGGTCATATGCCAGAAATCATATTTAAAATGTAATGCCACAAGATTATCTTTTGTAGATTGTTTTATTGCAATTTAAAGTTCTATACCTCTAAAAAAAACACCCTTTACATATCTAGTGTCTTAAAGAATTGTGTGAAATAGAACCGAGAGTTTTCAATTTTATGAAAGATGAAATATCTGAGCCGCAAAATATGAATTGGTAAAAACAAATATTCTATTTTCAGATTTTATATATGGTAACTTAATAACATAACTTCAACTATCATAACTGTTCATTACTGGAATGTGTGTATCAATTCGTTTCTACAGTATTTTAGGACTTGTATAGAAGTCCATAACAAAGTACATAATATGAAAATATATTGATTTCATTGGACTCCTCGTATTGTTTCTTTCTTAACACCATTATGTAGATAGAATATGCAAATTTGTTTGAGTTTGAAGAAAAGCCTATAATGAATCAGTTCCTCTATAAGAAGATTCTCATTCTCAAATAAATTTTTATTTTGTATATATTGAAATAATAAATATACTTGGCTTGATATTACAATATATTCAACAATTTCTTTGTCGAAATGTTTCGAGGTATCGCCTCATCATCAACACTGTAAGATATCCGATAAGAAATGATCAAATAAAGTGAAACATTTTAAGGTGAATTACTAACATTGAAAGATCCTACAACAACTCAGAGGTACAGGCTTTAGACGTTCGTTGAAGAGAATATTTCTTTTGTATTTGTTTTGTTCTTCATTTTATAATTGAAATTCATTTATATAATGTAATTCAGCATTTTCTTTTAATCATATCGTGACTTTGCTATTATTGAGCTATAATTCAGCTATTATTTTTATTCCATTGATATAAGCGAATTCATTATCATTGATTTTTTAGGTTTTTGTTATTCAATTTACAGAAACATTTTATTGATTGTGTTGTTTTGCCATCTATCTGTTAGAAAGAAACATTTTTATTTACAACTATTCAGAAATATATTTGCACAATATTTGTGCACATATAAAAGTTGCACAAATCAAATTTTGCATGAAATATTCTCATAACAAGAGTACAAGTACAAAAAGAACAGAAATATTTCTCTAAAACGAGCGCAAACAGTTTTGATAATGAGATGACAAATTTCAATTTCACACCGAAACGAATTGGTCTAAAAACCATACTCGAAATTGCGAAATTCACTTCCTCAGTGATCCTTCCAACCGCAAAATCATTATTTACACAGAGACCGACACAGAGGCACAATCATAGAACAGAGGAACATGACAATTAATTTTAAATTCCCTTCCTAAACGTTAATCCCCCGGTCGCTCCGAGATATTAATCCACCTCCTGTCATAATTCATGTCACTTACTACTCTTCCTCTTTCCCCGTAGTCCTCCGCCTCGCCACCCCTTAGCCAGCTTCCGATCTGTTAGTGGGAGGGACACGCGAATTTCTATTGTTTCACGCTGCGTTCTCGCGCCACTGCCTTCAGGGCACCGGGGGTGGAATTACTCGACCGTGATTTCGAAATTATGGCGCAAACAGTATAGAATTTATACTTTCATTCGGAAACAAATGATACAGTTCGTTGTTTGGGGGTGCGTCCGCGTACTCCCGTACTAGTTTAATTAATCCCCTCGGTCATTTCCAGTTATCACTTTCTGAGTCGCCAGACCGAGAATTTATTATAAGTGTTTTTGCATCGTTGCGGTTTTAACAACGGAGCATAAAAGAAATTTCCTGTGCTCCATGATCGATCGACGACGACAAGGTGTGGTGGCTGTTGGGCTTAATGCAGAAAGTTTGCAAATTATAATTACTGTTTATTACCGTTTTGTTTTGGGTTCATTCCACCATAAAAATAAGTGACGAATTATCGTCCTCACAATTAATACCAGTAGAATTTAAATCTTAATATTGAAAATAATTCATTTTATCTTTAATTTTTCATTATATTGTACGTGATTTCGTATTTATTCATGAAAATTCTTTCATTTGCCGCTCTGAAGATATTTATTGATGGTAAATAATTCATTATTTCATCGGAATTTTTTTCTGGCACAACTATTCTTTAATTTTTCAGGAGATTCTTATTTAAAATAAGTATTTATTACAGTTCAAATATATGTCTCTAGAATGGGTTTTTGATTATATAACATAATTTCAGAGATTCCAGAAGCTTGTTACACTTCCTGAACTTTATAAAGAAATTTTATTTGTGTCTTTTCAGTTTACTTCTATTCGTCTCGAAGTCCTTTCGTCCTCTGAATTTCCCAACTTTAGTGTGTGCCTTCATCTCTGGAATTCGTCAGGATATTTTCCTCTATAGGGTTTTCATGTCCAGAATAATTTATGTAAACATAACTCCGATAGTTCAAAATTGATCTTCAATTCATTCTAATGGATTATATTGATAAATATACGAATTTAAGGCATTTAATACCACATGATCACAGCTCCCAGAATAACTTTTTCTCGCCATATTCCCAACATCTACCTAGAAATATGACTTTCAGATCACTAATGACAATGGACATTACATCTATAACGAACCATTCGAAGCGAAATTTTTTTTCTCAGCAGATCAAATCATGATTATATGTTGGTTTTATACAAATTGATGAACTTATGTCGTTTGTTTTTATGAAAGAAGTAAACATATGTGAGCTTACAGTTGCAATAGCTTACCCTGCAATAGAGCAACTTCCACATATGGCTCCATTTGCACCCATTATGTCAATAATTGATTTCTTCACTAATGAATTGATTCAAAATGAATAATTATTCATCTTATAATATTATAATATATCATCATGTGTACAACAAAGAGTAAAACCACTACTGAAATAAATCTAATATTTGTTCCTGGATACGGTTCTGTCTTGCTATATGAGTAGGTACATTCAAGAAACATAATCGCATAACCTTAGATTTTTATGTATCATCATCTGGTGGCTTGGTTGTTTTTACTGTTCAGTCAATATCAGCATAGAACATTCTGTGTATACATTCTAGACGTATTTGTGGCAAATTACTGCGTTTCATTTATGATCGATATTCGATGCAGGAATTTGAGTGATACAATTGAACCTCGTCCTTCGATAATTTCGTCGATATTTCACAATTTGAAAGAATACAGGACGTGATAACTAAATGTAAAACAGAACGAAATTCATGTTCTTCTATCTTTTTAACTAAACTTACCATCCATAGGTTTCTCACAACTGTTTTTGGGAAATGTCTGGGCTGTCTAAGCACGTTTTCAAATGCCAATTACGTATTCGTTTTCAGAAAAAAACTATTGAATTAAAATCGCACATCGAACTGTTTTCTTGATTAGAAAATTTCTTATGTGAACTGTGTCGAATGTCAAAGTCAAAACGTTTGAACTTGTTCCTAATAGATTCTCAACTTCATTAAGTTCTGTAAGTATGGAATACGTTGATTTGTTAAGAAGATCGAATGAAACTTCGATTAAATTCTCATTTGTTGAAGTATTCTCATGAGAACCTTGAACATCATCATCTATGGTATCATTAGAAATAATTTCACTCAATTTTGAATGTATTCTTCAATAGTATTCTGTATAAATTAATTCAGAAAAAATATCAACGATTATTATACTTCAATTTAAGTGAGTACTTTCCATCGTTCGTCTTTAATTGGGCTACTTCAATTTATAGAAATCTGATGACTAAAATCTGAAAGCAAAATTAGTGCATTGTGTTGCAAAACTCAAAAAATCTACATTTACCAATCAATTGACAAAAGGTTTTCGAATGGTGGTATAGATAATGAAGTTATCAATCACTCTACTCAGAAACCAGTTACTAGCTTTGGTATTCTTAGGAACATATCGTTTAACTGATATCTGTTGTAAGATCATGTTTACCATTGAAAACTAATTTCAGATATATAAAAAATTAATTGATCATTTGAAATTTTAATCGAATAATAGGAAATTAATTTTTATGTTTTGAAATCAGAATGTTCTTCATCATACAATAATTTAATTATGTCTGTTGAAAATGATGTACAGATACTCTCTCTGAAGATTGGGACTAACATCATGTTCTACATGACATGAAATTTCAGCCTGCTAACAACCAAGATGTTATCCAAAATCAATTAATTTATTGAACACTGACTGAAATCCACGATTAAACCCTGATTTTCAAGCTCAAAAATTCCTCGCATGCCATAAAAAAACATTCAAACGTTGAAAGCATTAATTGATTCATTGTTACCTGTGCATTTCCAATCAAAAATCAGCTTAAATAACCAATCTATCAGGGATGTTGTAAGAGATGGTATAAGAATTGATAGTTCTGAACTAGTTCAAGGCACGCCTGTACTTTGAAAACATTCCACACTCAAATACAGTTGAGGAATTCTGTTCGAATAGGCATCTGGATACACCGACTTTCTGCAAAACCAGAGATACCGGGTGATATATGTTTAAACATAAACTCCAGTAAAAACCCGATATACTGCTCCTTATTGCGTATAAGAAGTGCGGCAGTTGTACTGCCTGTTTGCCCATTCTGCAGATATGAATCATACCGCATTAGTTACCATTTACAATGACAAATCGACCGGCAATTCGTTCGATCGCCATTTGTCACGATTAATACTTGTTTTTTTGCGATTCGAATCGCGTTTCCATCGTAAAACGCGTACGGAAACAGTCATAGAATTGATATTGATGGTCCGCCGGAATCGCCACGATCAAAATTAATAGGAGACACAGGTGTTTGTCTTGTTCTTCACCTAAAAGGGCTCGGCCTCGAGCTAATCATATGTGGGCTTCATCTCTACAATTTCTCAGATGGATTGTCGATTTTAATGTGTTTCTGAATAAATACCACTTCTCAGACACGAAAAAATAATAATTATATAATAATAAACAAATTTCTTATTCATATTGAGAAAATAACAATTATCTTCATTATTGGAGATCAATGAGTCTGCTCTCCATCTAACCCACCGAACCTGAAACAATCATGAAAAAAGGTTACCGAAAATAAAAGAAAAAATGCAACAGAACAATAATTATACAGAGGTACTTCTAAATGAAAATGGTATCAATGGGTTTTTCAGACTGAAATCATCGTAATAATAGAACGCACGTCACGAATTCTAGCTTCATCAAAACATTGAAGTGAATACTCATTATTATTATATAATTGAAACATTTTTCGATATATAAATATTTAATTACTACAAAACCTATCTTTATACTCGTGTTAACAAATTATATTTTTTAGTGAAACCAATAGTAAGGAATTAGAATGAGTGAATAATACAACGTCAAATGAAATATGTATTAGATTAAGCTAGTTTAAGACACTTCATATCTCAGTAATTACCCCATTTAAAAAATGTGTAAAAAAATTTTGTTTACTTGAGTAGCGGACTTGCAACAGAAAACTTCGTTGTTTTTGAATCTCAATACGCTACCAAGTAGTATTCGGAAGAAAAAATAGTATGATGCAACAAAGTTCAGAAAGAAAATATTTGACAAAAACTGGTTCTTCTTAGAACCAAGCCAGTCCTTCTCAGAACCACCACCTTGAAGACGGCAAGCAAATGCTTGCCGAAACGACGGACACGTCAGTCCGTCAAATAGATAATATCCTCTATCAAGAATATCACGTTCACAAAAGCTAAAATTTCTTGCGAAACGCCAACCAGAAATAAATTTCCCCATATTAAACTCTGTTGTTGCTAAGAATGTTAACTTCCAATTAGGTATATATTGGTACTCGTAAATATTATCGGTTCAGTTATATTCAGTTATATAAATGGTAAATATTAACGATTCTGCTAGTTTTCAAAATATCATATTCCGTTCAATTTACTGAAACACATGTTGGTATTAATTAATGAATGAACATTTCCACAAATTGACGGCAATGAATTGATCTTGTGATTTCGCACTAATCAGATTAAGCCATCATCGAATAAACGCGGCAATAAATTTTAATTTCGGAATTCGGTTTGACATGAGCACACTATCAACGTTTCTAGTGCAATTGGATACTCAACCGTACTGCAAAAAGCTTAGCGGTGGATAATTTGAATTTTCGGTCTGCTACTTGATGCAATTCCTATGCAGTTGCATCAATTATGCATCTGGTCATGAAATTATTGATGGTTGCACTTGTTTGGATCATGGTTATAGTCAAGGGCGTCGCCAAGGTGGGGCAGGGAGGTGCAGCTGCCCCCCCTAGAGATTCTTAAAAAGTTGCCAAATATAATGCAACCAAAGTTACTTTTGGTTGGTTACTTTTGGTTTAAATTGGTACCGAGTATTGCCAGGCTCTGCGAAACAAGATGGAATGAGAAACATAAAACAATCATCGTATTTAAGGAGAATTTTCATGTTATATTGGAAGCCTTAGAAAACTTATCGCGTGAAGGAAACACTGCAACTCGAAAAAACGCCTTTCAACTCCATGCGGCTGCTTTCAAAATTTCGTTTATATTTTGTATTACTTTGATAGCTAAATACTCTGCTTTGTTGGAACCTGTTCTCAACGCACTCCAATCCATAACTTTGGATGTAGTTGAGGCCTCGCAACACGTCAAACGCATTTTGCAATTGCTTAAGAGCCACCGTGATAATCCCGAAAGAGTCACAGATGAAATTATAAAGGATGCTACTATTGTTGCGGAGAAAGTCGGCCTGGAGGAGGATATCACTTCAATGCCGCGCATTGTTGGGAAACAACGTCATCGAAGCAATCACCCAGCAGAAAGCCCTTCAGAATTCTGGAAAAGATCATTAATAATACCATACTTGGACTCCGTTATTACACCGCTTGAAACACGCTTTGCTGAAGAAAATACTCCATCATTTGCTTTATATAAATTACACCCCGCACAAATGCGAACGATGTCAGTCGAAAATCTCACAGAAACTTGTGAAACTATCGCTCAGTTTTATAATTTACCAAATATAACAATTGAAGTCGAGCTTTGGCAGCAATTCTGGCATAACAAACCGAACTCAACAGATCAAACCGTTGTTGATATACTAAAAGAAGCAAAAAACTTCTTTCCCGACACTGAAAAAGCGTTGAAAATTTTGATCGCTCTTCCATGCACGACGTGTACGGTAGAGCGATCGTTTAGCAGCCTCAGGAGACTAAAAACCTGGCTAAGAAGCACTATGAGTGAAAATCGCTTTAATGGTTTGGCCATGATGAGTGTGCACCGAAAACTTATAAATGGAAACTTACAAGATTTTAATAATAAAGTGGTCGAGAAGTTTACAATGAATCCCCGAAAATTATGTTTCAATTAACCTAATATAAACAAACAACGACCACTATATTAAAATCTGGTAATTAAAAAAAAAATACGCTGTACGCTGTACACTTATTCAAATTCAAACTCTTTGTTATTCTATTTTTCTAATAAATGTTATTATAACTTATTTACAAGAACTTACAAGAATATATATGTATATAGTACTAAGATACTGTTGTTATTACAATCGCTGTAGATGTAAGGCTCGTAGTACAAGTGAAAAGCTTCGTGGGCTGTCGACTTTACCTATAATTCATACCTACTTTTCTCATTCATAGAGAATGAGAAAAGTATGAATTGTAGCAGGTAAAGTCAACTTGACCCCCCCTGCGCCATCGGCTGGCGACGCCCTTGGTTATAGTTGACATATTTGTAGTCTTTTTAGTCAAGTGAAGAGTCAATTTTTAATACGCATTAATGTCATTAATACGCAGCATCAACGTAATCATGCTGTGCACATAATGCTCCAAAAATATTTATCTTATTTATCCACTTTCTATATATAACTACAATTTTTTTATGTTACAGGAACCGTGTATCTTCTGGGATTAAAAGTAGACTATAGATGTGTTACTGAAGCTGTCGTTGTGACCAACGTCATTTATATCTATTTTAGTACACATATAAAGTGTAAATCATAAGTTCAAGTGTTTGAATTTAGGTTCATATTCAATTATAATATTTTCGTTTAAACAGAATTCTCAACATGATGCACATGTTTCATTTTTAAAATTCATAAGTTCAGAATACGAATAATATATAGGTCAATTGAAACAGTTTTCCGAACTTTCCAAAGCCTGTTTCTATATCCAATGTGTGGAAAGTGGGACCTTTATAAATATATTTATTCCACATTGAATTTCCGAAAGGAATGCGCAACATCACATGTGTGTATATCTCTTCTTTCTTTTTCGCTAAACTCGGCTCCGGGTATCTATTATGCGCATAAATTTATCTATCGAACTAAGAACTATAAAGCAATTTTGATGTATTCCGTGGCATTTCCACTCATTTCATATTCTTTTGGTCGTTTATGGCTCGACGTAGTCGATGTCGTATGCGTATGCAAAGTTTGTTTTCCATCGTTCGTCTTGCGCTCGAAGAGATTTAATACTTGGTGTTTCGAATAACTTGCTTCGCTTGAAGGTATTTTTATCTGAAATTTGTCTTTACGGTTTTTTTAGTATTGAATTTGTGACGAAAGATTGAATGTTACTACATGTCAAAGTTTGGTACAAAGTGACATCTGTTACTGCTATTTTTAGAGGAATCAGGAAGAAAATATGTATTTTCTCTTGAAAATTCCGATATTTACGAAAGGTTATTCTTACGCATCTTGCACATAATTTTCTGTTCATTTCAATTAAAAATTGTTGAAAGTAATTCATTCAACTCATAGTATGAAATCTTGGACGAAGAAAAAAGAAAAAAGTTCAAATCAATAATTTGGTGTAGTTGAAATATTCAAATATATACCCATATTCTATTAGCACATGAAAATCCTTCTAAAGTTTTTTCTTATCGTGTTACAATACAAATCCGAAATGTCGTTTCATTTCAATCAACAAAACGAAAAAATTGTAATTAAAATTGAATCGTTTTTATTCAATTCTTTGTCTGTTGTTCCTTTCGTAATATTTTCGAGAAATGTCCAGATTTATGTTATACATAATGTTGCAACAAAGTTGTTGGTTTCAAATTCTGCAGTATTAGAACGTCTGGCATCGCGCTCACCTTTCAGGTTTTCTCTGAGAAAATTGAAAAATAACTGCATAACCAACAAAATTTTCGAAAAAAATTCGAAAGTTATCGCCTGACATTTTTCAAGTTGTTATATAGGTAATGAGAAATTCATGGAATTTCTCTAAACAAAGTTATTGGAGTCATATAATTACTTTTTAACTTATATTTCAATGGATCCAATTTACGTCCACTTTGTAAATCTCCTTCGACATTTTTTGTTTCAAATCTCGAATATATCAAATCGGATGCATGTGAACTAAAAAAACTGAATCTAAATGTGGACGCAGAACATAAACAACGTAAGTTGAAAAATGGTCACATTCGTTTTGTGTAACTTGTCCTGAGTGCATGCCCATGTTTCCTGCCGCCTTCTGACTGACGTCCTGGCTCGTCTGCATGCGGCATACACACAGACTGACGACGTAACGAAAATATACCACCCACGGTAAAAAAACAGAGAGCTCAAGAGCGGAAGTAGAGGGCGCCGGCTTCTGTTACCCCGTTTTTTGGCACAGTTTCAGATGGGTGTAAAAATGCTATTGTTTTCGGATTTCAACACCACTTTTTTCAATCTCGGATTTTCAGTTTCGAGATACGATTAAAAAGTAGGGACAACTTTTATGGTATACTTGGCTTCTCAGAAAAATCAGCGTTTCATAATTTACTTTTATGAGCGCTCTTGCGAGATATACTTTCTCAAAGTTTCCTCTTTTAGGAATTTTTGAACCAATAATTATAATAATACCGTTAACAGTTCTTTATTGCATGAAACATACACACAAATGGCTATGGACCTTGGGCCTTTCAGCCTTTTCAATTAAAATCATAAATTGTATTTTTTCAGCTTCAACAAAAATTTTCTTCTCGTCTTATTTTTGTGGGTAGTTTTGAACTTTGGTAGAATATCGTCCAGTGTTTCTATTCTCGTGTGAACTGGTCTCCGTGGCTTAGTCGGGGGAACACCTGACTATGGTGAGATAGGATTCGGGTTCAAGCCCCTGTGAACGCATGGGTGTATATGTTTGTCTATGAGTTAAGTAGTTTAATGACGATGATAATTGTTGGGTAATGTACATTGATTACAAGCTCATTGGCCGTTCGGAATCGACGTTAAAGTGTAGGTAACTTTTAATTCAGCGTCAGAATTCCATGTTTGATTGTTTTACGTTCGTTCTTGTGTACAAAACTGTCTTGAGGGTGTCTTTACCTTGTAATAGTTTGCAGAGCTGACCTTTCTGCGTCTTCTATGTTTTTCAGCACTGATGTTCTGCAGTTTTCGTAAATAGTGAAAGCTTGTGCATATTCTAACAAAATCTACATATTGTAGATTTTTAGACATAGATGTACATTTCAACTATTCTCTCTGTTCTCGTATATATATGAGGCATCTGAAATGAATAAATTTCCAGACGCCTTTGAGAAATTGATGGTTGTTAACAGATTTTTAAAAAAAAACTATCAGAATGATAATGAAAAAGTATTGAATTTAAAAATTTCTCCCTATTGACAGTTTCATAGACTCATAACAGTTTAAATACATTTCTCCTCGAATTGAACATTCTGGAATTCATTATCGATTAGATAGGTTATTGATTCAAAATCACTTCATCATGCTCTCGGATTTTTTCTGAAGAGCTCTGCTTGATCTGATGACCAAATCGACGCTTTCTATATAATCAATATGAAATTGATTCTTTTGCGATATCAAATCATCAAAAGCATTTCACGATACTAACAATACTAGGAAAAAAAAATATAAAATTCATGAGTTACGAAACTATATATTAACCTTAAATTGTCTATCACATTCTATTCAACGTTGTTCATTTATACTACATTAAAAATGTAAGAGTTTTGCGACACAGCAAACTCGCAGCAATCAAGATTTCTTAACCAGCTCTGTTTCTCTCAATGTGCAGAATGACTAATACATTATAAAGCTCTGCTTTCCGAACAATTTTTTTCAGGTTTTTGTTGCCTTTCTGAGAATATTACTTCCCCCTCGAATTTATTATTAGCAACAAAACTAATAATCCCGTTCGTGCATCATCTTGACAGTTGAATTTCAGCAGATCTAATTCGGACCTCCATCAATTTTTCTCAGAAAACATGTACGAGAAAATTTATCGGCATCGTTACTTCAGAAATATCTGTGTAAGTAACGTTAGTGGAGTCGGCGATCATAAAACATGAAACACTGAATGAAATACGATATATTAGCATAATAAAAATATGAGTAGTGAAGCAGCAAAAACTATCATCCATTGCTAGCTTCATGTGCTTCGAATACTTTACAGTCTTAGAAGTTTATAGCTTGTTTGGAAACGGCTCATCGCAGGGTCGGAGGAGTTCCCGAAAACATCATCTTCAATGGAGTTGTAATAAAAATTATGGTTATTACTCGACACGAAATTGTTTTTCGGCAATTCAATCGAAGGGTTATATCGAATATATTAATCAGTACTTCATCTTATATGAGAATATTTACGTTCACATTTTTCTTCAGTATCTTCAGTATTATAGAAAATGCAGATTTTCTATAATTTTTTGCCCCCTCCCTTTTTTATTTTTTTTCAATTTTTTTTTCTTTCATTCATGAAAAGCAATTATAATTCTAGAAAAAGTTTAAGTCCTCAAAAATACGCAGAAAAATACCCTCGCACCCCAATAAAACGCCAACACATGAACGGCCCCTAGAATGACATGATAGATTTTTTGAATCATTCAGTCTTTTTTGCTTCTCAATAGAATTGAGATTCCATCATTTCAAACTCAATTATTTGCGTTTAGAGAATAGTAGTCAAATAATAAATCGATATTGCTAAACGCTCTCGTCACATTCAGCAACTCATTTCAGATCTCTAATTTTTTCCTTCTTCTATGTATAAAATAATTCGAGGCATTTTGTGAAGACAAATTCCTGTTTAATACTTATTTTTTATTTAAATTATCATGTCTTCCCTTCGAATATTTTCAATAAAAAAGGAAAATTAGGAAGAATATGAAACATTTAAGTGAATAATTACTTCCATAATATAGAATTGTGTTCTCCACATTCCTAATACCTAACAACTCATCCAATGTGACAATTACAACAATATTCTGTGAAACTTAAGTCAAGTTTGTTAATTTTAATTTTTTGTTTTTAACATAATGTTTCACCAAGAGATAAGCGAAACCTCCGTGTCATTTATTAATATCTAAACTTTAAAATTTTTCTTCAGTGTTTTAATAAATGACTTAATTGAGATTGAAATCTTGCTTACCTCTTGGTGAAACATGTTTAAATGATAATTTAAATCAAAGTCTCGGCTTAATGTTTCAAAAATATATTGCATAAGACTAAGTAACAGTTGCTGACTGCTCGACACATGTCAACTTAACGTTAAATTTTATTGTATTATTGAGTACTTAATATATTTGTGAAACATTATGCCAAGAGTGTTGTTTAAATAATTATTGTATGACTTTTACTGATGTTCATCAGTTCATTATTAGTTAATTGAATTGATGAATGTCAGTAGATAGTAAAAAGTCAGCAGAAAGTGAATATATTTCTTCAAAGAACTGCTTACTGTTTGTACTGCCTAATCCGACACTGTGTCGCAGTAGGCTCATTGTTCTTTAATTTAGTCAAAGACTGGAACAGAATCCTGTCGTTGTCTAGCAATTATGTGTCGGTAATTGAAATGTTACAATCATTTGGAGGAAACCAATTGAGTTGTGAGCGATTTCATTGCTCAGAGCTGTTGATTTATCTTCTGCTCAGGAATTTATGGTTTGAAAGAGCCGCCTTCCCAGGAACACATAAAAATTGAACCAGTCTCCGGTACATAAAAAATTATCTCTTCTCTTTTACCCTTCGCCTGTTCGTTACTGACAATAGCTGAATTGAGAAATGTTTTAAAATAAATGTGCACTTAATGTTCGATATGTATATAAATTCGAGGAATTCTCTAGAAAACACTTTGCAAAGTTTTACCTATAATAATTCAGAATTACCAATCATTTGACAAGATTTAACCAACCCGATTCGAAATTCTAATTCAATAAAGTCAGCTCATTTATCGAGAAACTCTTGCTGAAGGAGTAATAGAAATTATAGTAGTTTCAAGATACGTAGACAAATTCCTCAAAAATCATTTCATGCAGTTTTCATGTGCTTTGGGTTACTAACCTTTTATCAAGATTTGATGCAGTTAAATTGTATAACTATTTTCAATAAAATTTTATCAAATCTTGAAAGTGGGGCTGCTTGAGAAATATGTGAACTAAGTTTAACAAACAATTGAACTTAAAAATATTTGCAATATTTAGCCAAGATGGTTGAAATATACTTCTGAAATATAACTGAATAACTGAAATATTTCTTTTCGCAGCATTCGATTAAATAAGTGAGACATATATATTAAGCCTTTGGTCTTATCTCGAACATAAACTAGAAAATCGAGCGGTTATTAAATTAATGTAAGCTGTTCTCTCCATGCAAAAGCGCTCGATTAACCTCATTAAATAAAACGTTGCTCTTTTTAATGGTTCTGATATGTAAATTGGGCAATTGGAACGAAATGATTTCATGCGATTAACATCATCCGAAGTTGTGTTCGACACACTGTTGTCATTGACTTTTCAAGTTCAGTAACGCTACAGTTATGGACTCATAATTTTTTTGTTTATATGATGTTCGGACAAACTTGAATCTGGTCGTTGTGGTCGATTAGTTACGGTAACGAGCTGTGGACAGCAATAGTGAAAGAGGGGTTCGATTCCAGGCTTGTAGAGACGTGGATGTTTCTGAATGCCCATGAATTTAATGGTTGTATAGATAAGATCTGAGCTGGGTAATGTCTCAGTTATGAGACCAGTAGCCATTATTGACCGTCATTAAACTGTAGATCCATTAAATAGAAAAAATAGTCTATAATCTGAACCCTGCTGAAGTTCAGTTAAAGCGATGAATATCTTACTGCAATACTGTGAAGATATCTTATATATTTAGTGCGTCGGGTCGAAAAGAGCTATGAAACCCTCCAAACTATTTTATCTAATAAATTTATGTTCAAATATGTGATCAAATTTGTCGTTATAATGTAATATAATCTTCCATAACGAAGACAACACAAAACTTCATTTTTTGGTTGAATATCAAAGCGAAAATATATAATGCTTTCTTTTACTTTCTTTTGCATTTCAAATATGAACTGTCTACAATGTGGACGAACCTTCAGAAGTCGGTAATAGCAACTTCATCTACAAATATCTTATATTTGAATATAAACTTGATTTCAAACACTTGAACTTATGATTTATGACGTGTTTCGTCGTTACAAACGACCCTTCAGATGCTTACAGAATAATGAGAAGACTCAGCAGACTAATGAGAAGAGAGAATACAGAATAATAAGTCATTTGTAACGACGAAACGCGTCATGCTATGTAGTGAATAAAGTGTAAATCATAAGTTCAAGTGTTTGAATTTAAGTTTATATTTAATTATAATGGATTTACATCAAGTAAACGCCAACAGTATTAAATATTTTATAATTTGTAGCGTTCGTTCGCTCTAATTGGTTTTTTTAAATCGGTCAAGAGATATTATTCGAACCTTTGCAAATTTTCTGAAAAAGATTTATAAAGCTCATTGAATTGAAATCATTTTTAACGTTTCGAATTCGTAACAATATACGGGATAGGTTTCATTCCCTAGTAGGGACAATATTTCTTAGTATTGCATAGTGAAATAATGTACCTTATAGTTTTTTAGTTTTGTAGGAAAAAAATACACAATTAGCAGTTCTCTGAATGCTTTCATTATAAATCATCATTTCTAAATAAGGTATACATTTTATAATGTTATCAGATGAAATCATCAAAGGAAAGTTTGTACATGAATCGATGGATATCATTTGAGGAAGATGCAAATACATATTTACATAGAGTTTTTCTTATGCAAGTACTAAGTAGTAGGGATTTTATATTCAAAGATAAGAGACGTATGGAGCAACAATTTCATAATTCCCTCTCATCTCTCTATTTCTAATTCTATTGTCCTTTCGTTTCGATATTACCTAATTACGTTTTTGGGTTTCAGAAAAATTCAATGAAAATGGGGCGGCTTGAGAAATATGTGAACTAAGCTTAACAATCAATTGAACTTAAAAATTTTTGCAAGATTTGCCCAGATGGTTGAAATATAATTCTCTACTTTTCAACTCATGCAAAATGAACTATATATTGTCACATTTCTGGCATCTTCAACGCATTGTGGCACTAATAGTTTCGACATATTATTGGTTGTAGGTACCTTTACCATGAATTTTATACGACAAGAGACGTAATTTCATAATTCCGTCTCATCTATTTCTATTTCTAATTCTATTGTCTCTTTCGTTTCGATATTGCCTAATTACGTTTCTGTGTTTCAGAAAAATTCAATGAAAACTCAATATCTTTCATTTGAAATTTTTTATAATTAGTGGAATTATATCGAGTAATATTCACTGTTTTAATTTTCATTGCTGCAATTACAGCAGATAATTATCTGCGTATTCAACTCGTTCAGACTATTTTTTGTATTGAACACAATAAAAACCGATCACGTTAGTGATAATTTAAGCTGTAGAATTCTTCCTACGCACCGAGGTCTATGCAGTAATTCCTCGGAGCAAATCGGTAGGTACGCAATTAGCGATATTGTTAAATGCACCACTTCCTGGTGCACTCTGCTAGCAACCGTCGTTCCATTAGATACTTCGTCGGTTAATACGCTCTATAAAATTTATAGTGCTGGGCATCGTTAGCCAGCGGCTGGAAGGACCAGAACGAAAAGGCTTCTGTTACTTAAGCGTTCCCTAGACTCTCATCCTATGCGATTCCATTCTTATATAATTTATATGTTTTGCGCATTGAAACTTGTTTCACAATGGACATTGCTACTTATCAAATTATTTTTTTTTGGCAAAGAGTATCCACCCTGTAATCGAATGAGATAAATGACGTATTTGTCATTAGCGTCTGAAATTAGCGTTTGTTTACTTATATTAACACCTGTTCATATAACACATGAGCATATGGACTACAATAATAATGATGCAGCTGCGCTTTGCCCCCTTTTATCGCTAAACTAATAAAAAATATAATTGTTCTCACATCGTGAAAATTCATAGCACAAAGATAATCAGAAAAGGTAATCAAATAATTGTGTAATATTTTGCGTTCTGTGCCTTTTATGCATCAGTTACTTTATATGTTGCCACACATGAATATGATGGACAAATTGTTAATTTGAACTCAATCAATACCTTTCATACTATATCAATTCATACTAGATCAATATATATCATTTTACTTACTGACTGAACATCATTTTTCATAGTGATTATATCATATAGTGTTTCATTTGAAGTTTGCGAAAACTTAAAATTAAAAAGTTACTTCCACAAAATGAACCTCCAACCCTCATATTTTTCTATAAAATATGGAAAAATCAGAATAGAATTGATTTGTAACCTATGTTTCCTTAACTTATAATCAATGATTTTCCAATTGACTTCAATTTGGTAGCAGGTTACCCACAAAATGAAAGATATCTAGCAACTGCAAGTAGACCTATTTTATGAGGTTATTATCATTATTATTCGTATTCAATATTAAAGCAAGTAGGTACATAGAAGTATTCTGAATCTAATAATAAGATATTAAATTCGTTTTTAGTAATGAGGTGTATGTTCTCATGAATTCTGACTGCTTTCAAAATTTTTCTCAAGGCTTATTTCAGTATTTCATTTCATTCGAATAAAAACAGGTGAACTTTTTCGACATATTGTGGAGTTTAGCTTTGAAATTTTTTCGTCTTTGATCGGGTTTCTGATCATCAATTTTCTTTCAACATACAAACTTTTACTTTACTCTTTTTTGTACCATACTTTCAATGATATAAAAATCAAATTTTCATCTAACATAGGAAGAGGACTTGAAGGAAATTTCGGTAATCAATCGGCAGATTCGTAAAATTCGTATTTTAATTGGATATATTCTTGAATTTTCTAATCAATAGATAGGTAATAGTTGAAGAATACGAAATATATATCAAGAGAAGTTAGCCATGTTTTCCACTCAGTTCATTCTTTAAGAGTTTTCTAATTCAGTAGGCCTACAGATTCATGTCACTCGCAAAATTCTACGCAACATGTAATAGAGCACATTCATCCATGATATGTGTCGTACCACATCTTCAAAGACATAGATAAACGTCTTCGAGTTTTCCTAGAAATTTTCGTACATTAGGATACATTCTTTATTCGATGGAGAAGTCAGAAGAATATTTTGAAGATGCTTGGAGAAGTAAATTTAACGTTGTTTTTAGCTCGAAAATCAAATTTATTTAAATTCTACACATTATGTTTAGAATATTTCTGTCAGCTGGTGTTCCATATACACAGACATTTATTTACGTAATATCCATCATAAATTTTATCTCACATCATCTGAAAGTGACATTTGAATATTAGTAGGCGCGTCTGAGACACTCTTTAGATATAACAGAACACCAGGAGCATTTCTCTAACAAAGAGTAGATAGTCGTCGATAGTTAACAGATCTTTTTAACCGCACTTTATGCTTTATCGTTGCCGTTACATGATTTATGCACGGAATTGAGCCAGAGGCGTCGTAATTTTTCCTTCTTGGCCAGCATAACGACTGGCAACTGTTTTTAAAATAATCTTGGGGAGCCATCTCGATGGCAATTTATTCTTCGTCGATCATTTATCATTTTATATGTACGTCAGCCGTGTTCTGAAGTTAATTATTGGATTGTCACTAGTGCATGTATATGGGTTCACTCTGGATACATGTGGGACGTTGCCGACGATATATTTCTGCTACTATCTGATCGAGTGTTTAGGTAAAGTTTTGAATTATAGCCGATATTTTAGAAAATTGTGTGTATTTTTGTGTCCATCACTACTTTTGTAACGTTATAGTATTCGACAAACGTTGGGATCATTACTTTATCCCCACCATTTTTCATTGCAGTACCGTTTAGTAAAAATCGTTAAAATCATTGAAGGTGATAATAGGATGCATTGAAAAAAAGGTTTAATTTATCATCCTAAAATTTTGATATATAACTTAACGAAATACTAAATTAGCTCATATATTAGCTAAAACATACGAAGCGCGTTTCGAATTCAAACTTCTTCTTCAGATCCTGCGCTAGAGTGAATTTAGCATCTGACATAATTAAGTCACTTCAGATGAAGAAATTTTACTTCGAAACGCTGGCCATGAAAAAAAATATTCAAAATTTTATAAAAAAAAGTTTTGGAGCGAAAATTTGAAGTAGTGTTTCATTATGTATATTAATTTTCACCAAGTATCAACGTCATCAATTATCAAATAAAACACAATTGGAATCTCAGTCAGTCGATTATCTTTGGGCAGCTTGAGGTGAAAACTGAAGAACTAGGAATTCTAGACTACTGCTTTATCCGATTGACATCTCCATTACTTTCACTTTACAATAAATAATGCGAGATATTATTCATAAGAAGCTATAGTGAGGTTTGTTTAAAGATTTGAGCAATGCTTTTCATTGCTCAAATCATTCCATAATTTTCGGAGTTGCTTTGGTTTCATATTCTGTATCTGTGAAAACAACTGAATTTGTTTCGAAATTTATTAATTTTGAACAAATTAAAATCAAAAATAGAAAAAAATAATTGATGTTAGTGCTTATGTTAGTAAGTGTACCAGCAGGTTAAAAGTCTTTGACTGACCCTTTTCATTTAGATACTAATTCACTTATATTTTATTCTTTTGAATAGCCGCAAATCCTCATTATTTGGCTGTTGTGTGCTACGTATATTATACTAAAAACGCTGATATTCATAATATTTATCTCAACTTGGCAACTCTGTCTTTTCACATGCGAATTCGATTTATCTTATCCCAAAAAAATATCTGAATGTAAGACTTCGGACGGTTATCATATACAACTAATTATTACCTTTCAGATTTTTCATACAAGCAAGTCCATTCAAGTACAAACGAGAAGTGGTTTTCAACTGTTCTCTACTCCTACGTAAATATATGCCTTTATTGGAACAAACAAATGGAAGCCGTATTATATTTTCAATTTACTCAGTTAAAACTTCCATCGCCTACTTGTTTGAGGTAATGGCGTTTACGGCTTGAGTGTCCATATCGCTTCTTTTTCAATTACTCTCAGAGAATATAGTTGGAGATAGATTGTTTCAGTACTTATGTACTGTTCGGTGAGATAAATCGAAATACACTCTATGTGAGAAACAATTGGCGAATTATCTGAAATGGTTAATGATTTATAAATATATATATATATATATATATATATATATATATATATATATATATATATATATATATATATATATAATGGATGTTATAGATTAACTTGATAATAATAATCAGTTTTGTTTCTCTGTAAAATGAGAGAAACAACAATTGAAGTTTATCATTATCACTCTTTGCTTCACTTGGTTAAAACTCTTAAAAATGTATTTGTTATTTACTGAGTGATCTTCCTTTTCTTCTCAGTTATTCTCTCAGAACGCCATCTTTGAAATTTCGACATTTGACCTTCATGTTATCGATGGTTCCGTCTAGCGATAGTTAATTGATATAAAGGGCGGCAAATTTTAATGAAAAAGTGGTTTCTTTACATATATATATATATATATATATATATATATATATATATATATATATATATATATATATTACAGCTGACTGTCTACACAAATGTTGTCCCCAAGAACGTAAGTAATCACTTTCGAGAGTGAATATTAAATGCGTTCCGAAGAATCATCAATCTTGTTGAATGAAATTACCATCCTTATTACGAATCCTCAATGTTATTTATTCAATCAATCAAGAATCGAGGACTTTCAAACGCCACTTTCTATCTTCAGAATGAAAAGAACTGTAGTTCGTGAACTAACCATGTAAGCTCCATCTATCGAAAATGACGTATAAACTCTCTCGATCATTCTAGATTCCTTCCTTGTGAAAACATCAGTGAGAGTAGGTACATAGATCTTTTGTAGAGGCTTGTAGAGTTCATTGTGTGTAAATGTGGTAGCAAAAGTCTCATTTGTATTAAATTTAATTAAATGAAATTTTCATAGCAGATTGTATATTTTTTCGTTTCAAAAACTGGGATATCCATTGTATGAATAACAATTATTTCAATGACAACGGCATAGCCGTTCAAATTGTTGATTGATAACTGTTTCGAGAATAGTATGTCTTATCAAAGGACATACCTGGCGTATCGAAGCTAGAATCATAGAACCAAATCCGAAGAATTTATGAGTTATCTGCTGATGAGCCTTCATTCATTGTTTGAGATTGGATTGTTCGTTACATATCCCAGTTTTGTACAAGTTTAAACTATCTAAAACGTGAAAATCTTAGTGAAAGCCAAGAAGTACCATATATCAGTACGGTCTTCTTTGTATGCTATTTAAATCTATCGATGAGATTTGAGTTTTATTTCACAATCACTACAAGCGTTTTATGAAGATTTGTTTTCCCAGCATTTCTTATCCCAGAAATTGATTTCGAATGTTCGAGATGGAACTATTGAACGTTGGTAGGT
Source organism: Henosepilachna vigintioctopunctata (assembly GCA_030704895.1). Classification (NCBI taxonomy): domain Eukaryota; kingdom Metazoa; phylum Arthropoda; class Insecta; order Coleoptera; family Coccinellidae; genus Henosepilachna; species Henosepilachna vigintioctopunctata. The sequence goes on along the minus strand of JARQZJ010000003.1, from coordinate 4,988,793 downwards.
ACATTACCATCGATGGTCATGTACATTCTGAGATGGAATTCTTGTTTTTACAGCCTACATTTGTTGGCTGCGTTCAAACATCTTATAATCAGCGAAAAACAATGACAATATGTTCAATTCAGTTATCTGATGTAATTGGTATCTATCTAAATGTTGCTAAAGCCCAGAAATTGAATTAAAAGCATAGAAGTAAAAAGCAATAGTACCTGCCTTCCATTTTCTAACCACTCTCTACAGTCGGAGGATATTCGTTTTTCAATAATAATGTAATTAAACTTCAGTTATTGCGTCTGCAGCTCGAATCCATATTTTCAATCGGCTGTAATACCTCCTGAGCCCTAAAGTCTAATTGCAACGTCTGGTGGGACCTTATGAAATCGACTTTTCGCCGGCATCATCCATCCGATAATCTGGCGATATCTCCGCAGAAGTAATTTCGAAAATATCTGATTCAGCCTCTTTGGTATGAATGAAATGAAGACGGAGAAGCAGCCGACTGGCAATCGGCTTACGGATCGCAGCGGGCATTGAAGACGGCACCGAACGAATGCACATCGGATCAAAAGGGCTACTACTGCGAAGGTCGAATGTTCGAATAACAGACGGTCTAGATATCCCTGGAATATATTGAAATCCGGCAGGTCTTTTCTTCGAATTTAATTTAACGAACATGCGTCCACGGATTTTTCCACATTGTGTCATGATTCAATGCGGAGATATCGTATCGGTAATCCTATCATGGAGAATATTTTCGGCATTTTAAATGGAAAATCTTAAGTAAGAAAAGTGTACAAAATATTCTGTAACTTCCTCGAAGGAAAAGTGCCTCAAATATTCTTTCATATATTTCAAGCAAAATATCGATTCCTTGATGTTATGTTTTATGTCTATAATTGTTTTTTTTTTTTTTTAATTCAAAGAACCCACAGTTCAACGCCAGTTTAGAATGGCCAAAGAGCTTTCAATAAATGTATATTACCTAATAATTAATCATTTCTATAATTCAACATGTCACGTTACAGACAAACACGAACACACTTACCTTAAATGGAACTCGATTTCGAATCGTACCTTCCTCAAGAGTTCCTCAATGATCTGCTTCTCATTTCACAATAAAAACTCCGTAAAAATAGGAACTATAAATAAATAAAGTTTCCAATTCTACTGATTTCTTGAAAGTAAGAAAAGAATTTTCCGAATTGTTTCAAAGCTTTGATTTCTCTGAAATACTTAAATAAAGAATAATTAAAACAAATAATTCTATAGCTGCATAACTTATTAAAGTTAAAAAGCTGCATAAGTAAATAAGTTAAAGAGATTATGTATTCTATATATGTAAGAAGGTGCTCTCAGTTTCATCGGATGAACGCATTTCATCCGATGAAACTTGAACACCAAACAAAATATAACGGAATTATGGACTTGAAGCAATATTCTTTTTAATTTCAGAAAAAACGTGACCTATCGGCATACCTCTACTAATCACAATAAGTTTTCCAATATGAAACCATTATATTATTTTATCTTAACATAGTTCAAACAATATTGATAACCTTGGTTACATTATATACTTGCATTTCAAGTCTTTCATTTCTATAGGTAACTTTCATTATATATATTTTACATCATTTTAATGAAATTTATTCTTGATAAATTTCAAAATAAATATTTATTCATCATTTTTTCATTGTCTAGACATCTAGCCTTGGTAAGATATTGAGGAAAACAAGTAAACAACCTATTTATTATTTTTTCGAGTCTATACTTTTTTGATTCATTCGAAAGTTTCTGTCCCTTGCAGAACTTTGTCATTTGTTTCCAAGCTGTGCCAGAAGTCGGCTTTTAATGCACGTCTGCGATTCAGGAAAAGAAAATTCATTATTTTAACTGATCTCTAAAACTCCATTCGCAACTCATTAAGAAGCAGCGATCTGATTACAAAAAGTGACACGTGATTTTTCCCCGGCTCCATTTCTTTATAGAAACTTTTTGTCCCGATGCCATTTCTTCGCTCGAATTTTAAACGTTGAATGGCACACTTTGCTCCGGTTATCTTTCGTGGCGAATAAAAGTGACAAATGCATCCACACATCCGCAAAAAAGCTCTATTTATTATCCAAAAACCTGAAAAAGCATCAGCGGAACCTCAAGCCATAATTCATATAAAACGCAGACGATGGAAACTTTTGTTTATTTTTCAGCTTTCGTTGGTTCTGCAAGGTAAAAATGCTAGGGGAAAATTAATGACTTTTGTGTTTTGTGTGTTGAACGTTTCGTCCTTATATATAGTCGGTGATATTGTGGTTGACCATTTGTTCAACTTTTTACACTGAAATTTAATTTAAGTCCAGAGATATACACAATTCCCTAGAAAAACATCTTCTTTATATAATCTCATAACAGTAAGCTGCTTTTAGATTCTTTGGACGATATCAAAGTTTATTGATATAAACTATTTTGCTCTACTCAATCCGGGAAACAAAAGTTCAGTTGGTTCTACATTTATATTCCTAAAATATTGTCAAGTGAGAATTCTCAGTAGGTACACGACATTATTTTCAATCCCCATTAAAACTCAATTTCTATCCCATTATTGGAAATAAATGAGCCTCTTTGAAAATATTTTGCGTTAATATTGATGATGCTTTTCCTCCCAGTTAGCCAGAATGTTTCCTTTTGATATATCAGAAGAATTTGAATTTAAGTTTGGTCCACACATTGAAAGCTCGAAATAGAAAATACTACTACAATATCATTCCTTCATGATTCTGCCATGAATTCGTTAGTGAAATTAGTACGTTATATACATTTCATTAATTGGAATGCCACCATACTAGGAAGTTCTGTTAAATTAGTCAACAAAAATTAGCTGTAAAGTATTTACATGAGTTTTATACCTATTTGATAGTGTTGGCGTTTACTTGATGTAAATCCATTATAATTGAATATAAACTTAAATTCAAACACTTGAATTTATGATTTACACTTTATTAACCACATAGCATGACGCGTTTCGTCGTTACAAACGACTTCTTCAGATGCTTACAGAATAATTATTCTGTAAGAAAAGATAATTCTGTAAGAAAAGATTATTCTGCAAGCATCTGAAGAACTCGTTTGTAACGACGAAACGCGTCATGCTATGTAGTTAATAAAGTGTAAATCATAAATTCAAGTATTTGAATTTATACTTATTATAGTTGTATACCTATTCACTTTTACCGCTGTAACTGGCATAAACTCCAACTATTTCCATTTTAGTTTAAAGATTAAAAGGACCTAATTGCTCTGAATACTAGTATCAAATGAAAAGTTGGCAGCAAAAAACAACTTATTCCACTTTATTGTTTTGTTATAAATAAAATATATCCTTTTTCCATTGAAATATCAATGATTTAATTCAGAAGTTATTGCTCCAACTCGAAATCCACTGCCCACACAACAGACACAAAATAAAAATACGGTAATAAAAAGCTCTCGCAAAAATAAAGGTCTGCTGTGCTTAATCGCACACCCAATGGCCATTAGTTTCACTGTGCCGCTTCATGTGGACGTATCTATTAGCACAGACGCGTGCTTATTCATTCTTTCTTGGGGGAAATCTAAGTGAAATCCTCTCCTCCTCACTCGAAACTAATCTCCTACTAAAGATGAGAACCCACACAACGACATGTTTGGCCTACAATTACAACATTTGGTAATAGAAATTTCATATTTAGTCAATAAGTGATATTCAATTTGTCGGTAATATTATAATAGTCAACAATATTTATTGACTATTAGTTATTAGTTTTCAAATAATCAATATTGAAACTGTTCAAGATACTTTTCAGAATAAGTAATTGATTTTACTTAACTTCTTCTATCGTCTGGTTTTAAAAATTTACTGCTATAAGTGGAAAACGCTTTTCATAGCAATGACTGATATCGAAATTTGATGAAGCCATTGACAGTTTCTCAATACTGCCAATCAGTGGAATTTATTTCTTTCAAAACTTCGAAGAAGCCTGAATTTGTAGTTGAACGTTGACGAGAAATACAATTTTCAATTTTCCTTTTTATTTATATTGTAAAAATTCGATTCTCGGATTTTTTGGTTCAATTGAAACAAAATGATGTTAAATTGTTTCCAATTACGTTTGGGTTATTATTTTAACCTTTATCGAATTGATACATGTCATATGATCGCACAAACATAAACACCTCAGACAAAAACTTTATAGGTGACAATTTTACCTGAAATATTTAAAATGTTTACAAAAAACAATAATACGTTCATCTCTCAAAGCATATTGTAAATATATCGGATATATATATATATATATATATATATATATATATATATATATATATATATATATATATATATATATATATATAACAAATGAGTGTTGCTATACAATTTCAACTTTAAAAATTATGAGTTACCGGGTTTTCATGTTTTTATACAACCTTATCACGTTTATTGCAAAAGAGACTTTGTAAATAACGTTTCATTTGCCTTCTTTTCAATGTTGATATAAGTTGATCACCTTACTCAACACATTATAATCTTGGGTTTCAATTATGTCCAGCCTAGTTTAACTATAAGTGTTGATGTTTTCTCATTCCGTTGTTGTTGTATAACATTGTGATTTTTGAGAGTCCTGATAAGAGATAAAACCCGACAGAGCAAAACAATTAGTTTTGACAGAGCAAAACAATTCAGACAGAACAAAACAATTAGTTTTGTCTTTTAAGCAGTGGCCTTTTTGGCCGGAAGTTATAAATGACCTTTATCACCCATAGATGGATTTATAGTTATCTCTCTGTCCCTGCGAATATATCCGAATTGATCCCCTAACATTTAGTGCGCAATTCGCAAAATCCCTTAACGATCTGGTAATCTATGAAGTATTCAAACCTCTACATCTAGGATCTCTTGTTCAGTACACCTACTCTAAGAGCATCTCTCCCTGGCGAAATTTTTTTTTAGAATACATTTCTGATGATTGTGTATAATTTTTTTTTCAAATAATATGATTTTTCCATTGCTCCATACACACATTTCAACTTCTCACATGAATATATTAAAGGAACTCAAGTATTTAAATTGCATTTTGTAACACACAATTTTATAATATCAAGACAGGTACGGTTATTTACGATTGTTTCAGGTACGTATTTACCCGCCTCGTTATCACTGGTTATGATAATAATTATGACGATCATTTCGATATCCCGCTAATTGTTAATTACGGACTGGAATTGCTCATTACACGCACGCATTACCGCAAACATTTCGTATACTCGCTCACTCGATCCGATTAGGCCACAAATTGAAATGATAGTCGTTGAGCAGTTAATAACTTATGACGCCTAGCAGTAATTCACGAGTCAATGGAATACTTTGAAGATTATGGATGTGTCTAATTGTAAATGTGAGTCATATTTACATTCATTCTACAGAAGAGATAATAGTAATTTTAGCATTGAATATGTCTCCCTTTGTTTCACAATATAATTGATGAGGCTGTTACTTGGTGAAAATCAATTGTTAACATGTTCAGGTGCGTACCCAGAAGGGGATAGATAACATGATTCCATAAATACCATTATGAACATAAAAATTTTGTGTTACTGTTTTTGACTACATAAAAATTTCAAGAGTTAGCGCCATTCATCACAAAACTCCATCACCACCGCATCCGTTGATGTGTTTCTCGCTACGACACTGAGCACATTTGAGAAATGATACTCAGTGTGTAATTATTTCCACATGTACAATAAACAGAAGTATTATTCACTGATAATTTCATTTTCATTTACTAGAATTTCACATCGAAACTGATGTGAGAATGTTTACATATATGCATTAATATATAAATTTACGAAATGCAATCTTTAATCGACATAATTCCCAAATCAGTTATGGCAGGTAATACTTTTATTCATATGAAAGCCTAAGATTGAATTTGATTGAATTTTGAGATTTTTCTAATATTGATATCTCATGTTAGAAAATTGTGTTATTCTATATTATTTCTTCTTTTTCTATATTTCATCATTTCACATGGTTACTACAATATATAATTTAGTTATATAAGTCGGTGTATTTATTCAAAACACACACCTAAAATATTTTTCCAAGGGTAGGTAGGTACAATATTATCTTGTCTTATATATTTCGTTTAGGAGTTAATTGTTTTTCATTGGGAGACACAGGAAATTTTTTTTCAAAGTTCAAAAGTTCAAGTACTCTAAAATTTGAAATTTTCATGTTCAAGCATATCAATAAACAAGCTATTCGTAATTGCTTAAAACTTTTTCGTGAAATACTGAATTTGTACGTATGTATATCGCTTACAAACATTTTTCGCAATAGCAGGCTCCTTTATTTCAAATGGTATCTAATGAACTGAAATAAAGTTATTTCAGTTAATGTTTCGTTGCGAATTCCAACGGAAACGATGTTTGACAAATGATATCAATGAAAAAGCATACATAATGAATAAACAATGGAACCATAAATATAATATATATATATATATATATATATATATATATATATATATATATATATATATATATATATATATATATATATATTTGATAGCCATATGGATGGAAAGACCTCAGAATGTACTTTATCAAAAGACATTTACGATAACGGAAGAAATCAGAAACGACGAGCAAAGTTCTATGCACATGTCTGCAGTATGAAACAGTCCAGAATACCGAACAAACTACTCGTTATGATTATGAAGAGTAAGTACGGAACAGAATAGCTGAAAGAGGCCCAAAAAGATCTACAACAGATCAATATAAAAAATCTCGAAGATCGCACTGAATGTCGCTATAAAATCGCACATGTCAAGCTTGAGCAAAAATCAAATCGTCAACCTGGAATAAAATGGACAGATGAACGGAAGAAAGAGCATTCATAGAGGATGAAGCGTTTTTGGCACACAAAAAAGAAGAACCAAAATTCTTAATTGCTAATTCAAGTTCAATCGCTCCCTTCATGGGGAACAATTGTAATAATAATAATAACTTTGATAGCTCTTTTATTAACAATAATTTCCATTTCAATACAAATTTCAAATTTTGTGATATTTTCATTTATTTAAATTTAAACAATAATTTTTCTTTGAGTTCCATTTTAGATAAGGTATCTTTTTGTAAGGTATTTTTCTGAAGTTATTCAGTTTCTAAGTTTTAATGACACTATAAACTCATCAAAACTGTGCCAACTATCTATAAAGGAAATTCGTAGTCGAGTTTAAAATTTGACTGCTCAATCTTTTCGTTAATCACTTACCAAGTTACCAATTTTGAAGAGGAAATTGAGCCGGTGAAATCTATTACAAATTAATTTTGAAGTCGAAAGCGAGTCATATCAGGTTATCGAAAATTTAATCCATGAAGATTATTTGGGTCCGCAATTCTCCCTTTTGTAATGCTATACGCCCGAGTGATATCGAATTTCAATTCGTCCTTGATGAAATTAATTGCGGTAAACAGTTTAATTGCTAGATTTAATCGAGTCGATTATTTATATTAGCACTTTTCTGCTATATTTTCAGTGGGTCATTCGGAAATAATAACTTTGAGAGTTCTCCTGAGTTTTCCTTGTCTGGCTATTTCTTTCGAAAGGAAAGAAATAGCCAGACAAGGCATGAGATGAAAAAGAATGACGTTGACTTGCCGAGAATATAGTTTGCGGAGATTTTCTCTTACGTCGAGGGATTGGAATACTTCACTAAAAACAAAATCTCAAAGTGAATATTTCATTATGATAAACTGTTATGAAGTACTACTACTACAGTTCAACGCCGGTTCAGAACGGCCATTGGGCTTGTAATCAATGTACATTACACATTATATATCATTATTTAAACTACTTACAGGAGGACATACACAAACACCCATACCATCATCTGAGCTCGAACTCGAGTTCTACTGCACCATAGTCGGGTGTTATGCAGTAACGACGAAATAAGTTCAATTTTTGTATACAAAAACCTTCTGTAAGTTTCTGTAAGTGCCAATGATGAATGAGTGAAGAAACGGATTCTAACTCAAAACACTTTATCTTTTGAGATATATTAATAAGATTCGTTAACATATGTTTATGTGATTAAGAAAATTCAACGAATAATTAAATATGCCATCAGGAGGGTATTTCCAGTACAACTGCTGCCCAACAAGTGCATAGAATTTGCTATCCTCGAGTAGGTGCATAGAATTCACATAACGAATTTTTATGCATTGTGAGTTTCCGATATTACCTTAAGACAGAGAACAATATTACATTTCCACTGAAATGTCGATAAGTTCATAATAATTTTTAATGAATCCAAATAGTGAATAATTTTCGCTATATTTTATTTTTTTTGAAGTGATATTATACCAATTTACAGTGGCATATGAATAAGTTTTCACGAATTTTAATATTACGTGATTTTTCCTCAAAAATACAAAATATGATTATAATCAATTTTTCGTCAGCGCATTCACCATTTTGCATTATATATGGAGATATTCATGAAATATATATATATTTCAGTGTATTTCATAATTAGTTATAAAAATTAATCTGATTTAAATAGAATATGCATATATAATTTAAAAGAGTATATTTCGAAACAATACTACTACGATTTACATGGATACGATTTACTCTGACATCTACAATAATATATATTATAGGTAAATATTATAAAAGTAGATAATTTTCAAAAACGGAAAAATTGTTACGAAACTTTACCTCGAGTAGATCTTGAATAGGTTGAAGAAGATTTGCATTATCATTTTATAGATGAAATTTCAGATGTAGTTTGCATATATCGAAAGAAATATCCAGCTGGTCTAGGAATATCAAAATGAAACGAATTATTTCTGAAGCTATTTCTATCTGTTCAACCCAGTAGGTACAGCTAGTCCAGAATATATTTTCGAAGTAAATAAGCATTTTCTAATGGAACTTCGCAGAAATTTGGTATGTAGGGTCGGTTCGTTTTCACTATAAACTTCCCGTTTTATTTTCTAGGTCACGTATTTCGATCATCTTGTCCCACATATTGGGACCATCTACCAGATAGTTGGCCGTGTCACAGCCAGTTTCTCGGTCCGACTTTATGAATGTCGTTATGTAAATCGAATCGGAAATTTTATCACAGCCATGTGTGATGCATATGAAGTTTTTCAATTTATTTCGTAATCTTACTAGGAGAATGCGCGGAAAATACAATAACCTTCCTGTCAACTTGTGAATCCAACATTCAGAGTCGGATGGGATGGTTGGAGGAGAAAATTATTTTGAAAAGAATTTTATTCGAAATAGGATTCGTCTAAACTACTCTTTTATCTGAATTTATTTCCTTCTTCTATTTCCAAGTGTATTATCCCTTCAAATTCATGTTCATTTGTGCATCCAGTTTGCTGTAACTGAGGAACTAACATAAAGTACTCAATTTACTCTGAATCATTTCTAGGCACTTTTGATGGAGAGATTTTCTACATGGAAAGAAGCTTTTGTTTTGTTTCGCAGTATAATTAATTGAGATACCACTAACGATATGTTCATTCACTTCCGCAGCTCATTTTTCAAAAAATTTTTGGTCTATTCACCCAAAAGTCAACTGCAAGCAATAATTGTGTCATCTCGTTTTTCCCAAGCAGAACTCGTTTTTCTTCAAGTTGTTTCTTAATCTCGTCAAGATTTGAAAATTCAAAAACCCGTTGACAAATTTTTTTTCTTGATTCTATTTTAGTGAATATCACGAAAAAACTAGAACAAACAATACTTCAATAAAAGTTCATTTTTTATCATTGCTTATACGATTTGTGAAATTCTAGGCAACAAATTTCAAAGTCATAAAGTTTTTTTGAAGTATGTAAATTTTTTTCGAATTTCTGCATTATATTCTTCAATGTGGTTATATCATTTAATTCCAGTTTTATAGCTACTCAAAAAATTCATTCAGACCTCGTAATCTGTAGACATTTATTTCTCTTCGAAACGACCTGGAACATGGAACGATTCCACAAATTAGTTTGCAAACAATTTTCAGACCATGTAATACCCTTCGGTTAACAAGTATTCGAATTGCACTGGGCTAATCGGATAATATCTCATCTCTGCAGGGTCCAAAGGCGACTCACGAAGAAAACTTTTTAAATTAAAACGGATTTAACAACAATTTCATTGAAGTGTGCTCCGGAAAAGTTTTTATCGAATGAAAGTGGCGATCGATCTTATTGAAATTGGCGAAGGACGCAACAAAGGACGATGTCCAGTCTAACGAGAGATTACGGCAAGACTAAGCCGTCATTAAAAGATTTTCAAGTTCGGAAGCCGCTCAAGTGGGCTTTTCGTCCCGTTTTATCGTAGTACTTGGGGAAAGCCCCTGCAAAGTATCCCCCGTTGTTTGAAGAAAATTTAAGAAGTATCGATTCGTCCGTTTTCAGACCAGAATAACCAAAGAAAATAAAAGTATTGATATGATGAAAACTTTTAATCGATGAAAACTTCATTCCACAATTATTTTGCAATTGCTTAGAAAATGATATGACACCTGAAAATTTTGAAACATTTCAATACCTAAGATTTTTGACTTCAATCAAGCATAATATTATTTTTCGCCTAATTTATCAATTCCAATCGAATGATTGTAAAATTACAATCATTTGATTGTATAAATTGTAAACAACGAATGTTGACAATTTATGGTAAAATTACTATGAAAAAAACAGTGAATTTGAAGTTATTTCATCAACTTTGAAATTAGGTTGCATCAATATTTGACTTTTTTTTATCAATATTTAATAATATTGATGAATGGATTGAATGGCCCCACTCATATTGTGACGAAGACGGAATATTTATTACAAATAGATAGGCTGTTTCGTTTGTTTTACTCTAACAGTTCTTCATGTATAAAATAATATTGCGAAGTGTTTCTAATTATATTGACAAAAATGGTTAAATTACTCTATTTGAATTGCATTATTTCATCATTAAACCCAACAATTAAATTTATGCCTATCCATTTTTACGGCAGTTTTCATAAATATCCTGATTTGAAATTTCAATTTGCATAGAAACTGAAGCCACTGATATTGATATTGATCCATATTTCCGTTTGAAGAATTTGTTTACTGGTGAAGCAGTATTTCGATTGAGTGACTTAACAGTAAGCATAATTTTCAAATTTTAAACAAATAATATAATCAATAACACATTAAGGCATTAAAAAGAGATAAAGTGACAATGTAGAGAGCTATGGTGACAGGATAAATCACTGGACTATAATTCTTCAAGTACTATTTTGTCGTTCCTAGGTTTAGAACATTAATGTTAGTTACATATATGTAGTTCCAATAGGCAACCTTCACATGACACACTGCGTCCGAAATAAGAATTAGGATGAAATGAGCAATTGACGAACTAAATACCACGAAATAGTGCAGTTAACTGGCCATTTTGTTCATACGACTTGAGACCATTAGTTTAGATTTTCTTTGAGGATTTGTGAGATCACTTGTCTACATAAATCGAGAATTTGAAAGCGAACAAATGACGCGTTATTGCCAGAATGTTACCCTATTTACTCTAAGAGTGTTAAAAGAGTCGTGAAGATTGTACCTCCAGACAATGTCATATAAGTGATAGACCTACAAGATTGACAAGATTGTCTACAGGTTGAAATCGTAAACCATTGTTGATACCATTAAAGTGTGCATCTTTAGAATAGGAAAAATTACTTGAATGTAACAATGAATTACTGAATTGTTTCATTCAAATTGATATCTATTAATTTGCTTGAAAATGTAATAACACGTCAAGCTATTATTATAAATAATAATAATAAGCATATATTTCTAACAGCTAACTACCCAATTACTGGAAAATACATAATGATTAACGAAATACCAAATATGGTGACTGAAAATATCAATATAAATAACAATATTAAAAAATAATAAAATATCAAATATAGCAATAACAATATTAAAAAATAATTATGATAATGAAAAATATTATCAAATATAAAAAAGTAAATCAATAATATGAATATCTAAATATTCAATTAACTATTTAACTGAATGTCTAAACAATGGGTAATAGCTAATCGAGAAAACAAATCACTCAGAAGTCAAGCCGGAAACAATCAGGATACCTCAATGGTTGAGATTTAAATACACATTAATGATGAAAAAAAAGTGAGTCTCAGTGCAAATCACAGCAGCTTGATACCTGGTTTGCAATAGAACATGCAAAGATGAGTAGCGATTGCGAGAGAAGATTGGTTCTTTGGATTTATGAGTAAAACGTTTGGCTTATCCTAGTACACCTCTGAGGAACAAAGAAATTGAGTTTATCCAGAAGCTCAGTATAGTCGGGATTATCGTTGAGAAAACTGAATAAAAATTTCAATGCATTCAAACTTCTCCTGGCGTGGAGGCTCCTATCAAACCTTGATAGCAAATAAGCGTCATCACAACCCCTAGGTCCATCGACACAACCACAACCATCTTCTGAAAATGAGAGCCATTTCAAGAACTTTATCTGCAGTGCCTCCAGGCGTTTTATGTGACAATTATATATTTGTCGCCAAATAAAACAGCCATACCCAAGTTTACTTCTCACTAGGGCATCAAATAAATGGACCAGTGTTGAGGAATTCGTGAACATTATTAATAAATTAAACACAATATTAAAAATTTCAAAAATAATTTTTATATTCAATAAACTAAAAATTAACACACTTGACTTAAGTTTCACTGAATATATTAAAAACTCGTCTGAGTTTGTAATGTATTCAAGTGTGTTAATTTTAAGTTCATTGTTTTTAACATAATGTTTCACCAAGAGATAACGAAACCTCCTTGTCATTTATTTTTTATTTTGTCCACTACAATATTGTTTCGGTATACAATACCTTCATCAGGTCGATGAAAACTGAAAAGTAATTTTCATTTTCCAGTTTTCAATTAGTTCTCAGTTTATATGATGAAGGTAAGTATTGTATACCAAAACAATATTGTAGTGGAAAATACATGAAATATTTCAGAAATTTTTAAAATTGTGTTCAATTTATCGATAAGTTGACATGGAATTTCAACACGTTTTTCTCTTCTCAATCAATTATTTGTAGTAATATGTACTATGAAACTGCAGCCGTAGAATATCAAATATAGTGATCAAGATTAAAATGTATTTTTTATTTAATACCATCCAATATCAGAAAGTAACACACGGTTTTAACCAATGTTCAAATCGGAATAGGAATTAATATTCCTATGTTAAAAGCATATATAAACATATAAACCATGAAAATATAATGAATTGTTTCGTAATGTGAAAATAATGAAACTATTACTTTCAAATTGCGTTTATTATAACACACAGTCAGGTAGTGCTTTTGTCAACGTAATTTCAACTCAACATGAAAAGAAGCCTTCAGTTGCATGGCACTACGATATTTCGAAGTGAAACTCATTAAAACGATGAAATATATTCAATTAATCACAATTCGAAAACACTCTCATATGAAGTACTCAGTTCGAAACTAATTTTCCTTGTGAAAGCGGAATATATTTTTTTTTTGGGAAAATCGACATTTCAATTTTGCCGATCGACTGATCGGGTTGGGTGAGCGACATACAACACAAGTGATGAAAATTTGTCGTGAGATGTAATTTAAATTTTGTAATTTCGTGTCAGTGGCAGGTCGCAAGTCGCGTTTGATGAAGCAATAACATTACGTGCATGCACCTAATATTCAGGCGACGTAGCGTAAATTGAAAATAAGTTTAATAGCTCGTCATAACGTCATCACCCTTCTGATATTTCGCATTATATTCATCCATCTATGATGTGTGTATGCAACGTTGTAGGAAGGCTTTGTCGGTGCAGCCGTGCTCCTCATTACTTTAACGCGAAATGAAAGGAACTAAGCTACGTGAAATTACCGACAATTTCCGCATCAATATTGAATCGATATCAATACAAAATTGTTATTTGATAAACTTGTAACGTTTAAAAAGACCTTACACTGGTTAAAGAAATGAATGTTAAGACCGCATCGCATGAAATGATGGTAGTTCGAAATACACCGTTGTGAATAAATAATATTTATTGCATAATAATATTTCAATTACACAAATGGTAGGAGTTTGGCAAGCCATTCTTCCACTCCCCCAAATAATAACTAATAAATAATAACTAATATATCAAAAGAAACAGAAAATTTATATATATATATATATATATATATATATATATATATATATATATATATATATATATATATATATATATATGATAAACTATCTGATTCGTGAACCATTTCATTTATATTTATATGAATCTTGGGTTTTTTGGTTCAATTGAAACAAAATGATATTAGTTTATTTCCAAAATTACATTTCGGTTATTATTTTAACCTTTATCAAACTGGTATATATGTCATAACGAGCTAAATCTAACGAGTGAAACTCGTTAGATTTAGCTCGTCATGACATAGGTTCCTCGCCTCAGTAACCCACGGTACACTTTCACCACCGATCCTCACATCGCAGATGTCTGTATAGCTTATTGCAGAACATGCTCCACTGTGTATAAGAAGCGACTTTTTAGCGTTGAGTTTCAAAGCATTTTTACCACACCATGTTGTCAAATTCTCCAATTCAGCATTTATTTTTCGTATCGTTTCTGCAAAATCATCAAGTTTGGAAGTTGAAAACACCTGCAAATCATCTGCGTAGAGATGACTATGGCAGTACTTGAAAATATCGGGTAGGTCACATGTATAAATTGAAAACAACAGAGGACCTAAATTACTACCCTGAGGTACTCCATATCTAACATAACCGAAGTCCGATATATTGTTCCAAACTTTGACAGCCTGCCTTCTATCACTTAGGCAACCACTAAACCACTTCAAAACCATCGCATCAAAGCCCAAATATTTCATCTTTGAGTTAAGTAACAAATGTTCCACCAAGTCGAAAGCCTGACTCTGGTCAAACAATATGAGAATAAACAGCAATCCACGATCTAAGGCATACGCTATACTATTTGTTACACTTAAGAGTGCAAGAATGCAGAGTATAATAATAATAATGATAAAATTTATTGAGAAACATGTTCTACATTGTAAAATTACATTCATTCAATTGATATAATAATAACAACTAAGAAGAATGCTCATTTCATTATGATTTTGTTCAGATACCGAAGTATTTACGAATGGATTAATTTTCCAATAATTAAATTTCCGTAAGGTGGTCGAATATGTCAAGAGTCACATCCACAATTAAATATATTGCAGGGCATCTGCCGATTCTTCGAAGGGAATCGTGAAGCCAGTCTAGAATTTTCGAGTGCTTCCTGCGTTTTATAGCTGGTCCTGATTTATAGTACATCTTGAAATGTGTAGAATCACTGCGTGTCACGTACAAGGACTCAAATTGATCATGGCGATAAATTGACGTCATATACGAGTGTTTTAACTTTCTGAATTCATGTTCGGTTTTCATTGCAAATATTTATGTACTCTCATTGTAAATTCAACTAAATATACAGCTTCATACTTTTTTTTTATTAGTAAAATATAATCACATGTCGTTAAGAAATACCTTGAAATGATTTTGTGCTTCCAGTTTTTTACAATTCATGAATATAATAGACAAAAGTAGTGTTAAATATTTCTATCTCGCAAAACTGCCTCTGAAGGTGTGAGGAATTCAGAAACTGAGGATTTTTAGAAAAATTGCAATAACAATTGTAAATATCAATTGGTATAACAATAAAATTACGTGAAAACATAGAAAAGGAGTTACTAAAATGTGGATATAAAATTTAAGGGAGGCATAATCATTTTTGTCATCAACCGTCATTTAATGAAAACTATTCATTTCAAAGTTTTCCATTTTATGAATTGTTATTTGCTAAGAATATTAATTTTCAGTTGAAATATACAGAGGCAAGAACAGAGAACAGCAAAATACAGTACAAAAGTTAAGAAAAAGATATATATATATATATATAAAAAAATATATATATATATACAAATAAACAATATACGTGTTTCCGACACCTGGTGTAGCAGGATGCTGACGATCTGATAATCCACATTTTTGTCGCCATTACAGAATGTCAGGCACGTCTAGCAACTTGAGAAATAAATGGGAGCGGGACCTCTTTCTCCAGGATTACTGCGATTATTCTACGTTTTTGCCACCCTCCAACGGATAACGTCATATTTCGCGAAATCCAAGGCGAACGTTGTAACCAGACGCGGTGCTACTTGAATTAATTTCCGTTTCTTACGATAAACGCGTATTTGAGTGTCACACTCTTTGACATTATTTTCATCATTAATCATGAAATCAAACCGTAAACAAAAATGCTAATAGTTTTCAATTAGAAATTTTAAGGGCTCGTTTCATTTCTAAATCATTTTTGCATTCTCGTTTACACAAGTAATATTACACGTATGCCTTCATGCCATTCATATTGAATATTCTTTGCTAATCGATATTTTGTTTCCGAAATTGGTAGCATCAGATATAATCAGAAATAATTTATAACAAATTATAAAGTGTCATAAACTATTAGACAGTTTGTGCATTCAAATGTTTGAATTTATCATTACAAACGCTTAGCTACATTTCACAAAAATTGTTGAATACATTCAAAATTTCATTTTTATTAAAAACATATTAAACTAATATCAAAAAATTAATAGTACTTTTTTTCGTTTTTTTTTTAATATTTTGTACGGAATTTGACGAAGTGTACATAAATCTAAAACTATTCTGCCGAGTTTTATGCGATCAATGACATTACCACCTGATTGAAGTTAGAGACTTAATATTTTTCCACTCATTCTATTATGGGTAATATAAAAATTACCTATGTGATAGGTAGAATAAGATTCGGTCTTCCACATTCGATAAATTGGATCATTATCAGTTATCCATTTCAATGAATGAATGAATACACCTTGTGTGTTAAAAGTCATTTCAAGTGGATTAGGTAATTCCTAAAACAATGTAGATCCTTTGTGGATGAAATCAACGTAAACAGCTCTGAGGTGAAAATGGGATCAAAATGAAAAAGGGGAATGGCTGTAAGAACTCGAATCTCGGGGCGCATCTGTTTTAATACTCGTGAAGTGGCTTAAAATGACAACGGCACTACAAATATAAAGGCATCTTTTCGCGTTAGTCACTAACTAAATAGAAACCTTATCTTAAATACATCTGCAAATAGGCAACTTCTACCGCTTTCTAAAAGACTATCGACCCTATTATACCTTGCAACGACCCTATTTATATGTTATACTCAGAACTACCCAAATTGACTCAAAATCAAATAACAAGAGGATGGTTGATGAAACTTTTCAGTATAAACAAGATATGTGCAATAAATGTACTTTTGGTTGTGCTGATAATAATCTTATAGTTATTATTTTGCTGGTTTATGATTATCTCTGATAGTTACAATGTTGAACTAGATCCATTGATGTTGGATAACTTATGTGTATAATTGAAACAATTCAGCAGTCAATTCCCTGTATTTTTTTTCAATTTCTGAAGAGTTGTTAAAATATGCTCTCATATTCGCCTTCATATTTCAATCTCTCATATTTACAAGAGATAACCTGCATACATACGAAATAATGTTCTGTGTGAAAAAATACTTATTCGAAAAACTAATATTTTTTCCTGTAACTCTATTATCTCATGAGAGAAACTGGTAATTATGAAGCTTCTGTTCTGTAATGTCTGAGTGAAGAGTACTTATAAATCATTCATTTATTTGCAGTGACTATGCCAGTAAAAAGTACTACAAATTAGTCGAAAAAAAAGGAGGATACGAACCAGTAAATTGCAATGTTTCTCGATGTTATCGCCAGCTTTCACGAATATATTGAGAGAATTCACGAGGCATCTGCTTACAACATCGCTAACAAGCGTCCAATTTATATTGTTAATTGAAAACAAGTCGAAATGATGAACTCGTTATCGAAACGAAAATAATTGATCATTTCAACAATTCGGAACAAGTTTTTGGTGTAGACGTATATTTTTTCCGTGTAAAAAAAAGAATGGGAATACGTTTACCTTATGAAAAAAACAACACGTGTTAGTCTATCAAATGACTTACTATTTAAATGGCTGAAAATTCATAGTATATTAAATGGCTGAAAATTCATAGTACTTTAACGTGGAGTATATAATAATAATAGTAATAAGTTCTCAACAGGTATATTGCCCAATTAAAGAAAATAAAAACATAATGTTGAATAATAACTAAATAAGTAAAATAAAAAAAGGAGCTCAATCTAGTCAAGAAAACTGAAAAGTAACTTATTATTAAATAAGGAAATTAAATGAAATATTAAAAAGAATTCAATATAAATCAATTCTTTTTAGTCAATTTCCTTTGTGACTGAGATTGAATATTCGCTTAACTCTTTGTGAAACTTAATTGAAAAGTAAATTAAATTAAACTCTTGGCTTAATTTTTCACGATTTATTCAACAATATGAAATAGTCTACATGTTTCTAGCGCTAGCTCATTTTCAATTCTTGAATTACATTATCCTTTGTACAAAAGTCTTACATTATTCTGTGTTCTTACTAAATGTATATGAAGAAATATTGACTCCTTAGACTTTTCATTAGAACAGCAGAAAAACTTAAAATACTTTTGTACCCCAAAAAGAATATAAATTTTCACATAGAGCATCGAAGATTTCAATATCGTTGAGTATAAATGGACCCACGGGTCTGAGAAGATCTATTTTATTCATAAATATATCAGACATCACTTTCAGTGACAAATAGCGGGAGGGTACGTCGTAGAACCCCTCAGCATGCAGTCCGTCTGAAAGAGAAACACAATAGCGCTTTCTGTGCATGAAGAAGAAAACCGTCATCCCTCGTTGGCGGGAAAGCCACCCCGACGCATTCGTGTTCGAGATTTGTTTCTCTAAGATGACACTTTGATATGACTCAAGTTTTTCTTATCATACAAAGTGTAGTTATTGATTTTGCCCGAACGACTGTCCCTCTTTGTTGTGGGGAAATTCAAGTGATTCTTTTCTGGGGGGAGAAGTTACTAAAATGGAATAACTTGTGAGAAAGTGAAAGTTTCAGGAAGTTTTGTATCTGTATAATTTTGTGACAAATTGAATGTGTGTTCAGTATTGACATGTAATAGTAGGGTTGTAGCCTCTATAAATATTTATTGCATATTTTATCGGTGGTTACAAAGAAGAATAACTTTCTTTATGAGAATATACCCGGTATATTCATCGATGAGTCGATGAAATTTTTATCATATATAAGATTTTAGGGTCCTTAACTCTGAATAAATAAGACTGGTGGACTATTATATACCTCTTTTTTGTATAAGAGCCTTCATTATTGATGAGATATAAATAATAAGATTGCTCCAGTATTTGTATCATTTGTTGTTGAAAATAAAAATTAGTTCAAAGGACAAAGTTTACGAATAATCTTCCTGAAAATATACAATACTGATAAGATGTAGACTAACTTGTGTTTTTGGGTTCATTTTTCATAGTTTGCATTTATATTATTCTGTCAATTTGTTCGTATTGTAATAAAAAATTTATGAAATGTGAAATTGTTAATTTTGAAAGTATTCTCCTTTATGATGTAACTGTGCAACTCAAATTTTCATTTCGAAATATGAAGGACAGACGTTAAATAAACGAGGATTTGTTTGGACTTCATGAGGAAAATTCCGGAAATTATAAACTCAAAACAAAAGACAAAGAATGACCTGGGAAGTGATAAACGACGCTCAACTGTTTGTTCACAAGACGTGGCGACGTTGGGTGTGGAGGCCCCATCAAAATGCAGACATTGTCCATCATTTACGCCCGTAGACAATTTGATCTCCAAATTAATGAAACAGCTTTCACAAATGCCGTATAAAAGCGCGTTGTGCAAATACTTTCGGCGCCTTTCTTAATACTGCTATAATTTGAATAATGTAACAGAAGAGAGCATAACAAGAATTAGAGTCATGCACCTCGTTACTTCTGGCTTTCCCAGTATTCTGATGAATGATAACTTAGAATATTAAGGTATTCGCTGTTACGCAGTTGTATTTGCATGGTGAAACTCATAATGTTCCAATATGATATGATTATACTGATACTTTCTGTTATACGTAAGAATGGATATAATTGATTGCATTGAAGATTAATAATCAATGAAAAATTGAGTAGCAAATATTTTAAAATTAGGCTGAGAAATAGAGAATCAGTAAGTCACTTATATTTCAAAACCTAGTCAATAAGAAGTCTAGGAATATCATATATTGGTTGATAAT
The DNA here is from genome assembly GCA_030704895.1 of Henosepilachna vigintioctopunctata. Lineage (NCBI taxonomy): Eukaryota > Metazoa > Arthropoda > Insecta > Coleoptera > Coccinellidae > Henosepilachna > Henosepilachna vigintioctopunctata. The sequence continues at coordinate 4,968,428 of JARQZJ010000003.1, read as the reverse complement.
CTTTTATATACATTTCTCAGCAGTGAACATTTAATGAATGTTTGACCTTAAATTTATCTTTTATACCTTGATATATTATAACGTAATATTTTTTATTTTAGAAAATATGAGATGTTATTGTACGTCTTAGTTACATCTGTTGTATATCCTTGTGTCTTTCCCTGTGTTTTTCATCCTTTTTATAGGCGTCTTTAATTCGTATGTGTATGCAGATGAAAACCACCTTGATGAGCCCCTAGATATATCCTAGTATTCAGATTTTATCCTTTTTCCATTTTGATAATTACTTGTTTTCTGGTTAATGTGATCAGTCAAAACCATTCTAGGGTAAATTGCAAACAGCTCACCAGACCACTGAATTTTGAAAAAATGTTATCTTTTATTTGGAATAATAATTATAAGTGAATGCAATATACTCAATCAATTCAGTTTCGAATAGTAATTAGCCATAATAAGGACAAAAATATGAATTTTATTCTACAATATCAATGAATGTGTAGAAGTTCATTTTCTCATTCGTTTGAAAAATCTTATTCGTCAATTTTTACTGAGCATCTTTCAAAAAGAAATTCACGTAGACCTGTATTCTCATTGACTAATATAAGAAATTCTTCAATCATTTGTGGCGTGTAATGAAGGATGAATATCCAAGAAATAGATTTCAAATAATTGAATAATTTTTTTCAATTTCAAACATTTCACCGTTTGCCAAACATTTGTGCTGGAGTAACTAATGCATACTTATTTATAATTGATCAGTCATTATTAGTTTTTCCGACCTTCCAAAGTTATCAGGCCCTCTTCATCTAATGAATAATAATAATAAATAATAATAAAATGAAATTTATTGAGTAACATTCCCTACATTGTAAAATTACATTCATTTCAATTGATACAATAATTACAACTAAGAAGAATGCCCTCGAAAAGACTGAATTCAGTTTAGAGTCTGATCTTCCAGTCAGCTTTTGAGCAAAAATATTGGTTCGAACAAAATATTGCCTAAATTTATATTTACAATAATTTACAACTTTATTTGAAAAGAAAAGAAAAGAATTACCTCAGAAATATTAAACATGTGGGACAATTTCACATGGTGAAGAACATTTTTGTTGAAAGAATATACAAATCTATGATACAAAAAATTGATTCATACATTATTCCCTACATTCGAATCATCGAAGTGCCACACTATAGTATGCCTTTGTTAAGAGGAGATATTTAACTCTCGTCTTAAACAAATGAGCTTTCAGTACTATCAAATTCGATGGTAAATGGTTAAAGATTTTGATACTCTGATAATGGAGATAGTGCTCATGATTACTATTGAATATAATAAACCTATTTTCATTTTCAAACATATAACAAACAGCTATAAATATATAAACAAGGTAAGGTGAGAATGTAATTATTAATAAATTTAGGTTTACAAGATGTTCGTGTTATTCAAGATGTATCAGAATATTATAATTTAGATGACTATATACAAGACACATTCATAACACAAGTTCTAGGTACGATGTTCTCAATTCTAAAGATTGCAAAAAATGAGTTACTCAATTTTTTACATAAAACATCAATGTGTGATGTTCATCTCAAATTTCGGTCTACATATCATACTGTCAAGAAACTTTGTTGATTAGGACGATGATATACCGATATCCTCGTATTTAACATCCAAAGTACTAATTCCATTCAGACAAAATTAACCCAAATAATTTTGTCAACGTTGACTTAATGTTTATAGTATTCAAAAAACTCCAATCACTTAGTTCACAAAACTGTTCGAATTAAAGGTAAGTTCAGTAACACTTTGAGGCACTAGTGGATATGGATGCCACATCTATCATCATGCTTGGCTATGTCAGTTTTTCATCCTCACTCAACTGCACAAAAGCTGAGACCATAATTAACTTACCTGATTAAAGAAATGTCATAAAGAATTTTCATGAATTTTTGAGGTATAATTCTCATATCTAATAGTCAGAGTATAACATAAAGGAATTTCATTCCTAACTAAAAAGCTCAATTCCAGATAACTAATAATGTAGCAGCGATTCAAATATGATTATTCTTTAATTTTAGTTGATTCAAAAATTAGTGAGTTAGTTACTAGGAAATGAAAAATTGATTGCTCCTCAAAGTTTCTGAAAGCAATGTTCGTCCCGCAAGCAAGAACTCAGATATACCGCCTCCGCTTAATAGATAAACCAGCGCAAGGGTTGCCCGTTTCATTTCAATAAATCCTGTCCGACTATATCATGATGTAGTCCCGTTTATCAAGAGAAAGCTTTTAGCGCGTTTTGTAGCGTAATTGCATATAAAGTGGACAAAGCATTATTCGATAACATAGGAACGAGGCGTTTGCGATTAATAGCTTTCCGGACTTCATACAGTGCTGCAGAAACCCTATTTAACTTTTGAGAGGAATTCTCAAACTTCTTCATTGTTCATAGAGCGAATAATTCGTGAATTATTCCGATCGTTAATATATTCATCCTTCATTTAAGTAAGTTGTTTGAAATGATTTTTCATTATAAATTTCTTGCAGATATTTGAAACTGAAGCCTTGGTAGATGGATTCTATTGAATCATTTATTTATTGTATGTGTAATGAATAGAGACCGGATTTTATGCATGTGCATATTTCCATGCATATAACAAGCTTTTTATGTTGCATACAATCCGGTCTATAGTAATTAAATATTTTGTAGTAATCATTTGAAGTGAGTGTCAATTTAACATCAAAGGAAATTCTCAAAATAGAGATCAAACTTAATTTTGAGTCATAAGATTCAACAGTCGAAATACTGCAATCTCTAGTATGTTTAACATACTAGAGATTACAGTAATAAGTAGAGTCTGCCATTAATATAGGATGGGTTATCTTTTTTCTGGTAGGTATGTGGTTCATCAGAAGTGTACTATCTACCATTTCCAAAATATTTTTGCAAAATGATTCATACATGAAGTTCATCACTCATAATTCTGAAATATAAAGTTTTCTTATTGACAAGAAACTTTATGGAGTTGCGTTGTTTTCTGATTTTTGAAGGATTCTTTTTCATATTTCATCCTATGTTCTATATTTTCATTCCACTATACTTTTTGCATTGCATTTTCATGATTCTCCAAATATTTCAATCATAATGTATATACAGAAGCAGTTGATGATTATCTATTGTATTATTTAGTTATATTTAAAGTTATAGAAAGATAATTGAAGTCATCTTTATTTATTCTGAAAATAAAATCTCTTCAGATTGAAAATGCTCGAACAATAATGATGATAATATCCCCTCACTTGTAACAATATGTACAATTCTGTATGGCCAGCACAAATATATCAGACTTCACTTGCAATGGCAAATTAATCCACAGGGGCGATTTCCACCCCTGTAACAATGCACGCGGAATAATGGAGACGATAAGCAAGCCAAAGTGAAATCCACCCTTTATCCGGTTTTAAACGTTCATTTCAGATAATATTCAATTTAAACATACAACTTATCAATGCAGAATTTGTAAATTTTTCGGGCTCAGTGAATTCACTAATAGAACTAAATATCGTAAAAACTCAAACTACGTACTAAAACTATTCACTTTTTAATGTCGTAGTCTACAGAAACTCAGTTAGTTTTTTTAGAATATTTTCGTTTCTACTCGAAGCTAGAAGATGACAGAAAGGAAATACATTTTTTACATTTACATTACATTAAGAATTATTTTGAAAACTAGTTCACTATTTTGGCTCCTCCGCCATTTTACACCAAATTTTGGAATTTACTCTGATTACTGAGTTATTTTTATCTGATCTCGTTAAAAAGTTGCAAACGAAAATCACACGTCAATGATTCAGCATGTTTCCATCAAATATTTTCTATTATCGGCAATGTAGTACTGCATAAATAAAAAAATTCTTACGAAATTTCCAAAAGTCCACGTAAAAACTACATGAAATTTTCATTGAAGATTTTAGATAATAAGTTTTATATAATAATTATCAGGGTGCCCGCATCACTCTGACAACGCACGGATCAAATTTAATTACGACGTAACCCGTAGGAATTTTCCTTAGTTCCCGCATTCCACATGTTTACACGTCCAAATGAACATATCGGATGTCTTCTAACCTACATAACTCGATTATTTTCTCGGTTAATATCGTCGAATTCCACTCTAATTCCCCCGAGCCCCGTAATCCAAAACTCGATATTATTCTTCAGCGCTATTCTGGAACCTCGACTTTGATATGTAAGTTCATTAGACCTTTAATACGATATGGAGTTCCAAGATAATAACTGATATTCGATACAGTCTTAAGAATAAGACGCCAGTCATCCAATTATGTTGTGTTGGCATTCCGACGCGTGTAGGGAGGTTTCCCTGGGTTACCAACCTTGCAACCCTAATCCACCTGAGAGCTCGAGGGTAATAAGAGATGCGCTGGCCGATAGCTAGAGGGGCATTTTTCTAACAGAGAGAAACTCGGTCAGATAAGCTTTCTCTTTCATAATCATTTCTGCACTGAGAATATGATATATTGATCTTAGTAACATGTATTAATTTTGGCGATAAGGCTTTTCCATTGAAACCTCCACACTATGTTCTTCTAATTATTTCATCCACACATATGCTTTAGTAATTTTCCATGCACCTCTGAGCTGAACCTGATTTTTTCAATTCTGAACAATAAAATTTAATATCTCACTTTCTGCTAAAATAAGAATTCATTTCTTGCAGGGGATAAGGTGTTAATTTTTTCTGGTTTTGTATATGAACACGAGCTCCAGGAGCATAGAATCCCAAACAAGTGAACTTAATAACAATTTAACCAAGATAGTCCAGTTCAGAGAATAATACGCGTTCAGTTTTCAGACTGAAATCGTTTCGATTCTCATATTGGACTTCTATTAATATTTTATTAATATTTATATATTTTTAACCAATTTTCAGCCATTAAAAATCTTATTATTCCAGTGGTATTTTTAAATAATCCATACTTCAATGCGAAGCTTCTTTGGCAAGGTTGATTGAAGCAGTGTCCCAATTTCATAACTTCGTTTGCCGAAATATCTTATAAGCATTTTTTTAGTGATTTTGTGTGCTCTTTCGAAATGATATGTACATACGTCCCAGTTCTAGAAATACCTAAGATATATAATAATACAATTTTTCACATAATTGAAGTATCTTTGAATAACTAAGGCGAATTTGAATGAAAATTGAACTTTGCTTTTGTAATTAATAGCACTCCTTTAGTACCATCCAATTCAAAGTTTTTTCCGTTTTGTAACGTAGGCTTCAAGTTTTAATGCATAAAATGATCGAGGTGAAATTCCCACCACAATTTCTTCTCAAAATTAAGTCAGCACTATTATTGACAAAATGTGTCTATTTAAAATTGTGAAAAGTTTCATTATTTATATTATTTCTATTTTGCAAAATCTACTAGTTTTGTATAAAGTGTTGTTTTAACAATAAATAATGTTTATAGCAAATAATGGACTACCGAGTTGATAGTTGTACGTTTCAATGGAAAAAATAAGCGGATATAAAATTGTTCGGCCGGAATAATTCCATCCCTTGTAGCGAAATTCAATTTCAGCGGCATAATCAAACGGCAGGCTCTGCGAGCACGTAGAAATAGCAACAACGTAGCGAGCTATATCATTATGCAAAGATTGAGTTGTAGATGCAGATGAACGAAGAACTTAAATCGAAAAAGTTGCTACCAACATCTGCAGATTAAGTTCATGAAAATGCCAACGTTCGTCTGTATCCATGAGTTACTTCACCCTTTTTGCTCTACGGGGATCTTATCGGCTATCCTGCATTTTTCTAGTGATATGATCACACTGAATGAGCTGCCGATTAAAATATAATTCGAGCAATCATAATAAAAAGTGGAGGTTTTAACATCAAACTTCTTGTGGTCTCAATGGTATCCCTTATTAAGCTGAAAATTTTATAATCACAACAAAACAAAAAAACTTCTTCAAAATTCCACTGAATTCAACTGACTGAAGTTCAACGATACTAAATAACTGACACGGTGATACATAATTATATCGATTGAGGCTTCCCAACTAGCACATTTTAATGCACAAGATATGTGGATAATGCACGGATATTTTCTATTTTCTATAGTTATAATTTGTTTACCGCATAATAGATGGCGCTTATGATGGTTCTCTACAATTATGACCTTTCTTCTGATAGGCTGGTAGTTGGGAAAATTCTTGGTTGCTATTATGATTGCCTGAGAGGACAGGCACTACTGAGGACTCCTGGGAAAGCGATATAGAAAGGTCCCCTATAGTATTTTCATCAGATATTGTTGCTATTTCAATTATTCCTGAATTTAATTTTCTGGTGTGTGAGGAAAATATATTTTCACTAAGACTCGTCTAATAATTTCCCTGGAAGGTTTATTCGATTAATTGTAATCGTTTGTATAAATATTTCAATGAGTTTTTTATTATCGGTAACGTTATTATACTCCAAGGAAAATAATTCTTTTCATGCATACATATTATATAGATTTTCACATATTCCTCCAATTCTCCAGTGAGCCATATCCGTGACAAACAATTCACCCAGAGCGTACCCTGAAAAACAACCACCATATATTTTCATGTACCAAAATAATCCAATACATATTCCATCTAAAGTAACCCTCTCTCTGTCTACCATACATGTGGAATTATACTCTCGGTAATTCCAGCCACCCGTTCAAATTTACATAAAACACCCAGTTTCTGGGATTTATGCTTTCATAATATTACCCGAGAGTCTTTTCGCTAGATGGTGGTATTATGTTAAGAATACACATAGTCTCCATCTGAATATTTCTCTGAATTACGAGGACGTCGTTACTATCTGCTACTTTTTCCTGTTGCCTATTTCAGTACAGTTTGCCGGGTTTATAGTATCAAGACTGTATTATGAAAATGTCGTACTTCATCCTTCTCTAATGGGAATATAAAGAACAGTAGTAGTATAATAAGATGTTCGTTCGCATTATTAGCAATTTGTCTGCTATTTAATACACTCGCCAACTAATATCCTTGCAAGCGATTAATTCTTATATATTATTATAAATAAGTTTCAATAACCGATTTGGCCGATATTTGATGATTCTAAATATTCATAATGAAACAATATAATATTTATTTTCGATCAAATTGAAAAATTAATGCTTGATGGCTATTAATGCATTTCTAAATACTATTTCATCTTCAGAATTTCAGTGAATACCTGAATATTCATGTAATGCTTCCAAATATGCGGCGTTAATCGATATTGCAACGTATGTGATGAAAGTATTGAAACAGGTTTCTTTATCATAGCCACCTATACCCAGAATATCATTGAACATTGTCATTGGATTGAACATTATTTTGATGATTAGACTATATTTTTTTAATATCTACATTATCATTCAGACTGATATTCACACAGTATTTCCGTTTTTTCAAAAAGTTCATATGCATTAATCGATTGGGCCGATACTTGATGAAAATCTGAATACATAATTTAAATAAAACTTATTAGTTCTTCGATCGATTTTCACTATAATTCATTGAAAACATGACAATAATGTTTCGCCAACACATGTTTTTGACGATAAACTGTTATTATCAACATCTGATGAAGCCACTGTGTTGTCGAAACCGTCTTGTCATGTTTTGAATGAATTAGAGTGAAAATCGAAAAACTACTCACTTTTATTTAAATTAAGTTCATATGCAACTGAGGTAATTCACTTGTTCCACAATAATCAGTGACAAATTCCTAAAATGTAGGGTAATTCAAAGCACTTGGTTGAATTCTACAAAACTGTATAAACTTTACGAACTTCTATTTGTGCTTCTTGGCATACAGTACAGCATCTAGTATTTATATACTTGAAAATTTTGAAAAAATAATTCAGAAACAAAGTATGCTATAAAAGAATAGCTCGGTTCAAAACCAAGAAGTCTCATCTCCTGCAATCTGAAACTTTTTGATATCCCATAGAACAACATCACCATATAATTGTGTGAGGCAATCGACAGTAAACCAAAATTTAACAATCGATTTGAGAACATATAAAAATTTTCTCAGTGATTGTTCATGTAAGAGTTATCTTCATAGAAAAATTATATGGGTAAATGATAAATTATCGTACGTTTGCAGCTAATACAATCGTAACCCAAATACTTACTTTTGGGTTACTTTATACGTAACCCAAAAGACTCCGAACATAAAACGATTTTTTTGACCGATTCTGAATTTCGTATAATAAATAACTTAAATACATATTCTTGTCGAAAATACCAGTGTTTTTGTTGCAACTCAATAACAAATTCTTCCCAGAAGTTACCTAACAAAAACTAAACAAAAAAAGAAATAGACAACTTCAGGATATGCTAAAAATTAAATATTTTGTTTAGAATGACTGATCTGAAAATTCTTTTTCGAAGTGATTGTGAAATTTGCCAAATTTGATAAACAATAGAATATTTTCGCAACTATTACCATCCTTCCAAATTTTATAAACAATAGGAAATTTCCGCAACTATTACCATCCTTCCAAGGGCAGCGGAACTGAAGGGATGATTCAATGATTAATTTATTCAAGATTCTGCCTCTCAGATTTTCGTCAAAATGAGCCATAAATTCAGAATCCACTATCAGTAAGATAATTTGTCAAACAGATATAAACCCCAAAAATCTTTCAATTTATTAAATCTGAAATATCTCATTTCTTCTCAATAGTGAATGAATGTATTAAAACTTCAACACTTACTCAAATTTAAAGAATTGTGAACTTTATTCAGCTAATTTTTCGAAGATGCGCTTTGATTTTTACTCCATTCAGGGTGTTATGATTTAGTCCCTTGTATATAGTGCGTTTCTTCATTTCATTATGAAGAATTGACTTATTGGATTCTTACGATAAATTCTTATCGTAATCCAACCCTGTCCTTGCCCATACCGAATTGTACAGGTCCGTTGATATTAATTAAATTTAATAGCGAGCAGTTGAATAGCGCTAAAATTTTAATAATCCCAAAAATAGCGTAGCAGATACGCTCGACCGCTAGCAAAGAGATGAACGAAGGCACAGTAATGCATCATTTAAGAAACCATTACAAAACTTGAACACTGATGGGGCCTGAGGGGCTTTTCTGAAGTGCCCTATAAATTAAACAGTGTGTGGACGCTGAAATGCAAGGGATAGAGCGGCTTTTTTTGTACGCCTTGTCTCCCTTTCACTTCTTGCGGCTATGAAAACTGATGAAAATATTCATTATTAACTATTTGATTAAATGACCCCTTCTTTGTTCTTCCGCCTGAACTCTTATTCAAACTTTGATGTAGTATGAATCAATATTTAATGAAGAGATTACGTTTGCCATATAATCGAATTATACGTGAGAGTTTTTTAAATGAGTCGCCCACACCGGAAGTTAATACTATATTCAACATGTATTACAATTTTTTTTATGTCTCCTACATATATAATAAACTTCTACCGGTATTAAACATTTTTGGATGGCGCTAATTGAGCTCCTTACTACTTTTGATTGAATTTTTATTACTTCCGGTTCATCAATTCGTTCAAGTTTTAAGCTAGTAGATATATCGATATAGCCACTATGGACTAGCTATAGGTATAGTTAGTATATGAGCCAGTCTTTGGTTTTAAATCTTTAATCAAAAATTCAATTTGAATATTTATACAATTTTCCACTGAAACTGCAATTTTTAATCAGTTAATAAAACACATATTTTTGACTGCAGTTATTCAAATTTTTATTTATAATTGGAGTTTAAAGTTTGAAAATTATATATTGAAAATAATGTCTGACAAATGACCACTTAGCTGCCTCACAGCTGATTCTTTTACCAAATTAATAATTAACATTTTCACGAAATTGAGGTTCAATTTCAACAATAAGTTTAATTATTCAGTTTTTATTATTTGATGGATCGTTCGTGGATGGTTCCTGTAGATAAGACTATCGATAAGACTTCAAGATAAACTCCCTTAAAATCCATTGGTGTTATATGATGAATAGTTTTATGCAATAAATTGATTTTTTCAGCATCTGTATGACATGTTGTAACATCTTGTTGAAACCATTTGTCTGTAATAACAATATTCTGGAGCTCTGGCAATAAGAAATTTTTTATCGTGTCTCGATATTGTGCACCATATTCAGTTTCAGCAGCACCAACATCATTTTCGAAAAAATAGGGACCAATCACACCACCACACCATAATGCGCACCAAACTGTGACTTTTTGTGTGCATTTGAAGTTCGTGAATCCCTTTTGGACTTACCTCTGCCCGAATTCGACAATTTTGCTTTTTAACAAAGCCATTCAAATGAAAATTTGCTTCGTACTTTCGAACATTTTTGCGAACTGCATCCATATTTTCTTGTGAACTACGTGGACGATGACGAATTGGTGCTCTTAGGTACAAAACTGAACAACTTTGCTCAAACTCCTGCACTATTCTCAATATTGATTCATTTGGTCTATAATGTAAACCAAAAATCGCGTAATTAACATAAATAGTTTTTTGACAGTTATTTGACACGTTGTTAAACTCTTTAACTTTCCATTTTATACATTGTCAACCATCGTAAATTAGGAATGTCAATATCATTCATTTCAAGTGACAAGTGTAGAAAATTTAACATCACAAAAAATTGTGCCTGTAATGGAAAACCTGATAGTTTCAATCATAAGTTACTATTCTTTACACTCGTCCACTATTTCGATAAGGTGTTTCAATAAAGTGTCCATTATAATGTACTGCTGTTATCATATAGATTGAACCTTAGACCTTGGAATTTCAATAAAGGATTTATATGTCAGTTAGTAGTTCGTGATGTTTCAGCTAGTCGTTCTGTATTTGATGGATTTTATCAATTCATTCAGATATTGTGTTGCCAAAAAAAAATTTCTACTCCTTTGTTGTATTTTCGAATTGCCTATATATTCTCCACAAGTGCTTTAAGGTAGTATTGTAATGATAAATGTAGAAACTCCAGAGATGTTAGAGGCGATTATTGGTGAAAATCCAACCAAAGTTCAGGTAGTTATTCAGGCATTGCCGTTTAATTTGCGTATCAACTGTTGCACCACGCAAAGCCCAAGACCTTACATGTTTTCAGTTTGTTAAACATTATTGGTCTGTGTAGCGAAACCATTTTCCACTCAGAATGCTTCTGAAAGACGCATTAAGGGATCATTTACTCCTATCATATCACTGAAGTCTACCTCGACTGTGCCATTGAAATTCCAAAAAATGTTTTTATAGGTATTGTTTTTCTCAAACAAATTTCATTTTGATTATAATTGATTTTTTGTAATTCAGGATCTCATTGGCAAGATGTATCCAACACTGTAGAGATATTGTAATATCACAAAGAGCAGATATGTCACTTGTCCCATGTTCAAAAGTTCTTCGGAAATATCGGAAAGATTTCGAAACAATTTTCACAATCTATATTTTTCTTCAACGGGTTCGAGATAAACAAACTTTGAAAGGATGAGCCAGAGTTTGCTTCGTTACATAAACTTTCTGGAGGCTGTATTGTAAATCAAAGTTATCCTCTCGGAAAGCAACATCTGCCCGGCATGATTATTTGTCTTATACTTCCGTTTTGTTTCTCGTTTTACCCAAAGTAACGGCTCGTGTTCGGGCGCAGAGAGCCCTACTCGACGATTCTTGTATCAAATGCGCGCATTTAGAGATCACTATTTCAATTCCCAAATAGCTCCAGCGGAGTAATTTGGCCTTTATGACGCGCTAAAGTGATTCATAGCTAAACAATGTGAATTTACTAAGAACGCAAAGTGTTTTGTATCATATTTGCTATAATTGCTCAGGAGGTTATACTGTTCGTGAAGAAAACAGTTTTAAGATTATGACTCATGAAAGAAAATCATTTTTAATTTCAGTATTCTTTCCCTAATTTGAAAATTATTAAAACAATTTTTCCTATATATCTATCCTATGCTCTCATTAAACACAATATGGAGCGGTTACGAATTCACATCTCTCATCCCAATGTAACTGATACGCTTTCTGAAGATGAATGTGAGTGCGAAAACTTTTATGTAATGTTTGAAAAAGGTTTATGACAGTAAAATTAGTATTGTTTGTTCATTTTCACAGTAATTTTTGGATATTTTTGCTCTGATTTTCCATGAAAATCAATTATGATATAGAAGTATATATATATATATATATATATATATATATATATATATATATATATATATATATATATATATATATATATATATATATATATTTCTCGGAAATATGTTATAAAACATTTTGAAATATTCATAATAATGTTTCTATACTCTTCTCTGAATTTCGTAAAAAAAAGCTTTGTATTATATAACGGGTGTTTTTTTTTAGAGGTATAGAACTTTAAGTTGGCATTACTGTTGAAGATGGCGACGGATTTAACAGCTGAGAAATGATTTATTCTCAGTTTGGTTTGGCAATTCATCAGGAAAAAACTCACGCCTAAATAACGCTTGCAAATGGTGCAATTTTATTTCGAAAATAATGGTTCTGTGCGGAAAACGTATCGCGCACTACGTCCATTTTATCGTCGACAAAATCGTCCATCAGAGCAGTTAATTCGATTAACCATGGAACGTTTTCGCACCACGTTTACTCTTGTTGATAACTTGCATCCCCAGAGACGCCGTACAGAAGAAGCTATTGCTACTGTAGAGCGTAGCATTGAGAAAGACCCGAATTAGTCCATCCGCCATCGAACACAGGAATTGGATCTGTGTCCATCCACTTTATCGAAGATTTTGTGGAAGGATCTTGGTTTGCATGCTTACAAAATCCAACTCGTGCAAGAATCGAAGTCAAACAAACGATCATCAAGCAAGGCGTAGATTCGTCGAATGGGACCAAAACGAGATTGCCGTTGTTCCCGATTTTCACAAGCGAATTTTGTTTAGCGATGAAGCGCACTTCTAGTCGAATGGCTACGTCAACAAACAAAACTGCCGCATTTGGAGTGAAGATAATCCTCAAGTGTATGTCAAAACACCGTTACATCCAGAAAAACTGACTGTTTGGTGCGCTTTATGAGATGGTAGAATCATTGGTCCGTACTTCTTCAAAAACGATGATAGCCAGAACGTTAGAGTCATTGATGATCAGTATAGAGCCATGAATACTAACTTTTTCATTCCTGAATTGAACAATCATGATGTCCAGGAGCTGTGGTTTCAACAAGATGGCGCAACATGTCACATAGCTCGTGCCACAATCGATTTATTGAAAGACACGTTTCGTGACCGCCTAATTTCACGTTTTAGACCTGTGAATTGGCCTCCAAGATCTTGTGATTTAACACCGCTAGACTACTTTCTGTGGGGCTATCTAAAGTCATTGGTCTATGCGGATAAGCCACAAAAGCTTGACTATTTGGAAGATAATATTCGCTGTGTTAATGCCGATATATGGCCACAAATGTTGGAAAAAGTCATCGAAATTGGACGTCCAGATTGGACTACATCCGAGTCAGCCGTGGCGGTCATATGCCAGAAATCATATTTGAAATGTAATACCACAAGATTGTCTTTCGAATAAAAAAAATTCTTGTCAGTCGAATGATCCATCGTTGTTTTATTGTAATTTAAAGTTCTATATCTCTAATGAAAACACCCTTTATTATATACTATGAGTGTAAAAAAAGCTGATGAAAATGTAGATATCTTAGGAATTATTTCTTATTTTTTCGAATGATGAAATGAAACGATATTATCGAATTTTTCTGTATTTATTTACATAAGATATTCATTCTAATATATCAGTATACGTATTTCAAAAGAGATAAGCAACAACGAATGCATTCAGATATTGTAATTACCAATAAATTTCTCTACAAGAAAACAAAACGATTTCGATGAATAATTCAGAATAATAGTGTGAATTTCGTGTAATGTGTAGAAAACTTTCATCGCCATACACGATAGAAACATATTCACAATTTATAATAAAGTGAGTGACGTCCGATATTTATTGTTCATATTGTTTCGACTCCATTCTCACGTCACGCTTTTTGTTTTTATTTTGCCTTTACTCGTATCCGAAAATAAATTGAAGTATCGAGAAGTCTTGTTCTTTGCAGACCGTGAATGAATGTCCACATCCAATAGAAAGACGTGCTTCAAGTCTCGTCTCTGCAATCTTCCACGTATCACTTCAACAAGCTATTTTTGTTGTGCACATCAAGAGCTTCTGTTGTGCCTCAGTAGACGAGAAACATTAAATTCCTTTGAAGGAGACATTTTTGCCGTTTTACGTCGTCGAACCAAATTGGGTGTAAAATAATTAACGTTAAGATGGGTACGAAAATAGATAAAATGACACGTCGTTGCTAGAAATTAATCAAATGATGTGAAAATCGCCTGAATTACGCGAAAACATTGTACTATAATGTTGTGCTTTAAATTCGAATATCCCTGAATTTATTCACTGTTTATTCTATGAAGAGATGTCCAGTAATGTATATATCACATGTTTTCATAAAAAATTTCTTTATAATCCATATAATTTCTATAAATTCTTCAGGAAAACTAGAGAAACTTTCATGCAAACAATATTGTTGAAGATAGATCAACATGTCAGAATTATATTATTATTAATTGTTTTACTCATTTTAGAGAGTTATTGATTTTTTTCATTCATTCTGACATTCAATTATTTCTTCTTTCTTTCATATTTCATTATTTCATTCGATTATCTTCCTTCTTAACCCTCCTTGAATATCTCCATGCAATAAGATTTTTATGTATAAGAAATTAATCATAAAATCCATTTTATTTTATATTCGTTAGAAAATATTTCAAATTACCGAATACCCCAAACTTTCTTTATGGACTGAAATTAAAATTCCCCATTCCCAATAAAATCGTGACTTACTCATTAAGAAATGAAAGCTGCATAAAACTGACAAGCGAAACAGACTCTTCGCAATATATGCAAATATAATTGTCATACCCCCTCCGATAAAACGCTCACAATTAAAAATGATTACGTGCAGTAACGCCGAATAAGATATTGAATAATTCATCCTTTATTAAAAGTCAAAAGTTGTTGAAGAACTCGGTTAATGAAATGTCAGTTTCTGGCCGCAGTGAAACGGAGGATGTGAATAAGAATGCTGGAAGTTAAACCTACAAAACCTCTATGAAACCACAACGCTCTAAGAGGAATTTGTGGACCAGGGTTGGACAAGACATGAGGAATTATTGTTAAAATAGTTATTTGGACCTCACGTCTAACCTGACAAGGGAATCTGTTCTGTGATGAACTTTAATTATCTGCATTATTATTCCCGAATGAATGAAATACGTATCTTCGAATGATTAAATATAACGCTTATTATATTGTTACCTGAATATTGTTTGGCATAATAACTAAGTATATAAACCGCACAAGAATGTAGTGTTTTTAGTTTCTTTGATCAATTGTGCAGGTGACATCAAATTGACCACAAAGAAATCTTAAATGTTAAAAAATAATCATTGGGTATTTAAATGGAAAAAAGATGTCTTCTACGTACTAAAGAAGCCATCGGAATGTTAGACGTTTTGAAATGAGAAAACATTAGTACTTTCAACACATGTCAATGACATACTGAAAATTCATTGAAAAAATCATCTTGTTAAGATACAAAATTTTTGTGTGTAATGACAACAAAAAATGGAGATGGGTCCTTATAGAATAAAAAAATACGGGTTTAATACATAATTTAAGTAACAGTAACTATAGTAATCAGTTTTATTACGACAAACTACTAGATAATACTAAATATAAGTATTCTTATAATGATTCAGAATATAAAATGTTTCAATTCGTCGAATTCAACGAATTATTCAGCTTAAAATTATAATATTCTTGAGATTTTCTTGTCAGTCAATATTTCAATAAAAAACAACTCTTAGCAATAGCATACTGTGTGAGAGAGAGAGAAAAGATTCATTTTTTGTTTCCGTTTTACTAAAAATTGTAGCTTTGCCAAAACTCCAGAATATATTATTTTTCTGTTACCATTATTGAATTCATTATTATAGATATTCGAAATTGTATATTAATAAATTATGAATAATAATATTGATAATTTTTTATTATCATAAAATGATATAGTTGTAAAATAGTATTTTTTAGTTAGAAATCCTGACTTTACCTTGTCTCTATATTTACAAATACCTAATTTATTGTCATAATCTGACATCTCCTGTTAAAAGTGAAATCTCACAAAGTTTTTTGTTCCAGTTCTGAAGAAACAGTTCGAAGTGAATCCAGTTTCCACAAGAGTGGAAATAGGTCATCAGATGGAGCTACGTTGCGATGCTCCATTGGGAATGCCTCCACCTAGAATATATTGGCTGAGAGGAGGCCAGCCTCTGCAATCAGACACCACTATGTTAGTCTCGACTGAAGGACAGCTCTTGATAAGTCAAGCTAGGCCACAGGATACTGGAAACTATACGTGTGTCGCAGAGAATATTGCTGCGAAAAGATTATCCAATCCTGCCCAAATCACTGTTTACGGTAAGATAAACACTATAAAATTACATATTTAATCAGTTATTTAATTAAATATTCAATCAGAACAAATTACATAGCGGAGGTTTTAAAATGTGTAGTTTGTTTCAATTTGTCATTCTATTTATGTTAATTCCTTTCACTTCGTCTATAGGTTAAATAGTATTGCGAATTTAGTTTTTTCTGCTTTCGATGCTTAGATTGCAAATAATAAGACATCAATTCATAATTGAATCAATGTGGAAACACGTACAATGCAATATTAATCATAAGTTTCAAAATTCAGTTATTTTACAATTTTAAAAAATGACACAACGGTTTTATAACAAATATTTTCAGAAAATTGTCCAGAGCTATACCAATTCCCTTGTAATATAAATTGACTTTTTACACAGCATTTGTAAAAATAATCTTCAGAAAAGTAATATGAATGAATAAAATTTTAGCACTCACTCTATTCATTGTAAAAGATCTACTTATTTGAATGTTTTGAACTGTATTTCAGCCTATTGCCAAGATCTTTCACGTTTTGGAAATTTCAGACGATTTTTCTAGCCAAGTGTTCATATTGTACCCTTTTCAAGAAAGTTTTCATTATGTGTAATGTATAATTGAAAAACTCATTATCAACAGTTCAAAATCACTTTCGCTGAATATTAATGAATATATCACCCCTCTGAATACATGGAAAATCTTAAAATTCGTAATTTCGAGGAATTAGATCACTTTGCTTAATTGCAGACTCAATTTCAACATATTACACTGAGCCAAATTCGGTTTTTCGTGCAAGAAATGTAATTAATATTTTCGGTTTGTTCATGTATATAAAATGGTTATTAGGTTCGATACAATATTTTAATATTCTGCTGATGATAATTTTACGAAGCATTTTTCTTATTCTTGTACCGATATTTCCTTCAGTTAATCTTATATGTTTCAATAAATTAAAAGGAATTGAAATATTCAATGAAATGCTGATTTTTGGATTTCACCTATAATCGATACGGATAAAGTTTATATAATTGAAGATTTCGAGTAACCATTCAATTTAGTGTTCAGTATAATGGATACTTATCTTTGAATTGGTGGTATTCAATTTTTATCAATTCATGACAATGGATTTGTGGACATCCCGAAACATATGAACATATGTCGAGGCTTGAACATGTTTCGTGACAATTAATAAAGAGTTTCTAATTTTACGGTATATTTAACAATATTCCATTGAGTGTTGTGTGAGAATTCTATTGAAATCATTAAATTTTCCTTGTTCTTCTGAAGTAAAAAAGAGTTGTCATTTAAATTCCTAAGTGACAATAATTATTTACATGGAAGCATCGCTAACGGCTATGGAATTCAAACAATTACTTTCAACTACCGCAGAAATATTTTCTAATATCCTGTATTCCTGAATTTACATACAAATGTAATATTTATTCAAAACTTTCAATTACCATCGTGTCGATGCCACATAGATAAAACGTTCATTACCAAGTGGAATTCGTTAGTTGGCCAAAGTGGTGGAACGTAAAGTATGGTGAAGCATTTTCCAAGCAGCAATTAGTGAATCTTGCGTAGGCCTGCGCAAGCTATGGGGGCCATATTTTACTTGAGACATAACTTCTAATAAATCCGAACACTACAGGGTGAATAACACTGTCTAAGTGGTTAACTTCATCGGGAAGTTATTATTTATAACACTTTCCATAACTTTTAAGTAGATGGGTACATGCTGCATGTACGTGTTTCTTTATTTGTTATCCAGCATGACATTCAGTTTGTGGAAATATGACTGTCGACTTCAGTTTAATTAAGGGTACATGTTGTACATGCGAATGAAAAGTGAAAAAGGATATAACTCTTGAAATTGGGTTAGTAGCCCGTAATAAATAACGAGTTATTCAATAAGTTTTCGTGGAATTTATTGTAAGCTTTAAATTATCAAGTTATACTTTTTCACGGTGTTCTCCAGAGTATTGTGCAGAGGTCGTCAATTGAACAATTGAATATATTGAGATGAATATCTAAATTGAAATTAAAAGACATATTTTCTAAGGTTGAGATTAAACGTTCGCATAAAATGTTGGTTGATGAAAACTCTAATTTAGACTACACTAGACCGCAAATAATCAATTGGTTATTTTTGAAACTTGAATTTATTCAACTAAAACTAGTTTGTAAATTCGAGTATTATACATTCTGTGTTAATAAATTCAAATATTACTAATCACTTGTAAGATCTTGTAAGCTGTTAGTAATATCACATCTCAAAGATTTGAAAAATCTATTGTCGTCGTTTTTTCCATTGTATTATTTATCTTTCAGTTAATAATTCAATATTTTTGGGAGATTCAATCCACTCATTCGATTAAATGTTGAATCGAAATCCATTGGTGGATATCCTTATCGGTTTTTCAAGAAACCTTCATTAAAATTCTAAATATTACTGTTCAATTATTTTCCCTATATTTAATCCCATTTGCAAATACAGTTTCATATTATAACGAAGGATATTCATCTCCTTTGTTTGTAAAAGCTATCTAAATCCTTGAAAAGTCCGGGATAGGAAACCTGTGTTCAAAATGCCAATGTTAATGTCGTATTTATTACATCATTTGAAATTTTGTAATCGTAACTTAGTGGACATATTCTTCAAATGTCCACTAACCGAATTTGTTAATGGACTTTATTAAATTGAGTCGTAATGAGTGATCAATTGATTTCTTTTCCAATCATAGCCAGCTCATATGATTTTTGCAAATATCAATTTCAACAGCTTTCAAGGAGTAATTGCTGAAAAATTATTTCAGTCCAGCATTTTTATCAGAAAAATAAAAGCTATTTTCAACAGTAAGAATCAAAATATACCTACTGCTGTCATTTTTACGTATTCAATTGATACCATATCAGGATATACCTATAGATAGTTCAAAACATTGCTCATCTTCATTGTAGTAAATATTTATTCACGAGTATTGCCTTGCTAGGCCATTCTTAGAATTGGCATCGGAGATATTTTTTCTAATCTTACGACTTCAGAATCTTTTGAAATTGTTCCACAGGAATATTTCGTTCAACAGAAGGAACCGCTCAGAAAGTTCCATTTGAAAGCTTCACGTACTAAACATCCGCTTCGGGATGTCAGTCTATTTTCAAGAGGTTTCCAGTTTAACAAAACCCTGAAAATTTCCGTTCTTGTGGAATTTAATCAACTAAACCATTCGTTGCCTTTCGACAACGAATTCATACAATGATTGGCCAGTGTTCAAAAATATGTTAATGTACTTTATTTGTCATTGAAGAAGTATTCATGTCTCCCAAACAACGATGTGTATGCCCAGTCTGATCCGAAAGAAACATTTCTAGTTAAAAAACAAATATTAAATTTTAATATACTATTAAAATTTTTTAAAGATATGTATTAATTCTGTAATTGTGTATAAATTCATTGAAATTCGTTTATTATTTTATATTCCTCATAGATTGTAACATCAAACTTGATTTAATATTCGCTAATCCATTTGTGAAAATCGTTCATTATATTGAATGAAAAATGGTCGACTTAATTTCACAAAATTATATAAATTGCCTATTATCAGTTTCGGGGTGTTACCCCATTTTCAAAAGTAAAATCGTACACTTGTTCTCTAAACTGACATTTTTATATTTTATATTTGTACCTGCTAGGAACACATGGCAGAAAATACAGATAAATCATCCATACAAGTACATATGTAGAATATGTCAATAGAAGTACCTAGAAAATGTTAGTTAAAAAACAAGTGTTCAGTTTACTTTCGAAAATGGGGTAACTCCCCGAAGCAATTGTAAAGCTATCAATATAATTTCATGAAAATAAGCAAAGTGTTTTTCATTCGATATATGAATTGAAGAATTTATACTCTCATTCAATCGATGGGATTTGAGAAATACACTGTGAAAGAAATTGGAGAATGAAAAAGTTATTTCGTGGGTTTAACATCGGTTCTTTCGCACATCGACACGATCGGGAATACTTAGCCTCGACTTTTCCAATTGTCACACCCATCTAGCTCTACCTATACTGGAAATATATATTTTCGCAGTAATAGCATTAGAGCCGTAACAAATCGAAAGCGTCGCGTTCAGTGGTCTCACATCCACGCTCGAACAGTCCCGCCGCCGTAGCTAGCAACTACTAACAATGGACCTGCAGGCATGGGAAGTTACGAGTTATCACATCGCGATTCGGTCTACTGTTATTAGAAGAGAAACAGCAGAACGGGAGCCGGCGCCGTGTTTCGTACACGGTATTATTCCTCACTGTCACGGTATCAGTTTCTCTATGCGCCGTGTTTCGCTGCCAATAAATTGAATAACATTGTTATCCACTCTTCTGCGTCAGGAACTCGAACCGACGAAACGTAGAAACTTCGTTGGCTCCGATGGCATTAGGACTCGACCGCGCCGCCTATCTAATCGGATATGAGATCAATTTGCGGATGGGAGAGATATTTCTCATTGCCTGAGAGAAGGAAAATCTTTAATTCATTTTGTTTGGTCAATGGAGCAGAGAACGCCCGCTTGAAGCAGATATATCTCTTCTTGCGACTGCAAATATTGCCACGCCACACATACACAAATGAAGGAATGAGTATATATATATATATATATATATATATATATATATATATATATATATATATATATATATATATATATATATATATATATATATATATATATATATATATATATATATAAAATTCAAATATATATATAATATATATATATATATATATATATATATATATATATATATATTTAAATTATATATATAGATTTATATTTTATATAAATCTTTCAGTAAGTATACTTGTCAGTATTGTACTTAAATGTTTTGTATAACTGAGATTTTTACTGTCCCATTATACAGAATTTGACAACTTTAAGAAAAATCTCACTATCTCTGACTTCATGCACCTATATATATATATATATATATATATATATATATATATATATATATATATATATATATATATATATTTATTTCTTTCTCAGACAAGCACCAGAAAAGTAAGTAACACTCTTTCATTTGAACTCGATATTTCTGAAATATATTATTTCCTTCATCAGAAGTTCTACAAATTAAATCCAAAATTGGATGTTTACAATGTTGAGATCAATGATGTCAAATAGGTACATGAACTCAGAGAAAGTGAGACTTTTCTTAAAGTTGTCAAATTCTGTATAATGGGACATTAAAAATCTCAGTTGAACAAAACATTCAAGTACAATTTATGCTGACAAAAATAATCGAAGGAATTATATAAAATATCATTTCTGAAGACACTCAGTCAATATAAAGGTTAGATAACGGCGATCCTTCCTGACAATGACAGAGCGGGAATTGTCAGAGTTCAATTCTATCTGTAACTTCATGGTACTTAACATCTCTTATATACATGTTCGTTCAGAAGTCTTTTCATCCAAATGACGTTTCCATTGATTGGCCTGTAAATCTTTCTGGGAATGTTTTGTTCTTGTTTTTCTATTCCTCTAATTCTTGAGTGACCGTCGATAACCATTGTATCACCTGCGTAGATTGTTTCTGAAAGAATCCTTGTGTGTTATAATGCCCTAAGTTTGTGCCTGACGAAATGGGGCAGTTTGATAGTGATTCGATTCGAATCACTGTCAAATTCTTAATTGGCTGCCTGAATAAGTCATCGTAATGGTGACTTGTACATCTCAATTGCTCAATAAATTTTTTGAATCAGGAAAGCAGTGCTTCACGTTAGCATTTCAATTTTAGTAATGTATTTATATCAAGTAACGACCGAAAACATTAAGAAATTATTAGATCTATTAAACATAATGAAACAATATTTCCCTGTATGTGCACCAAGTGTAAAGTTCCCTTGACAGTGAAACACATCACTTGTAAGAGTGAAAAATATAGTGTTGAACGCAAAATACAAAAGCTGACCAATGATTTAAAGACCTCTCTGTCCGTAAAGTGGAAAAATACTATCAATTTTATGCAAAATGTTAATCTCTATAATCAAATTTGACATTCGTTATAATCTATATTCGTAATTATCTTTAACTATGAACCATGTACTAAATCAAATGTATTTCCGCTAATAACTCTAAGTGGTTGATGCGGGTAATTTGCAAATAAAAAAAAAGAAAAATATTTCGATTTTTATCATATATTAACAACAATATGCATGACGCGCGTTGCGAAGTACTACTTATTTTACTCATCATATATTAAAAAGTGTTGTTAATTCAGCATTTGAAAAAGAAGTAGTACTTCGAAACCTGCGTCATGCATATTGTTGTTAATATATGAGAAAATTCTAAATATTGTGTTTATGGATATTAATTTTCTCCAAGTATCTGCCTCATAAATCATCAAGATCTATTTAACGCTAAATATCCTATATAATAAATAGACACATAAAAAGAAATTTGTAAGAATCCGAGTTCTAGGTGTTTTCAAGCTTGTAGATGGAAACTAAAGTATTCTGACTGTAGAAACCTTTGCTTATCAATCCAAATAATGAGTCTAATTATTTAAAATATTTGAAGTTTAATTTATTTTATGTTGAAGAAATGTGAATTTTTTTGGAGTCGATATTTTGCGTCTGACTTTCATTAATTTAATGATATTGATGTTTTCAATTCAAGTTCAATGTCAAAAAACAAATTTATGGTTGTGAAACATATGTATGTACCTGAAGCTTAAGTACCTATAGAATAGGACAAAAAATATAAATTTTTCTTGTCGGCTTTGATTAAATTATAATTCACTTCCTTGTTATTCGTTCAATGAAATAATTTTAATTGTCAATTGTATAATATAAATGACACCCTACCAATTACTGACAAGTTAAAATATACTATACAAGTGAATATGAATACAACAAGAGTGCATATTTCATCTTATATAGTCCACCCTCGTTTTTTTTTATTAGAAATGTAAATAATTAGTCGTATACTATAAGTGAGCCAATGACAATTATTATCATGTTGAAATTCAAATTTTGCAAGTGAATTTGATTAATAAATAAATGCACTTCTTTGTCTCATATCCTCCATTAATTCATCCCTTTGTTTTTCATGTTTTCGTTCGATAAAAAATGGGAATAATCATCATCCGCCGATCAAAAGGTAAAAAACCGGAATGGAGTTACCAGAGGGAACTAATTGAATTCTCGAAATTTACTGCCATTCGGGTTCCGGAATCAGACGTGCGGCGCAGTAAAGTCCGGAACGCCTCGGGTGTGTTTGTGGCGTGCAGAATTCTATAGTTTTTGTGGACGACAGCCCAACTGAGAACATTTTTATGTTGGATTTAATGGGCCGCGCAAATCGCTGGCTCGCTATCGATGTCTTAATGGTCAAAAACACACCGCCTCCGGAAATTCATTAGAGGAATTGTCTGATCTTCCCGGCTTTTTCACCGAAAATATTTCTACGATATCATAGGAAAAATTATGAAGTTTTTGGTTTTTGAGCGTTGATCTTCTTCCAAACGTCCGATTTTCTTTCGACAGTTAGCCAACATGAAGTGTTCACTGATTTGAATTAAGGTAGAAATACAAAATCCGAACTGCATTTGGACCCATGGAAAAGAGGAGGTTTGGCAGTAGTGTCGATCATAAGTTTCATGCTAGTTTTTTCAACGCATTTAATTTATTTGCTTAGTGGCTGAAGGTGCCCAAACTTGTGACTTATTGCACAGTAAAATTACTAACACTTGGCTTTTCTCGAGAATGACTGAGATTGAATTCTCGCTTAACTCTTGGTGAAACATAATTGAATATTGAATTAAATTAAACTCTTGGCTTAATGTTTCACGATTTATTTAACAATATGAATAGTCAACAAAGCAACACAACATAAGCACCGGAAAATTCTTTTAAATTCAATTTATCCATCTCAAATTGTAAAAAACAAACGCAAATATCATTTTATTAATTTCATACCTCATCTAAGCAACAAAATTTGCGAAAGATTGAAGAAGAGAGAAATAAAAACTATTTGTACCAACAAAAGAAATATTAAGCCACTTTTAGTAAATAATAAAGAAAAGACAAATTTTGAAGACAAAAGCGGGATTTATTAAATTTTTTGTGATGAATGTCCAGCGTTTTATATCCACCAAAGGTAGAAAAATAAAAACTCGGGTTGACGAGCATAAAAGGTCGATTTTGTATAATGTTAATAAAACCGGATTTTCAGAACATTGCATTAACTCTAATCACTTCATAGACTTTGAAGAAACGAAATGCCTACACGCAGGTGATAAAGGGAAACGTTTAGACCTTTTGAAAGCAATTGAAATAAGAAGTTCTTGGTAGAGAAAAGAAGAAATCGTAAATGAACAAGTAGATTTTCAATTATCCTCCCTACTCACATCCATTGTATAGATATAAATTTGTTGTACGTTCCTTATAATAGTTTAGTCTTGAAAATGAGCTAACGATCGAAACATGTTTACTATGCATATTGTTAAATAAATAGTAAAACATTAAGCCAAGACTTTGATTTAATTTAATTTTCTCAAGAATTTTGAGTATGATGTAACTCGTTAGTCACGAAATCCTAGCATCTGCCTTTACAAAATGAGCCAGATATACAAATGACAACGATGTGAGAACAATATTTTTTTCAATAATTTTTGATTACTGATCTCAAATCAATATTTTCCATATAATTTATATGGAATTTGAACGGAAGACTTCTTATTCCATCATTTTGGAGATATTTCAAAAAATTTGTGATTCAGTTTTTCTGGGTCTTCGATTGTGACGTTTGTAATTTCCAACTGATATTGTTGAATAGCGGTGAAGAATTGAGAGAATTTTTTCCAAATTTGTGAACAAATTTTTATTGGTTTATTTTGTTCAAAATTTCAAAAAGTTTTGCGGTACAGAGAATCTCATCAAATGATAATAAAGATAATAATAAAATGCAAGTGATAAAAACTATCTAGTCGCCTTGGTATCGTAGTCGGTAAAACGTCCGATTGGAGTGCTTCAGGATTCCAGTTCGAGTCCAGGTAGAAGCATGATTTTTATCGTTAATCTATGCTCAAAGCATTTTGATATATGGTTAATTTTTGGTTAAATACTCACATCACAAGTCCATTTGTCATTCACAACAGGCGTTGTCTGTAGATTCACTGAATTTGTAAAAAAATGTACTACTGATGTCAGCATGATTTAGCGACGCATTTGCTGTATTGCATCTTTGTATATCGACAATTACGGACTATGCGCCTTTATCGCATAAAAGTGATTATTTTACAATTTTCATACTATTGCAAAAAATGTTTGAAATTTCAAGCAACTTCATTTAATTATATTTGTAATGCGAATGTCTTAAATTTGATATTAAATATAATCAATGTACATATGAGTACAAATTCGTACTAGTAACTCATCTGTTTATACGTGCCAATCTGCTAGTGGAAACTAAAAAATAGAGAATATACAGCACTTATCATGCATACCTCATTATAAAAACTAAGGAAGTGATAAAAATTTGTGAAAAATGGAGAAAATGATAATTAATTGAAGAAAGAAATTTCTTTCAATCACTTCAAACATTTTTTTGAACCATAACTTTCATTTCGTTTTTTTTTGAGAACAGACAATATGAGTTTTCTGATATGAAAAATAATTTTTTTCGACATAAATGGCACTTTTTCCATCCATATAGACAATCTTCAAATATAATAGCATCAATTCGTTTATTCTTTCTTTGTAGTTAGGTATATTTTTCATGAATTTTGAGTTATGACATGTTTAAGATTTTCTGCGGTTAAAATAAATATTTAAAGATTATCAAAACAAATCATATCTTCAGAAAGCGTTTCATAATTCGGCTCCATCCAGTATATATTTTATTGAAAATTCTTGTTCAAATTAGAGATATTAATACACTGATTGAGAGATTCAAATGGAAGTTAATCAATCGCAGAATTATCAAAAGCTACATAAACGTCTCGAATCAAAATATTTATCTGGCTTAATGCATCGATGAAAGGAAAACGATCTACCAGAACTTCACAGACAAATAGACTTATATCTGTAAATTTGCCAGGAATGCGTTTGTATGCATCACACATAAACTCTTGAAACATTTTCCATGTAAACGTTCGGGATGATGTGGCTTAATAATATCTGTACAGTACCATGGAGAATGAAATGTACGGAGTGTGAACAAGTTTTCATCACATTTGTTCTTCAAATGAACTCAGTTTTGCTCCTAATTACTCAACTTTTCCTGAACAGAATGATGCAAGAACACAATGGGAACACATTTGTTGATTGAACAAAAAATTTCGAAAATATAATTCAGCCTGAATAGCAATATAAATGAATTTTATGATTATAATTTTGATGCATTATATTCGAAATTAAAGACAATTATATTTCAAGTCATAATTTAATTAGTTTATAAGGATACCTGGAATCGATATTACACGCGAATACAAAAATCAATCTTCATTACGAGTAATTGTCTACACTTATTGCACATTGCAATTC
This sequence comes from Henosepilachna vigintioctopunctata, assembly GCA_030704895.1. Lineage (NCBI taxonomy): Eukaryota > Metazoa > Arthropoda > Insecta > Coleoptera > Coccinellidae > Henosepilachna > Henosepilachna vigintioctopunctata. Next base: position 4,941,281 of record JARQZJ010000003.1, on the reverse strand, counting down.
TATAAGATATGAAATTTATTGATCCATCAAATTTCAACATTTCACGAACTATAATAATAAAAAGAATAATAATAATTTCTTCATTGTCAACAGGTGTAATACCCAATTACAGAAAATAATAAGATAATGTTGAATAATAACTAAATAACTGAATAAATAAAATGAAATGATTTATAACAAAGAGCTCAATCTAATCTAAAAAAACTGAATAAGTAACTAATAACAAAATGAAATATTACAAAGAACTCAATCGAAATCAATTGAACTTAAATGAGTGTTCGCTGATCTCTTGGTGAAACATTGTTCAATATATAAAATGAAAACACTTGGCTAGGTTCTCAAAATTTATAATAAATATATACTTGACAATTGTTCCGGGGTGTTACCCTATTTTTGACATCTAAAAAGTCTAACTTTTGAAAATGGGGTACCACCCCGGATCAGTTGTCAAGTATTTATTTATTATAAATTTTGTGAGAAACCTAGCCAAGTGTTTTTATTTTATATATCTGAATCAATTAATTTTAGTCGATTTTCCTTGTTCAAATAACTCTTAATAATAACTTCTATGGAGTCAATGTGAATGTCACATTTATTAGCAATTATTAATTCTTATAAATAATTAACAATAAAGGGAAATGTCAGGAATTGTTAGTTTTATAGAATGTTGACTCTATAAACCAAATGGGGGATTGTATTAGCGAGTTGGTCCTTGAAGTATCTAGGTGGAATAATTCTGTAGTACGAGAATTTTGCCTAGGATTTTCATAGCAGACAAGAGAGGATGACAATCATTAATGTTGTGCAGTAATTTGTACAAAAATTTTTGTGATAAAGTTTTAAAATTTTTGTGGATCGACTCAATAATTCATAGTGATTGACTACTCTCTGTGGATAAACTTCCTCAGAGAGTTCCTCCTTAATACAGAATATTCCATCGAAATTAAGAATTTCAAGAACCTTCTCTGAATCGCCTCAAGTTGGCGTTGATGGCAAGTGTAAATAGGATGCCAGATCATGCGGCAATACTCCAACTTGCTACGGATTATGTCATTCATTAGTCCTATAAATGTTGAGGAATTATTTAAATAATTGCCACTGCGTATAACCAATCCTTTTAATTTCGAGGCGGATGAAATAAGTTGGGTGATGTGTGGAATGAAGGGAAGTTTCTGATCGAAGACTACACCAAGATATCTCAGAAATAATTATCCTCACACCAACTGGCAACATGGTTCAGCGCGAGCTGAAGTTGAACACATTTATTCTGTGATCTAATTTTATGATATAGTTTCAAATCGTCTAAGAAATTCAAATGTGAAGAGTCAATATTATCCATCAGATCGTTCACGAACGCAATAAAGAACAATGGCCGAAGATTAGACCCCTGAGGTATTCCAGAAGTAGGTATGAACTCGGACAACCGTATAGCCTCCAGTTGTACGAAGTGACGTCTGTCAAACAGGTAAGAATGAAAAAGGTTGGTGAGATTATAGGAGAATCCAAATTTGTTGCGTGATTTTTGTATAAATAGCGAATGAGCAGCTTTAGCAAAGGCTTTCTGATAATCTGTGTAAATCACTTCAACTTGACCAGTGGAGTCGAGTACTTCAAATACGTACTTTGTATTTGAATACGTAACAGTATTGAAAGTATAAAACTATAAAAAGGATACATATGCCCCTAATTCTCTATGTCCTTATGAAATTCATTAAAATATATAAAATAAAGATGTTCAAATTATAATGAACGACAAAGCGTCCATATTTCAATGAGATGTGAACTCATTTGATATTGTTATTCCATTTAGCTATGAAGAATGTACAGGATTACACTCAACTGCATAAAATATTATAAGAATAACAACAATCAGAAAAGTAGTTATATACGGGATAATAAAATAAAGATGTTCAAATTATAATGAACGACAAAGCGTCCATTTTTCAATGAGATGTGAACTCATTTGATATTGTTATTCCATTTAGCTATGAAGAATGTACAGGATTACACTCAACTGCATTGAAATTATGATTGACAAATTAAAAACACACGTTTGCATTTCGAAAATATTATAAGAATAACAACAATCAGAAAAGTAGTTATATACGGGACATAATATATTTTCGGCATAATTATTCATGTTTGTAACGTCGGTATCTTAAAAATATCAACCCAGTTCGGCCAGCATAAATACACTGACTCATTCGTAATTTTCATTGGAGAAACTACAACGATAAAATTACACTTCTTCCTGATTAACGTTTCGTTCAAGTCAATTACCGAAAATGAGGATGTTTGAAAAACGCCGACATAACTTTATATAGCTACTGATTAAATTGTACTAATGAAAAATTGCATGGAATGGAAAAGGGCCTATGGGGTTCAAAATTAAGCTGTCAATATATGGCTATATGGAAATTAGAGAAGTGAATAATATTAATGAATTAAAAATTGATACATATAACAAAATACGATTTTGTAACGTTGATTACTGGAACTTTTATCCGACACACTGTATTTGTGTATTATGTTTTTAAAAATTTTGGAAAACGTTATACATATAACAACTAAAAATCTGTAAACTATGAAAAATATGAAAACTATGATCAAATATAAACACTCGAGTTTCTACCTCATCACCATGTGCAACAGTTACCGAAAACAAAAAATTACTATCTCTCATATTTTCTTTATTTATTGAAGAAATGCATAACTATCAAGTTTTTGTTCAATGAACATTTCACTAGAGCTTTATTCTCAACACATTCTCAACTGTTTACTGTTCTACTAATATTTAGGTTGGAAATATTAATGGATTTTTATGAAGATGAAACGTTTTGATGAGTGATTTGTTCCTTTTATGTGTATTTTGTATATACTCAATCATCGATGAATGAAAATTACCTTCCTGAGGATGAAAAATTTCATATTATTTAGCCTTGAATCTATATTTTCTGATTCAATTTTATAATGTAGAAAAATACTTTCATTAAGTTTGAGAAAAACTTCAATATATTCATAGATTTCAAATTGAGAAGTTTTCATTTGTCGCTAATATATCGCTCAATGTGTAGCTTTGTCAAAACTTTCATATAAATTATCTGCACTGATTGACAGTTGTCAAAATGTCAAAAAAGGGAGATAGACAAAATAATATTGATAAACAATTGAAAGTTTGGCTGTCTGACCCTCTTGAAAAAAAAAGGACGTACTTCGCTTTCTTGATTTCTTGACATTGAAAAACTTTAGCATATACTCAAGATTAGCCAGAAAATTTTCAGTTTTCGGAAGATTAAAAATGTGCACATTCTGTTATCATGTATATGTGATTGGAATGTACATAAAGTAAAAATTCAGAAAATGTATTAAAGTACACAAAACTAAATAAAAAACTTGAAGTTTTCAACCAGTTTGAAGATACGAGTATATCAGCACCATCATATTTCGCTGATACCATTTAGTATTATTCGATAAATTATTCGTTTTCATTTCTTCAATTTTTCAATGAGCAATAAAATAAAAAACAAATAATGAGATAAATTTCAAAAAATCAATAAATAATTTTAAATATAAAAAATAACTTTAAATAGCATATATTATCGTTATTCACTTCTTTATGATACAATTCAACTGAGCAACAATTATATATCGCTGTACCTTCATTAGATCTTGAAGTTTTCTGGAAATTATCATCTGTAGATGTGTCCTTAACATCGATTCTTCATGGCTAAAACTCAAAATATCCCGTGCAAGTCGGCCCCAAGTAGTTTGGGGAACGCATCAACGACTCGATACGCTGGCTTGATTTCGCTTCAGCTTCCGAAACTAATTATTTTTTTAAAAATAGAACATTCACGTTAAATGTAGGGATATGAGGGTATGCCCGCCTGTCAGACTTATCTTTTGTGAAAGGTGCACACAATTAAGAAGGTAGACGAGATCGTGACTAGATGTATTAATCATTTTATTTTAGAGTCAATTAAACAATTAGACCTCTATTTTTCTATTTATTAGGGATGTTAATGACGGAAGTCAGGTCGTATATCAAAACTAGTTGGAAAGGGGTTAAGGATAATTTTTCTTAATTGTCCACCGGTGTATGTTTGTATAATGTTCAGCATGTGCTATTGTTTATATTATTGTTGACCTTATAGAGTTGGCATCGGAAGAAGTTACTAATTCAACAAAACTTTAATGAATAATGAAAGGATTTTACTCGTAATGAACTTTAAACCATAATCGTTGGATATCGTACACAAAGACAAATAGCAAATATGTGCATGAAAACTCGAAACTTATGTTCGCTGTTCGTATTGTATTTACGATACAAATACTTGAGAAGTAGCTCATATTTGAACATTGAACAAATGGCATAATGATAATTCCAGCTAAGACAGATAAATCAACACGAGGTTATTGTATCACAAATGATTGAACGCAATAAATTTGTACAGTGTAATGAGTTCAGTTTTTCAACCCTTTAGAATTGGATACAAAACAATTTTACTCAGTTAAGATACGATGTTGAACTTCTACTTGTTTGTTCACTTTACAATGTCTCAGGAATTCGATATGTCCTATAATTTTTTTAAGAGATGAGTGACAATTAAATTCCCAAGAATGAATTTGATTGAATGTTACCTGATCGCTGGATGAAATATCGTTAATCATTATCATTGATCATTAAGTATATTGGAAAAATAACACTTGTCTTGGTTTCATAAAAATTTCATTGAATTTTTCCTGACAATGGACATTTTCAATAACTAGATTGACTAGTTGGCAAAAAATAAAAAAACGTTGGTTTAGTGAAGCTTTTGAAAAACACCCTGAAACAATATTCAAGCAATAATTCGATGAAATTTTCGTGGAACCAAGCCCAGTGTGATTTATTTAATGTATTCTCAAAAATGGGGCCCAGAGAAGGTATTTTTAAGTACCGATCGAAGGACAGAGTTGTAAAGATAATTTTTATATACATTACCTTCAAATTATTGAAGTTAGAAAGCTGATGTTATTTTTGTCTAACAAGTTTTTGAGTATTTGATGAGATTCAATAGAAAGCATTACAAAATAAAACAATAATTCTTAAGAGGACAATTTTAGTTTGCATCTGACGACAAATAAACTCTGCGAAACGCGTCTTTCTGGGTATATATTAGTACTTGTGCTGAAGAAGAACCAGGATTCTCAGAACTATGAGTATCCATTCTGGTGCATATTTCACATGTTTCCAATATTAAAAACCATCTCCGCAAGATATACGGACTTAAATCCTACATACACGCGACGAAAAAAAAGCACACCACCGTGCTCCGGGCAATATCTCAGCTAGGCAGTGTTGTTTGCGGACGCTATGGGCAGATATAGTCACGAATCGAAGCCCCTCGTCGATTTTGTTTTTCGACACGTCGTTCATGTTATTTCAGCCTGGTTTCGCACGCTCCGACCCTCGAAATCTTTACGGCACATACTGTCATTGGATGTTTACGTTTATAGCCGATCGTGTTTTATGGAATGTCATGCTGCCCGGTAGGACGTAACTCAAGACGACCACAGAAAAACATCTGAATTAATTCAAAAGCACGCGATTGGCCCATTCTGAAGAAAAGAGCGCAAGATTAAAATTAAGGAATTTTGGGAATATCCACGAAGTCATCTATGAGTGTAATATAATTTTCACATACACTCATTTCAACTGTAATGCTAAGCAAGGCAGCAAAAATATGTAAACACATCGCACGTGCTCAGTTTGCATATACCACTAACACTTTTATTTACTTCCCTTGATAAAACAGAATTCAAAATACTGGCACGACGTGTATAGCAGTCCTTTCGGTGATTTTCATGATTGATCGTCACTTATAACTATGAAATATATACATAAATACATACACATTACGATTGTTCCCCATGAGGAGAGCGATTGAACTTGAATTCGCAATTAGGAGTTTTGCTTCATCCTTTTTGCCTCCCAAAGACGCTTCATTCTCTCTGAATGTTCTTTCTTCCGTTCATCTGTCCATTTTATTCCAAGTTGACGATTTGATTTCTGCTCAAACTGCACATGTGCGATTTTATAGCGATCTTCAAGATTTTTTATATTGATCTGTTGTATATCTTTTTGGACCTCTTTTAGACACTCTGTTCCGCATTTACTCTTCATAATTATATCGAGCAGTTTCTTAGGTATTCTGGGCTGTTTCATTCTGTAGACATGTGCATAGAACTTTGCTCGTCGTTTTCTGATTTTTTTAGTTATCGTATTTGCCTGTTGATAAAGTTCATTCTGAGGTCTTTTCATCCAAATGCCGTTTCTGTTTAATGGCCCGTAAATCTTTCTAAGAATATATATATATATATATATATATATATATATATATATATATATATATTTATATATATACATTTCTAATATAGAATAAGGTTTTCATATTAACATTTTTTGTGGATTTGTCGAGCTCGAACACCCTTGAAACATGTATTGTAAGCTCCAATATGTTCCAGTTTATACAATTTATTCTAGAAAGCAAGTTGAATGTTATTGTCTCGAAAATGAATCAACTGATGCATAAACCAGTGTTCATTTTGAACATAGAATTTCAGTTTTTCTTATTGTCATTACTTTTCTGTTGCATGAACTCAGAGTTGAGTGGTCATCTGTTTCTTATTGTTTCAATTTCTCGAATTGGAACATAAGTTGATATGCTTCTTCCACTTGTGGCTGCTTTATAAATTATCATTATGCTAATTAAGTTTCAACTTATACAATTTTATTTTTCTTACAATATATAGGAAAAATCACAAAACTATATTACTTTCAAGAACAACATGGTATTGAATTTTCATCAAGTATTCAAGTGATTCAATATGATCTTCTTTTACATAAAAGAGTCAATTTTCTTTTACAAAAACTCTCAATGAAAGCTAAAATGAAATTTCTGATTTCATTTTTATAAATGAATTTTTTTTTAGTTAATGTACAAATGAAATTTATATTGTCTGAAAGTATGTTGATGAGAATAGTGTAAACTAGATGAAGCTCAAATTCACCATGATTAATTTCATGTTGAGTTTACCTTGTATCATAGCTTTTAAATTAATCTATCTCAACAATTAGCTTTTCAAGACATTCCCTCTCCTGGATTTTGGAACTTCACCTGTCCTTCCTCTTCCGCATCAGGTGCTGTTGTCCTGTCAAAAGAAATTTATGGGTTCCGTCTGAGAAAAGCCGTCCAGAAACATACAACAGATGAATGTTTCTTATATTCGTCAATTTATCTACACCTGTTCTGATGTGTTCGTTTTGTTTGTTCACGCTCTGCTTGAAGTAAAACGATTCATTCAACAATTCGTCACGGAAATACGCATGAAATATAACAGTTATTTCCACTCAAAAGATTTCTAATTCATTCATAAAATGCAAATAAAAGAAACGAGCAAATATTATATATATATATATATATATATATATATATATATATATATATATATATATATATATATATATATATATATATAAATATGAACTCGATAGAGAAATCTCATAACATTGACTCGATAAATCGAAGTCAATTCTAAAAAGTTACGCCACCTATTGGTAATAAGAAACACTAGTTTATAAGTCGTATTATATTTTCCGAGATTCTGTTCTTCTGAACTGGAATTTTATAATCGTGCATTGAAACGAGAAAAAAAATTCCAATTATAAAACAATTTGTTGTTTCCGTTACAACAATTTATTTTGTTCGGTAAATTGTTGTTTTATTGTTCGACAAATGAATTACAATGAAGAAGAAACGCTTTAATAACTTTGAGAGGTTATCTCCCAAACCATCTTTCAAAGTATAAAATTTTTAAAAGAGTTCACTAATTTTCAAAACGAAAAATACCTGAGGAATTAAATTTTATTTTTACACTCATTTATTTATATCGCCTGATAGCCTGAGTTCTTCTTACATGGAGGAATTAAATGATCCGGTAGTTCTCTGGGCAAATCATTTCCTTCCAGCTTAATGTTCACCAAATGCATGGCGAGTGCGAACTCGTCTCTGTCCAAAAACCCATCTCTGTCTATGTCTGCTAATTTCCATATTTTTCCGAGAACTGAATTCGGCAGTTTTGATTTTACCAGCTCCTCTTTGGCCACAGATCCCGATATTCTAGTACCACTTGGGGATAATTTGTCGAAAATACTGTCGTAGGTGGTTCGATTCCTGTTGATGATCCACTCTACTTCGCCGTAACCTTTTAATGGAAACATAAAGATTTGGAGTCATATCTGACATTAAATAAATAAAATATTTTGCATCTGGAGAAATCATTGAAAAACATTTTGAACTTCATATACGTGAGGTTACATATTCTCAAACTTGATACTTACGTATTTCAAGTTTTTTTCTAAATTGTTTCTAATTTATTAGATTTATGTTTACTGCTATCTTTTAATTCAAGTTGAAGCCTTTATTTCAATACACAATCAATATTATTTATTTTACAATAAATGAGTGCAAATAAGATCGCCATAATTGAATTAAAATGCTAACCAAAAGAAATACGATTTACGGTGAATGTTTTTTATTGATATCATGAGTAAAATTATAAAATGGTATGATAGTGATAAATAAAATAATTATAATATTGCATGATCTTTGGGAAACTCACCAGCATTGATCCCCTCTCCTCTTCGATAACCAAATGGAGATATACTGTCTCCAACGTTCTCGAATATGCCTCCCCTAATTTCCGGATCTACTTCTCCTGATGGTTCGTTGGGAATCATTGACATTAGTTGGGCAATATCGCTGCTTAACATGGAATCGACAACTTCCAGCATTTTCGGTTTGATACTGTGAAATTTAGTAAAGTCGTACTTTTCTAATTGTTCTTGCATTTTTTTCACGTCTGGAAAATCGCCCTGGGAAATTGAATATTCTTGTTGTATCTTGTGATAGAGGATATAAAGGTCTTTGATCAGTTCCTTCTTTTTGTTTTCTTTCCCAAAAACATTCGGCATTTCTCGTTTCAACTCGGATATTATATAAGCGTGCACTTTTGCCAACCTTGCCCGTTTTATTAGGTCGTTTAGTTTGCGTAAAGCCGAGTTTTTTGGCAGACATTGCAAATCTTTGAAGAGATCTTGCGTTTCGTCCTCGAAAAGTTGTTTGTTGACATCGAATCGCAGGGGTTGGTCCCAAAATGTTCCTATATAAACACGAACCACTTCGGGCATTTGCAAAACCTGAAAATACAAAAACGTGAGAGAATTATTTATGGGAGCAGACGAAAGAAGCTAAATCAAATTTATAAAATATTCAGTTTGTTCACCTTTCCTAGAGACCACATTAATGCTCCGTAAACCCTCATGAGCTGTTGATGGTCTATCATATCTGCCTTATTCAGCACTATCCTAATTTTATCATCGTGGCCTCTTAAAGCTTCGATGGATCTTCTGAATTCATCTGAAATGTCCAGTTTGTGAGCGTCAAAGAGTAAAATGATTCTGTCGACCCTTTCAGCAAACCATTCTAACACTCCCGTGAAGTCGTAACCTCGATCGATTCTCTGCTTCTCGCCTAGAATAAAATAATGACATTTTGTTTACAAAATAGCATTTTGTTCACAAAATAACCCCTAAAATTAACAATAACGACAAATATTATGTATTCTTATTTATTATCCTCTTCATTATTATTGTTTTATCATTTAAGAACGTGTTGTACGAAAATGTGTAATGTACTAGTTTCAACAAGCTTGACTACATATATCTATATATATATATATATATATATATATATATATATATATATATATATATATATATATATCTATATTTGAATTATCTCTCTGATTAATTATTATAATAGAGCAATATTCAGAAAACAGGATTATCTTCAATACTAACTATGGAATATTAGTTCATCAATCTTTTTTCGAATAAGTGACAAGGGTAATAATGGAAATCAAGTAAAATATTGTGAATTCGAAATAAATTATAAACAACTTGATACAATGTTCATAAGCAAATTAAAATTTTTTCGCTTTTTATCTTAATATCTAAAAAATGTCTCCTTCAAAGGGTTGGTATGCTGAAATATTTAAGCATATCTAATCTATATGTTCAACCCTTATTATAAAAATCGTAACGTCAACTCTGGTATTCCATCTGCCTTTCAAGTTCATTCAATTTGCATATAAATATAGAATTCTATGAAATTAAGCATTTCTGTATGATAATACCTTGTCAAGATACTCAAAACAAACGAAACTCTTCTTGTATTTTTACTCTTACAAAAATAGGCTTATAATTCTAGATTAGTGAAAAATCCAATTCACTTGGAATTTTACCTTCATTTAGTTAACAATGTGCAGTTATTAGTATTGTATAATTCGAATATGTTTAGTGCTCTTTATTGAATAAAAAATCTGTAGTTTTACGCTCTTGATAATTGGCTATTATCTCGAAAATTATTAATTAATTTTTGTGGATTATAGTCAATTGTTAACTATACTCTTCACAATATTGCACCAGTTTCGAAAGTTTTTTAATAGTTAAGAGATGATAATTCTAAAAGTAACGAAAATACCCCAATTTAATGAAATACCCCATTTCATCAATAAATTGTTTTATTTGCTAATTCCAAATTAATTCTTCCCCAATTCATAAAATTTTGATTTCGATATGTAGGTACATTCTTCAAATATATTTCAACTTTCTTAAGTACCCTGCTGCATGCCACATTGACATATCATATTAAAACTCATCAATGTCATTTTTTTTCACCTTCAAATATTATTCGAATCGTCATTCTAGTCGCAACCATTCTGGATAATAAATAATAATATAGCAGGACCAATAACGACTTTCAAATTCATATAACAACATCGTGCACGTTTTCTAAGGCATTAAAAAATATAAACTTATTCCGTTGTTGTAGGTGCGTAGATTTTACGAGCCAGTTTAATAATACCCCACAATAAAATGGCTGCGTGAATTGTTTTCACGGTGGTTGTTCACTTAGAAATAAAATTGATTTAGGTACACACATAAAATATAATGTTCATTAAGGAACTTTTTTATTAGCGGATGTTGACTTCTATTTCACCTAGTCTTCGTGAGCCACGGCGGAAAAACAAATTGACTGATCGTTATGACAACAAAGAAAGTTATTTAAATAGTATCGTTAAATGCTAGTGATACTTTTGTTTAGACTACCTTGTGAATAATTTTTCTAAATAATACGTAAATGAACTGATACACAAAACATTCTAATCTTTCGACAATACATAAAACCCAATTCCAAGGAAATAATTGTCTTATTAAAATCTTGTAATAATTCATTCAAATGCAGCCAAAATAATGAGTTATGTGAATGAAAACTAGTAAAAGCAAATACTAGGGATTTCTTAAGTAAATGCTACGTTTTGTGTGAATAAACACACTAGCACTTGCTAGGGGTAGTAAGTTCTAGAGTTTTCCCGGACGAGTAGCAAATGCTTAAAAAATAGTATGAATAAAACTTTTGAAGTAGATTGTTCTGTAGCATATGCTTCGATATTTTCAAGCCTGGTCTGGGGCATGCTAGAATTTTTTCTAGCATTTACTACCTGATTGATCAGTCTACAGTCTGTTGTTGGTCATGGCTGAGTTTATGCCTATTCGTCAACATAAAATTTATTCTGTTCGCTCTGGAATAAACGAACGTAATTATTGTAAAGAACTGTTAAGGTTCAACAGTAAGAGTGTTGATTTCCTTGTGGCACAGTTGCTTGAAGAATGTGATACTCGTGGCGGTGGTATTTCCAGAAGACAGCAAATGGAAATATTTCTGAGGTTTGTGGGTGATGCTGGCTTTCAGTCTGGTGTAGCTCAAGATGTGGGTGTACATCGTACTACTGCTAACAAGACTATAAGGTACGTGATGAGTAGAGTAGTTGAACAATCACATAATTGGATACGGTTTCCAACTACAGCTGAAGATATGACCGAGGCTAAAGTTTTGTGGCAGAGACACTTTCGTTTGCCGTCTGTAATTGGTGCCCTTGATTGTACTCAAATTGAGATACAAAAGCCTGGGCTGCACGGTGATTTTGAGTAGACTTTTCAACGGTTTGCTTCTTCATGGTTTCCAACAATATAGTTTCCTTCTCCGTTTGATCTTATTCAGTTTGTATTGTTGCAACAAAACAATCCTTTGCAACTGCGGTGTGGACAGGTCTTTAGTTTCATCTGCTTCATGATTCGACACAATTTTTTACTTTTTCTGATCTTATTTTTGTGGTGATCGGCATCAGATTTAGTGTTCATCGGCTTCTTTGTTTTTTGGCTCTTCGGTTCCTCATTTTTATTTGGTTTCCATTCAGTTTCGATATCCGGCAAACTTTCTTGGATGTCATCACTGGTCGGTTGCTGAACTGGGGACCCGGCACTTGTGCCAACTGAAATATTACCCGGGATTTTATGGAATACTGGTTTATCATCTTCTATCAACTCCAAGAATGTTTTTTCCTACGGTTGTAGTTTTATTTTCCTGTTTCCTGTCACTTTTACGTCAGTATTCTTCTTGACGGTAGACTTCACATTGTTCATTGCTTTTATTAGTTGGCCTACAGTAACTTGTTTCCCCAATGCACCACAGTAGTCAGAACGTAAGATTTCCCAAGCTTCTTTCTTAGCATTCATCACAGCAGGAATGTTAAAACCTAGCAATTACTTGGTCTAGCATGTACTACCCCGCGAATAAGTGCTTGGGTTTTTCCGAATTCTACTAGACTTGCCCTAGTATTTTCTACAATTTTTATTCACACTGATTTGACCAAATACTTACTAGACCTTGCATATGCTAGTTAGAAAGTGCTACTTTTTATTCACATGACTGAATATACACTTTATCTGAAGGCATTCTGTCATAATATAATCGATACTGCAGAGTTTCTTTCCACGGTCTTTCAGTATCGAAACTAAAGAATATCAGAACTTTCTAATAATTCATGGAAATGCTGTTGGAATAATAGACGAATTGTCTGAGAATCACCTGCCGTAATTGTATGTGTAAAATAGGCACGAGATTACAAATTCTTTCTCAGGTCTATCGGAAACCTTTCATTCAAAACGTTTAATTCAAATATTCACAAGTATTTGAGTACCTGTTCGAACTAACTAGCGAAAATTCAGTGTGGACTTTTCAGTCTGAATAAAAGAGTATGTGGAGCACTTCCGAGGTTTTGTGTACGTATAAATCAACTATTATAACGTTCCAGAGAGAAAATATATTGCTCGAGGGACTGAGGACGGAGCAAGTCAATGATTTAAAGTAACGACTCCACGTTGGAACACCTGATCCTCGGGAATAAAAGGGATCGGGAGATTGATCCGTAGACGTTACTAGCCAAGTGCAGCCGTAATGAAAAAAGATGAATAAAGCGTATCGTGATATTTCACATTTCTAGAATAGGTCGATTCTTGTATAAAATTTCGCAATAAGAGGAAAAGTCCATGAAATATTTACACCAACCAAAATTCATAATCATGGTTTCGTTGAAGTGATTAAATTTCAAGTTGTTATAAATCTATTCCTTCAATAATTGTCTCTTAATATTGGATGTTAAACTCAAACTACAAATTTGTCAATTGATTCTTCTGAAATTTTACTCATAGCCTTTAACACCACTTTTTATATTCAACTTTGATATCTATTTATATTTACTTTGTTATATTTTCTTCACAAGTCGGCTGACTGAACACCAAAATCAAAGTATTGAATTGGAAACATCAATTATGTGACACAATTTGTAATTTGGGAATTCCTCCATTATCAAATTGAAATAAATTAGGCTCTAATAAGATGTCATTCAATGAAGTTGTAATTATAATTATAGATCAATATAAAATCAAAAAAACATTCGTCCATTGATGTTGTAAATTTTTTGTAGAATAAGAGAATTTAAAGAATAAGAAATCTAAATAATATTGTCTTTCACAAAATACTCTGCTACAAAATGTTTGACTCAAGTGCTTTAAAGAAAATTCTTGTATGAAGTAGATACCATACATAAAAATTCATATTTGAATATTGATATTGGTGATTTCCTCTTAACAGGCTCTATGAGTAGTATTAAATTAAACTCATGGCTTAATGTTTCACGAATATATTTAACATGTTTCGAGCGTGAGCTCATTTTCAAGACTAAACTCATTTATAAATGAGTTTAATCTTGAAAATGAGCTCACACTCGAAACATGTTGACTAATTCATGTTGTTAAATATAATCGTGAAACAGTAAGCCAAGAATTTAATTTAATTTAATATTTAGTTATGTTTCACCAAGATTTAAGCGAGAATTCAATCTCAGTCTATGAGTAGTTCAGACTTATTTTGTGTAACTATTGTAACATTCTTCTGCCATATCATTTAATCACTTTTATTAGCTAACTATTGTTTATCATCTTTTTATTAGTTAACTACTGGCTTTTTAATCGTTTTATTAAGGAATGATACGCACATTAATATTTGTGAGTTAGTCAGCTTTGACTAACTTCTTCTGAGAGCCGATGAAGTTTTTCTATGATTTTAGTGGTTGAACATTGCACTGTATTCTGTGGGATATGTACACAGATTAATGCAACATACATATAGGTAATGCAAACCCAATGGCTGTTTAGAAACGGCGTTAAACAATAGGGTTAACTTGGTTAGAAAAATTTCACATTTCAGTCCATCAAACCCATAACGGTATATGAAGTAGCAGTTAAACGTTCACCTGCAAGGATTCCTGGAGTATCTATTATCGACATCCCTTTCAACACTGGGCTCTTCACCATTGAGCATTGAAACCTGTTCAGAAAAGCATTTCCGAACGACGACAGTGGTCTGAATTGTTTCTTAGGATCCACAACCAAAGCATTACCAGGAATAACTCCTTCCTTATCTCCATACATAACAGCTATAAACCTATCGGTTGTGGGTTCTGGTCCAATTCTCATTCCTGAAAAAAACGTATTTTCGTTGACTTTTCTATTCAAGACAAAATGGTGGATGTATACCTGGAAAATCTCGTTCCAGTAGGTACTTTATGAAAGTAGTTTTTCCGGTTGAGTATTGACCTACCAGGAGGATTAATGGTTTAGCGTCAAAATCTGCATCGGTTAGGGGTGGTGAATGGAATTCGTGAAACAAATAGTGCTGCTCCAAGGGAAACATTTTGTACTTATAAATACTCTTGAGGCCCTCGATAACGGTATCGAAACATTCATGTTGTACCTCTGTGGTGTTAGTCAACCAGCTGAACATTTTCGACCACACTTGAAAATTAAGAAATCGTAAATAACAATAAATCTGATTGATGTCATCGATGACTGTCAAATGAATGATCACTGAGCTTCCGCATTAATTCCGTGTTAATTCCTTATTAACATGTTATGTGGCATTTCGGAAGTCATTCGAAAAAATATATTTAATAACTCGTTGAGATAAATTAATTACTCAATTATTCAATGAATTTTCGTCAAAGTTGAACTACTAAAGTTATTATGATATCAGTTTGTTAACATGGTTTTTGTGAACAAATTTATAAAGCAGAAATTAAATACTGAGAATCGTTGGACCCAATTTTTTTCAAATGGCCTACCTTGAAATAAAATAGGTAGCAAAATTTTAATGAAAACAAAATTAAATTAAAAGAGTAATGACAGAATAAAATAGCAAATAATTATTGATTTCATCATATTATAAAAATAAAATACTGATAGAAATGAAGTATTATTATATTTTACAAATATTTTTGTACAATAATAATATAAATTGGTATAGAATTGAAAAAATAGACGTAAAAAATTATATGAAACTTTTAAAATTCAAAACTTTTTCAATAAAGCAAATATAAATAATAACTTAAATAAAACTAAGTAGTTTTGATAATTGATGAGGCCGATACTTGGAGAAAATAAATATCCATAATAAAACAATATTTAGAATTTTCTCATAATTTAATATACAATACGCATGACGACGTTTCGAAGTACTACTTATTTATCAAATGCTGGATTAATACTATGAGTAATTTTACAAAGTCAATACTTATAGCTATTTTCACAGAACATACCAGATATGTTCTATGACTAACTTGGAATGAGGACCATAGAATACACTGATTTTCAACAAGAGGATCGTATACCTGAAGATGAACACAGTAAAATCAATTTCTCAGGTATTCCATCTAAATATAGAAAAGATACAAATATACAATATACATGTATATTTGTATCTTTTCTACATTTAGATGGAATACCTGAGTTAAGAAATTGATTTTCTGTGTTCATCTCCAGGTATACGATCCTTTTGTTAAAAATCATGTATTCTATGGTCCTCATTCCAAGTTAGTCATAGAACATACCTGGTATGTTCTGTGAAAATAGCTATAAGTATTGACTTTGTAAAATTTCACATAGTATTAATCCAGCATTTAATAAAGAAGTAGTACTTTGAAACGTCGTCATGCGTATTGTATATCAAATTATGAGAAAATTCTAAATATTGTTTTAAGTAGTTTTATTCAAATTATGTATTTAGATTTTCATCAAGTATCGGCCCAATCGATTAATGGTCGATTAATGACAAATATAAATTATGGAAATTATATGAGAATATTGATTGTCCTGTAAAAAATTAATTTATATCATTTGTATGACTTTTCAAATTTGTTTATCTGCAATCAAAGTCTATCAAACTTAAAAGGAAACCTAAGAACGCATTGAAATTCATTTTAATTAGATTTGCAAAGAACGTTCCGCGGCCTGATTGATGATCAATTTGAAATTTAGAGGAGTCATTGAATACACGATCAGAAGCTTAATTAATATCGTACAGGTCGGCGTGATTGTCGCTTAGGTTATCAGTACGTGCTTGTTTTATTGTTTGAAAGGAGAAAGGCGGAAGACATAAGGTATCCATCAGCAAGGGCAATCATCAATCGGAAGATTAGCGTTGCTTTTGAGGTTAGAACATGAACTGAAGCTACATTGACTTATCTTTTCAATTACTATTCGTGAGTTCTGAAATGCCGACAAAAATTAATATCATACGTATCTACGTTATTAGAATTTACAACTCGTTTTCTTGTTTCAACAATCGTAATTCGATTCTGGAGATCGAATAATGCGAATCTTTCTTATTTTCATGATACATCTTCGTGATTCGATATGGATGATTCTAATTGGATGATGCTAATGGTATACATCAATCACCCTCACTACGAAAAAGATATAAGCGCATCACTTCTTTGTTTTTCTTAGTGTCATGAAAGTAACTAAATATTCGGTAGATTAGACTATTGACTATTGAAATTAATTATGATCACTAGAATGCTTCAGTTTAAACTATTAGTACCTTAAATAGGTACATTATAGATGATAATTATTTCTCAGCCGAACAATTCAACAATTTATTAAAAAATCTACTTTGAGCAAGTGGCTGACGAGTGAGATTTATCCTGAAATATTGATCCATTAATTGCTATAGCTCGTTTAATTTGAAAATTTCTATTATTCCAATGAATGTCAAGTTGAGCAAAATAAGAAGTCATGAACATCATCACCGATGTTCAGTTGAAAATGCTGATACTTCTATGAAATGGAAACACTCATAGTAATTTGACAGTTAACTGAAACTTTTCGATTTTCATAAAACATTATTTTCCTAGGTAAAATTTTTGAAAAATGACAAACACATACCTTTATATCTTCGAATAAAAATGTTGATTGATTTTGTCACCATTTTTGCGTTGAATTATGACATTATTTGAGCGTGTTTCCCTTAACTAATTTGATTATAATTATATACCTTCTTTAGAATCTTTGACATAGGACATAACAAACAATTGAGGCTGGACTGTCGCACAAATAATTACGCAATAACATACAATATTCATTAATATTCCCCTATATTTTACAGTTATTTTATCTACATACTTCGAAATTTCGCCTCATTTCTGTTTGAATATAATAACCAAATAATTTTGAACTATATTGGAAAATTAAAGAAACAAACATAATATGTAGCTCTAAATAAGCGTCAAAATCTATCAATTCCATAAATTATACAGAAAATAATATCGAATAAATGAATGCTAATATCAGTTTTTCCACCTATTCAACGCATTTCTTGAAGCCTATTGTTTTATAAAATTGTTGAACAAAACTTCCCAAATCTACATCGACTCAATAAAGATAATTATTTCTATTTTCAATAAAAAAACCTTGACAGTCAAAAATATACATTTTTCATGATAAAATAATACGAAAATAATGATACTTTGATGGTGGACAAAATGGAAAAATGAGCAGTAAATCCATACCTTCAACTGTCAAGTTACTTTTACATAATGATACGTTTCATACTTATTTATTATCCCTTTGTGCAGAGGCGTAGGTGTTGTGCAGCGTTGGATCGTAAAATGTACCAGCTCAACAATCTTGTCAAATATTTACAACGGTCCCTTCGTTTTCGTACTTTTGAATTATTAATTACAGAACCCCCACACTAACAACAACTGACAGAGGTTTTATGATTCTGCATGGACCCCACGACCCCACGTGGGAAGACTAGAATAGTGCGAGAAACGTTGGTCATGTTTTAAATTCTGGTATAACACTTGGTTCGTATTCTCGATCAAATATGAAATGGGCGATCATTGTTTGAGCGTAGTAAGTGAAAGGAAGAGTTTCCAAATTTATGAAATATTGAGAGCGTTTCGACATAAATAAACTGTTTTGATAAAATTATTCAGTATTGATGAAGCAATTTTACATCATAAATCGATTGGGCCGATACTTGATGAAAATCTGAGAACCTAATCTAAATAAAACTAAGTAGTTTTTCGATTTTCACTAAAATTAATTCAAAAACGTGACAATATCGTTTCGCCAACACAGTGGCTTCATCAGATGTTGACGATAAACTGTATATCATCAACATCTGATGAAGCCACTATGTTGGCGAAACAGATGAAATTAATTATAGTGGATCAACTATGGCGAAAATCGAAAAACTATTTAGTTTTGTTTAAATTACCATTTTATATCGTTTATATATATATATATATATATATATATATATATATATATATATATATATATATATATATGAAAAAAATTATCGGCATATCCCGCAGATTGGTAGCAGACATTGACACGTGTTTCGAGCTTATTGGCTCTCCTCAGAACGTCCTCTTCCTTCAGAGGTTGTCTCTCTTTCTTAGTTTTTCTTTTTGTGTTTTTCACCTCCAGGTTCCTACAACTAGAACTTGGCTACGCCGTTCTGAGGAGAACCAATAAGCTCAAAACACGTGCCAACGGCTGCTACCAATCTGCAGGGTATGCCGATAATTTTCAATTTCATTTAAATTTTCTTCCGCATCAGAAATTTTTTATTTATTTTTCAACGTCTCGGCTGAGAGCATCCTTGAAAGATAAATAGTCACCTCACGGGCAAAGCAGTTTCCAAATTTTCCAATCCGGAAAGAACGAAGGCGTAGCCTAAATTGTTGCGACTTCCTTCAGAGGTTGTCTGTTTCTCTTAGTTTTTCTTCTTATGTTTTTCACCTCCAGGTTCCTACAACTAGAACTTGGCTACGCCGTTCTGAGGAGAGACAATAAGCTCGAAACATGTGTCAACGGCTGCTACCAATTTGCGGGATATGCCGATAATTTTCAATTTCATTTAAATTTTCTTCCGCATCAATTATTTTTTATATATTGTATATATAAAACTTACGGTATTAACCTCAAATTTTTGTGACAGCCGTTCTGACGAGAGCCAATAGCTCGAAACATATGTAAACGGCCGTCACAAAAATTTCAGGTTAATATCGTGAGTTTCTTCTTTTCTATTTTAATACCTGTATAATCATTTTTAAATTATATATATATATATATATATATATATATATATATATATATATATATATATATATATATATATATATATATACGTATAGTATAACTCTTTTTTTTGCATGCCCAGCATTTAAGGGAAAACAGAATGATATTACCTACTTTTTTGAATATTTTCAAATTTATTGGGAACAGTTTTAATTTTTTTATTTACCCTTGATTGTAAAATTCTGAATAAGTTTCAAAATATTCATTTTCCAATTCCTCATTATTAGTGTTTAATTGAAACTCATGCTTGAATTTTTGATTATGGATTTTGGATTTTGATGACTGAAATTATATTGAAGATGAAAAAATACTGAATTTGTTGTTGTAATGCTTTGTCTTATGTAATGCAGACAACAAATTCAGTCAGTTTTTCATCTATCGTGTTCTATATTTGTAGGAAGTGGTAACACCTCATGTAGGGTTACATAGGTTTTCTAAATCAGAGTTTGAAAAACTGGTTTTCAAGTAAATTTGTTAGATTTGAAAAAAAAAAATTTCAAATCTTTTTTTGGATACTTCCACATTTTAGTTCTGCAAAGATTGAACTGTAATTTTTTCAACTCCAGTTATTAAATTCAATGAAAGAATAGTTTCATCACGAAATTATATTCATTTAATTAATAAATTCAGGTTCCTTGAAGTTCCTGAAGAAAACTTTCAAATCCTAAAACGTCGAAAACTAAATGTTCACCGTCACCTCTAGTGGATATTTTTGAATTGATAAATACAATGAAATAATAATTTCATTCGAAATTATATTCCTTGAATTAATAAATTCAGGTTCCTTGAAGTTCTTGAAGAAAATTTTCAAATCCTGAAACGTCGAAAACTAAATTTTCACCGTCACCTCAAGTGGATATTTTTCAAAATCCAGTTTTATTAAGATTGTTTTAAATTGAATGAAAATATTCTTTCAAATTGGTATCGAGTCTTCTCAATAATTTTTTATATTGTGACTCTGAATTTATTTCAAATTTCGTTCAACCATTTTCAAATTGAATAAAATATTTTTTCCTATTATAATTTTTCCACAAATGTTTCAAAACTGGCAATAATCGTTTTTTCCTTGTGTTATTACCATATGAACTTCCTTCCATTCGTTATCCTTCATTAGCGAAGGAGTTATAGCATAGTCATGTTCAAATATAATTGTCAAATTTATTCATTGAATGCGCTTTAGCGATCATGTACGTTCTGCATGCCATGTTTGCAACACTCCGGCTAAATAAGACACAATCTGTTTAATTTATTCAAAACGCGAAACGAATATATGTAGTTAAAAGAATTCGTGTCTTGTGTAGGCGCAACTTGAAGGCAAAAGATCCGCTCATTAACCCCTCACAATGGATTTTACATGCTAATCCTGGAACCTGTCCAGCATTAAAGACATCAACTTGCCCAGAGATACAATTTCATCAATAGTTTTTGTAGCCAATTTGTGTTGTTTAATATATCTTTATTGAGCTGGTTTCCTGTCCATTGTTCTTTGTCTCGATGGTCAGAATATTATGCAAATATATGGGGTATCATTGAAAATATTGATGCTTTGAAAAACCATAAATGTTACATATATTTTTCATTATTGCCATAATGTGAGTTGTGGTTTTTCTTTCCTCGAAAAAAAATCGAAAGTTGTTTGTTTTCTGATATCTTGACCTATTTATTTATATTTTGTGAATGGAATCAAAATTGTTTTCAAACTTCAAAGTTCATGGGGGAAGTTATATAAGCTCACTTGATATTGTCACTTGAGATTAGAAACTAATTATTTTATTCAACAATTATTCATAGAATCTCAATATTCATTCTTGTACTTTTTGTATATATTTATGTCTTTTATTACTCAGTTTATCAGTCAAAAGGTAGAATATTATTAATTAACACCAATGTATATTATGTGTATAATAACAAATACTAATATAAAAATCATACATTATCAGGGGTAAATTTTCGTTGAAAAATATTATTTCATACAAAGTTTATTTGTGATATCTTCCAACATAATATAATAGTGGTAATAGATTATCTACTTTGAATAACAAATACTAATATAGGATTGAAATAATTGTCAGGGGTAAAATTTTGTTGAAAAAAATTAATTCATACATAGTTTATTTCTGTTGAAAAATTCTAGGAATTATCAATAAAAATGTCGTTTGAAGCCTATTTAATGATAATACGTAGGCATACGAAAATAAATAACTATTTGAAATAAAATCATTGTTAATTTTCAGTGTTATTAATGAAAGCAATAAAATGTTCATCATTTTTATGTGGTTTTTATTATTCTATTATTCAAAACGATACTTATTACACAAAGTAAGTTCATTCTGATAATGTAAATATAATGGGTGTTTTTTTAGAGGTATAGAATTTTAAATTGCAATAAAACAACGATGGACCATTCGATTGACAAGAATCTGGACGTCCAATTTTTGATGACTTTTTCATTGATTTCGATGAACATTTGTGGCCGTATATCGGCAATAACCCGGCGAATATTGTCTTCCAAATGGTCAAGCGTTTGTGGCTTATCCGCATAGACCAATGACTTTACATAGCCCCACAGAAAGAAATGCGGTGTTGAATCACAAGATCTTGGAGACCAATTCACAGGTCCAAAACGAGAAATTAGGCGGTCACCAAACGTGTCTTTCAATAAATCGATTGTGGTACGAGCTGTGTGACATGCTGCGTCGTCTTTGAAACCACAGCTCCTGGACATTATGGTTGTTCAATTCAGGAATGAAAAAGTTAGTATTCATGGCTCTATACCGATCACCATTGATTGTAACGTTCTGACCATCATCATTTTTTGAAGAAGTACGTACCAATGATTCCACCAGCCCATAAAGCGCATCAAATGGTCAGTTTTTCTGGATGTAACGGTGTTTTGACATACACTTGAGGATTATCTTCTCTCCAAATACAGGAAGTTTTGTTTGTTGACGTAGCCATTCAACCAGAAGTGCGCTAATCGCGAATCGCTAAACAAAATTCGCTTATGAAAATCGGAAACAACGGCAATCTCGTTTAGGGCCTATTCGACGGATCTACGCCTTGCTTGATGATCGTTTGGCTTCAATTCTTGCACGAGTTGGATTTTGTTGTCACGCAAACCAAGATGCTCCCGCAAAATCTTCCATAAAGTGAATGGATACAGATCCAATTCCTGTGCTCGATGGCGGATAGACTCATTCGGGTCTTCCTCAATGCTACGCTCTACAGTAGCAATAGCTTCTTCTGTACGGCACCGTACGGCGTCTCTGGGGATGCGAGTTATCAATAAGAGTAAACGTGGTGCTAAAACGTTCCATGATTATTCGAATTAACTGCTCTGATGGACGATTTTGTCGACGATAAAATGGACGTAGTGCGCGATAAGTATTCTCGCAGAACCATCATTTTCGAAATAAAATTGCACTATTTGCAAGCGTTGTTCAGGCGTGAGTCTATTCATGATGAATTGCCAAACCAAACTGAGAATAAATCACTGCTCAGCTGTTAAATCGGTCGCCATTTTCAATAGTAATGCCAACTTAAAGTTCTATGTCTCTGAAAAAAACACCCTTTATATATCATGTTTATTAAAAATGCAATGAAGAAATTTCAATAAGAGTTAATTCTAATGATACAAACTCGATATTATGATTCTATAGAAATAGAATATAATTCTAATGGCGTATTTGGAATGATTGTATATTCTTGACTTTTTCTACTCTGGCTCTGGCGGATTTGTTTAGATTAACAACCCCAGTACAAGAAAAGTTACCGTTATTTGAAATTCAACCAGCGTTCTGAATGTACGAAAAGGGGAAAGGGTCGTTTACGTTTGCTTCCAGCTGTTATTGCAAGGGGTTAAGAGGCCGTGAAGGAATTGAAGATGAAAGGACCATTGAAAATTTGAAACATTTGAGTACGATACTGTTTTCACTGTTTCATACATCAATGCTTTGCAACCCCAGGTTCACTTGTCCTTTCTTGTCGTTGATTTGTATTTCAGTGTTTTTCTTTGTAATACTATTTTCTTAAAACATAAAAAAAATGCTGAATAATTCTTTCTAATTGTGTTTCTTGCCTCTTAGGAATTTATTTACATAAATTTTCGTTAACTTCAATTAAGTCACGATTATTGATAAATTTAACAAGAGTCTAAATTTCAAGAAATATTTATCTCGACTTTCATTTCAACATAATACTTGATTTAACATTCAATTCGATTCGTGACTGTGATAGTCATGATTTTTAAGACTGATATAAATCTTCATCCCAAAGACAGACTGAAATTTGTCAGGTAGTAATTAAAAACAAGAATATCGTGCATAGGAATATCCGCCTTGGGAATATCCATTTTCCATCAACGAACAAAAAATTAAAAAACATTACCAATTTTTTACATTTTTGTGAAAACATTATTTTTCCACTCGAGTATTATTTATACCTAGTGATGCAAATTATTTGATATAGAGGAATAATTCCAGGTAAAATCTGAAAAAATAACTTTTATGAATCATTTTAGACTTAGAGAATTATATTTCGACCACAAATAAAAAATTTATTGAAGTGGATACAGAAAATTATGGTACCTATATATCATTGATGCTGCTCTAACACTATGGATATACTCGTAGATTTCCAAATATTGACCGAAGAATGTAATACCGTATCATTTTCAGTCTGTGCCAAGAATTCAGTTTTCAAGGAATAAAAATCCACAAAACTATATTCTTAGTAATGGAATGTTTTGGTATTATTTCTAGATATCCCTTAGTTCTACACATCAGACCATATCTGACATTATTCATCTATGTATCCATATTTAAAATAATTTCACTACCAAAATCTAATTCCGTTCTGGTACTCTAGCAACATTAATCCTAGCAAAACGTGGTTTGAAGTGAAACAAAGCTTTTTTGTCGAATTGAAAGAAACATTGTGAATTCTGTCCGTAGAGAAGAATTTTATTTAAGTTGTTGAGCTGAATTAAACTTTGGGAAACGCTTTAATTTGATCTATTTGTGTCGGTTTACCTCGGAACCAGGGGATTTCACTTTGAAAGTAACTTACTTGAACACACAGACTTTTATCGCAAACTCAGGCAGTATATTTACCAAAGTGGTCTAAAATTTAATGATGAACTTGGACAGCAGACGTAATTTTACAGTTAATCCTTCCACAGTCACAGTAAAAATTTAACCTTGTACAAGAAGATGATAATGATATTTATTTATATACATGACGCTTTCATTGTAAAGTATTGTGTTGATTTCAGTCAATGGGGGATGGTCACAGTGGTCGCCATGGACCGATTGCAAGTGCCCTGGATCAACCTTGCCTCTGGGCAAAATGAGCACCAGAACATGCACAAATCCACCACCTAGCAACGGAGGTTCACCTTGTGTTGGTTCAGCTATACGAAAAACTAAAGATTGCCAACAATGTCCCCAAGGTAACTATTTCTACTATAAGAAACGTTTGCGTAATATGCAATCATTCAGATCCATAGATCAGTTTCGTAGTTAATTCAATAAATTTTTCATCAACTTGTATAATACAAAAACATAGTCAATCAAAATGTCCTGCATTCTAATGTGGAGGTTAATGATGGATATTCTTGGTCAACGATTTGATTAGCAATTAAGCGTAATGGGTGACCCGCGTAATAAAATTATACCGCAAAACAATCGCACTACTTGTTTCTCAAAGTGCATATATCCATTAAGTAAAAAGGAAATTGTATCTATGGATCTGTGTCAAACATGGCAGCCTGACTAACCTTTGCTAGCCGTATAACCAATTGTTTCGACAATTGATCTAACTCAACGAACTTCTCTTCCTCTTTTTCTCCGTGCCTTCTTAGAAGAACTGGTGCTGGATACTGCTTACGACTACGATACTAACGATTACGATGTCGGTAAGGAGACACAAGATCAACACCGAGTCCACAATACACAAAATTAACATACACACTCATGTTCAGATGATTTCTCCGTTTTTCTTATTCCGTCATAGTCATTTTTTATTGTTAAATATAATTTTTTAATGTTGTCTCAGGTCTATGAAATCTCATGTTAATATTTGAGCCCAGGGATGGTGAATCTCTTTCACAACTCATCAAATCGACTAAATCAACAAATAACAATAAATAGATTCGAATTGCTAGACAGTTACAATGAATTAGAACAATCCAGAATTTCAAAGAAATAAGATATTTTGTGAGTATAATAAATTTATCAAATTTTTCACATATATATAATACATATATATAAGGCGCATAATAATTACATAATTAAATTGTGTGAAAAATACGTTTTTCTACTGAAATGTTCTTATTAAAATCGATAAGCTTTAAAATATACAATATTCAGTATTTAATGTACCTACATTAAATTGATTCATATAATAATTCATAAAATATATCATTCCAATTGATAATAATTGTTTCATTAAGTAATTAAAGTGTCACATAATATAATATATTTCAACATTGAAAAGAGATTTTTCAATGTTATAATAAGGAAAAGGAAAAAGGTCCACCTTCCCCAAGGGTCCTGAAAATAATCAACTTAAATATAAAATTGATTGCCTGAGTTATGAGTTTCTTCTTTTTCTCTTATGTTTTCAAAAATCAACCTCTTACAATAAAAAAGAAGAAATTTACTCTTGGGTATTTACTAAACTAAGGTTCACACCCTATGAATAAAAATTAAAAAAGATGGAATTAGGTACTTCTGTAATTTTACTATATTTTTTAAGTCTCACATCTAGGACGGTATTCTTTATTTTTCTTCATTAAAAATCTATTATTAATAAATTATCTATTTTTACTGTAGATGGTATTATTGAACTCTGAATTTTCTAAGACAACATAAATTCAAATATTCGATTTCTCATCATCTCGAATAATCTCATACTATTAGTAGGATCAGTAATAATGCTTTTCCATTCTACTTCTTCGGATGTCAAGTGTCTTCATACATATACATTCATGAACACACAATTACAATAATGAATCAGCATCTTGTGACATTGAAACGTTTTGCACAATCAGAAAAGAGTTTATGACTGAATTGGCACATTGTATTTTCGCACTAGCATGATATGAGTTAGTTAGAAAAACTCTTCACACTAAACATAGGCATGGTAAATAAGACGAATATAAATTGTAGACAAAAGCATGGTCTGCGAATCAGACTCTGTTTCTTTTCTTGCAGTGCACTTTATATTAGTTAGTATCAGTATTGAGTCGATCTATTTTTCTTTCAACTGACCTACAGAATTTCTAATAAAATTATTTCTTGTGTATAACAAATGTTCACAGACAATGGCTATCATTTCTTGAAAAATAAGAGTGTTCAATTGGTACTTCGTATTGAAAGACAAAAGTACTTCTTAAGTCTCATTTTATTGCTTAAAATGTGAAATATTGATGTCTATATTTCTAGTTAAACGTCAAGTATCTCTTCAGGATGTTCTAATCAGATTTTTGCGCTGCATGACATGTTTGTTTTGAATTTTTTGGCTGTTATGGACCAATTAATGAATTCATTTCTACATTTGGTATTTTTTGCAAACAGTTGAACCTGCACGATGGTCAGCTTGGTCTGATTGGTCAAAATGTAATGCTGACTGTGTAAAAACGAGAAAGAGGCAGTGCATTCCTGGTAATGGACAAGGAAGGAAAAACTGCAATGGGAGGGATACCCAGACTTCTTCTTGTACATCGGAACTGTGTAAAGCAACAGAGTTGACGCGCGTCAAGGAAGGTGAGTACCAAGTATTCAATAGTACTATGACTATGTATATTTTATGTCATCCGTGAGGATGACCAGAAACACCGATAATTATGAATGTATTCGAAATTTTTTGAACATTGAAATGATTCATAAAGTATATTAAGTAATGGAATAATATTTGTTTATGCTTTCCATTTCCATTGAAATAGCCTTGCTAAAATCATCTGAAATTGTGGAAGACGAAGCATGTTTTCAAAGAAAGTAATTGTCATGAATCATATTGGAACCTTAAAGTATATGACGATGTTCTGCTCTAATAACGTTGTCACTGGAAAGATATGTATGGTTGCCTAATTTAAGGTTATATTGTCATTTCTAAAATCAATGTCAATCAGGCAGTTTTTCTTCGAAAAAGGTGTTGATTTTTCTAATTTAAGAAAAATAAGAACCTGTGCTGGGTTCGATGCCTGTGCTGGGTATTTCGATAGAGGTTCATAATTGATTTTGTGATGCATAAAACGATCTCAAATATTACCTGTTAGTACGTACAACATCAAATATAAAATATAGTTCGATAAACACGTGACATAGTTAGCTCGAGCTTACTGAGGAAAAATATTGACAATTCTGCAACCTTGACGCAGATGCTACCACGAACTCTAGTAAGATTTTATGCTAACGTTTTATTGGAACAAATTTCTCTGATCTTCATGGTATATATAGGACTTTTGATTGATAGAAGTTAAGTGTGTTATGTCTGATATGCATGATGAAATTATTAGTATTTTATTTGAATAAACCCTTTATAATTCGCGTCGAAAGATTTAAGACATTTTTTTTCAATATAATTTCAATTTTTTTTGTTTATTCTTGAATATTTTAATTGTTCATTTACTTCATCATAGTCTGTTTATGTAAAGGTGTTAAATGCAGCGATGTCTAGTAGAAGTAACCAGAAAGTGTAATAGCACAAGTGTATGAACAAGTATCTCGCGCTACTCTTGTTCATGCTGTTTCACTACCGATGCTTCTACCTTCAAAGTAGCTATTTGAACGGAAACCAATAGAGTTAACAGAGATGATACACCACGTAAATATCCGATTCAAGTGAAATTTATTGAATATGCCACATATATGTTTGGAATTTCCTATTGTTTGAAAATAATTAGAATTATAATTTTCGAGAACTTGAAACCTGTGGTGGTATTCGGCGTAGTTTGCATTAATTTACTAGCTTTATGACTGAAAATTCTAAGGCGATAATGTCCATTATATTCAACACACTTTCATATTTAATCGATATAATAAAATGCTTCCATTTAATAGACAAATAATTGAAACACGTATATAACAAAACAATTAGGCTAAAAAAATTTTTAAATTTTGCCAAATTATTGTTGATAATATTGTTAAAAACAACGAAACATCTGGTGAGTTGTATTTTTACATAAAATATACTCTTTATGGTTTTAAGAAATCTTTTCTAGTCGCACTTGATAAATATCGAATATTATCAATTTTCCATCAATTCGATCCAGAATTTCTGAACAGAATATCTAGCGTTTTTACTACTCGACTTTCACTATTTTAATGTGAATAATTTTCCACTAATATTGATGATGGATGAGGCCAATACTTGGGGAAAATTAATATCCATAATGAAACAATATTTACAATTTTCTCATAATTTAATACAAATACGCATTTAGACGTTTCGAAGTACTACTTCTTTATCTATCATCGATTAATTGAGAATAATTCAGATTCATTCAGAATAATTCAGATTAAATACAGATTAAGTTAGTATTAATTAATATATTAATTCAGCATTTGGTAAATAAGTAGTACCTACTTCGAAACGTTGTCATGCGTATTTGTATTCAATTATGAGAAAATTCTAAATATTGTTTCATTATTCCAATAATATAATTATTCATCATTACCAAATTTCATCAATCTAGATCTAATATTCTTCGGGTGTAGAATATATTTTGGTAGAGTATTTCACGCTTTCTAACGAGTATAATTGAAATGTTGAATTTTTCACCGATCCTCATCAAACATTTTCCTGTATTGATCCCAACCAACCCCAATTGTATACATCGAAAATTAATTGTTTGCGTTCTCACTTCATCCCTGTCCTATCCATCACTAATTATTCTCCCTCTAATTGTCAGCCTCTTTCATGTCGTGAATGACGACAACGTCCCCGTTTCTCTTATTGAAACAGTCCTTTCAGCTGCATACGTGAATGTATTTATTACCTCTGATTATTCGTTTGTCGTCAAATAACGAAAATTCTGTATATCATAAAATTTTAATGATAACATATGCACTCGTGCAAAATTCATGAGTCAAATAATGGATGTGAACATCCCTACGTACTTTGATACGCAAGTGGTTATATTTTATAATTACGTTTCTAAAATCGGGATTACTAAAGTAAATTGTAATGGGGCTGTGATAGTCAACGAGAATATTTCAATAGAAAGATTTAGGACCATTTACTTCGGCACATTCGCAGTCAGATGATTAGATGAAGCTTACATGGAGAAGGGGCTATTTATTTGGCATTTTATATGACTTATTATACTAAAGTTTCCTCGAGAATCATTGAGAATTCTTTACACTAACCTGCCCTTGCCCAACACATTCGATAATCTGTATATAATATTCGATAATTGCTTCTATTCTGTCAGCGGGTATTCGGAGCACTTCAAGGCAAAGTCTTTAATATGAACATGATCACCACTTTTTTTATGTGTTACTTATTATGTCTTTTTTTTGTGCATTATATACACTTTTTTTCGAGTTTTATGGTGAATTAATCACCTAGTTTACGAAGTTTATACTTATTAGACTCAAACATTAGTTTCATCTTGGTTAAAATTTAAATATGTATCTACTATTTTGTATTATTTTCTTATTTATGTTCATTTTATTTTTGGAGGAGTGGAAGAATGATTCGTCAAACTCCTAAAACATTTGTAAGAAATTTCTTTTCGCAACACTAAAGATTACTACTACTTCTACTTATATGGAATTCATTTGACAGATATTCTTCATTGAAGCTTCGGTTTCCTTTGAAAGCGGTACCGTCACATAGCGGCCGTAGCTTCAGAGTGTGTGACGTCACAATTACAAACTATATGGTACCGCATTTCTAGGAAACCTTAGCCTCAATGAAATGAAATAGAACCAGAACCCAAACTATTTTCCAATATCATCAGTTGTAGCACAGTTGCTGCAACGAAGGATAACGTTGACACGCAGTAGATGTTAGGGTTGATACTCTTTTCATGTGAAAATTGAATAAAGGTTCTCCACTATAAGAATTTTACTTTAAAAATAAGGAAAATTTAGCAAGGTACACACACACTTATATAGCTTTGAATGTTTCTTGAAATATTATTCGTTTTATTAAGTCAAAATATAATAAAATTATAATTTGAAATCTTGTAATACGTGAATTCAAATCGACTTTTCTGTTTAATGTGATATGATCTATATATCCTCGAGATTTTCTACGAGATGATGAGTCCAAATTATATATTTGTCTAATTATGGAATACTTAATAGCATTTCCGAATAAAATGCTTTCCCTTCAAATTTCTGACACAACGTTACCAACAACTTTTCCGGATTTTGATGGTGATCGGTATACAGCCATGATTACTAACTTTTTCATTCCTGAATTGAACAACCATGATGTCCAGGAGCTGTGGTTTCAACAAGACGGCGCAACATGTCACACAGCTCGTGCCACAATCGATTTATTGAAAGACACGTTTGATGACCGCCTAATTTCACATTTTGGACCTGTGAATTGGCCTCCAAGATGTTGTGAATCAACACCGCTAGACTACTTTCTGTGGGGCTATGTAAAGTCATTGGTCTATGCGGATAAGCCACAAACGCTTGACCATTTGGAAGACAATATTCGCCGTGTTATTTCTGATATACGGCCACAAATGTTGGAAAAGGCCATCGAAAATTGGACGTCCAGATTGAACTACATCCGAGCCAGCCGTGGCGGTCATATGCCAGAAATCATATTTAAAATATAATGCCATAAGATTATTTCTCGAATAAAAAAAAATTCTTGTCGATCGAATGATCCATCGTTGTTTTATTGCAATTTGAAATTCTATACCTCTAAAAAAAACTTCCATTACGAACGTGAAACTTTCATTCATGTCAAAATTAACTCTTTGTGTTTTTCATTTAATGTATACGTTTTTGATATTTCCGTCCCCCTGAATATGTCAACATCAGCATTTAGTTCATTTGTTTCCATCTTTGCACCCGTGCCACTACGATGATGTGTCCGTTGACTTTTTCTCTGCTTCTCGGCACATACTCGTGTTGGGGCTATCCATTACTCAGGGTTACTTTTCCGGTAGCCTGGAAGTAGATAAATTGCCATACGTGCTTTTAGGCTCAACCACAAATTAAATGTTTCGGGACCAATTGACCATGCAGAATTACATAAAATACAATGAATTTGCGCAAGTATACGTGACTTAATATAAATATTAGATAAATATCATTATCTCGTAATAAACAATATATTTCGTGTTCCAATGTTACATTATAATGTGTACTAAATAATCTGCTCTCATATTGCTGGTATGAAAATATGGGAATTCAAATAATTTCCCTAGCGTGTGGCCTAGTGCTTCAGCCATATTTCATTTCATTTCCAGGGATATACATTGTGATTATTCAGAGCTTGGGGATTAGTGGAATAGATCAGGGACATTTGTAGTTGTAGATCAATGGTCGTAGTAATTAATATCTTCATCATGTGGAATATCAATCGGCATCGAGAATTAAATTGCAGTGAATCATGTCGGCTTTAGACAGATGACACTAGTTTTGTCCTAATTCGAGTATGCATTATAGAAGATCCATCATGATCATCACATCATATGTGATCTAGAAACAATCTTGTTTTGTCCACGAAGATGCTTATCAGCCGTATTCGTTGCTCAAGTTCCGACCTTTGAATATGCAATATCTTTCTTATGCACCAACTATTGAGAATATCTAGAGTGGAATCAATGAGATTAGAGTTCTATAGAAAAAAATCAATTTTGATTTAGTTTTTATTTTGACTAAGTTTAAACTGCCTTGTGGTATTATATGAAGTCTCCAAGATTATCTCAAGATATAAAATAATGTGGAGCATCAAAATGTGCCTACAAACTAACATTTTGGTGCATGCGAGCACTAGGTCTGTGTCGATTTCTAGAAGATGGTCCGTCAACTGCAATTTCAGGTTTTCTAATTATGTATGTATGAAAAGCTTTGAAGAAAAGGAACTTCATACTAAATCTTTCCTAAGTTTCTTTCTCCTTATATATTACTCGTAATTCTGCAGCCAAAATTGATGTTACTAGAAAAAAAAACATTTTTATGAAACAAATCAATCAATGCTTCCAAGACAATATTTGTAAGTTATTGAACTATATTTCTCAACTCCTAATGAAAATCTTCTTTGCTTTATATGATCAAGGTGAGTTTCCATTCATTCAACTCAAATTAGGTATGTCATATTTTAAAGGTACCACCCACAATTTGTTTTATTATAGGCTCTTGTGAAATATGTGCTACATCCCTTGCATTCAAAAACTGAAAGAAATAAATTGGAGTAACAGGTTTAATCAAAGCGGAGTTGGCTTGGCGACGAACCTAGAAATTATGCGGAATTTCCGTTTCTCAAAATGAAATTGAAAAATGATTCGATTTCGTGCTCCTCTTATTCGGCTTCTACTATTATCTTTCATGTCAAAATGGATTCTCGTATCAGCAGCTTGTATGCAAATCGGATGTCCAACGAGTTCTATAAATATTCCTTTTCTGGCTTGATTTCGTTCATTGTGCGGTCATTCAGTTTGAAGTATTTACCTTGATAACAAAGAGCGCCAGGTTTTATTCAAATTGGAATCCGAAAAACCACTGTAATTGCAGTTCTCTTATGTTATCTCTCCCTTCAGCCATTTGTTGAAGGAATATATTGAATACGCTTCTTTCATTATAAACAATTGGTGGTATTCTTCAATATTATTCTTTTGCAATTTTCCTATATCAGAGAATGATTCTGTTCTAATAACGTTTCGGTATTGAAATGTTTATAATTTCGATATTCATAATTTTGATTTTCATTAACACATTTCCATAATTGAGACATTTGAACTAATATAGCAAATGAAAATAAATAAATAATTCGAAAAAATATATACAATTCGACGAAAATTATTTTCTTCATTTGCATATGGAACAGTGTATTAATCCATTTTCAACCGTTCAAGAGTGAACAAAATGCAAGTATTTGAAATTATTTTTTCTTAAGTTTTTGGCGGAAAGTCCATCGATAAGTAAGCAAAGTTTCGGAAATCTTTATCCCTATAATCAGGGCCCAGCTACAAGAGTCTTGTCAACATTGTATATATGTATTTCTCATGTCATCAATTCTCATAACTTTAGCAATAAATATTCAGCATTTCAGTGGTAACATTGAAGTAACTAGTTCGCATAAAATTTTTATTTTTCTAATAAATATTGTATTTTGAGACTGGGATATTTTTTGTTGAATGGAGTTTCGCAATCAGCTTTTGTCGCCGTCGCTCCCACGGTTTCCATGATGAACAGCGCCGATATTCGTCTCCCGCGGCTCGACCCCTGACTCCTCCACGTGAGCGTAATGGCACCCTTCCTGCGCCACATGTGTTAGCTTATGGGCTGCCACGTTGCCAATATTACATCAGATGGACGTTTAGCAGATCTATACTACACGAATTGATAGAAAGATGAACGTTTTGATGCGCTGCAATGTATGTCAGTGGTTCCCAAAATTGCCAAGGTGTGGAGAGAGCATCCAGAGATCTATTTCAAATTCCCAATGCGAGTAATACTGATGTTATTCACTGAAACAGTTCTTCTCAGGCATAATTGACCTGAGGTATTAAAAATTCCCGAGTAATAAAATGAATATATTTTTCACGATATTTTCTGTACTCTGCAACTAAAACGTAGGAACATCGATGAACTAATTCCTATACTAACTTTATGTTGAAGCTGTTAATCAATTCGAAAGAGTTTATTATAATTGCTTTACAATTCGTTCATCAAAAATCGTTTATTTTTAATTCAGTGCTTGGGTGACCCCTATTTAATCCTGCCCTGTCAAAGTGGGTATTTTCTTACTATCAGAATGAAATGAAGCTGCAATATATGTGAAAAAATTTGAATTTTTTTTTTGAAAATAAAGTCTTCATTAAATAATTCATTTTACAATAATATAAAAAACCATTCCTTCTATCTAAAATCAGTGTTTTGTTGAGCCTTGGCCTAAAGATTTATAAAACTACATAATTAGTTTTCTCCAATATAAGTAAAATCCAAAATTAACTTAAATTTAACGGGTACATATTTATCATCAAGCATTCAGACATGCCTTACATTTTCTTAAAAAGTGGGAGTAGCATTTAGTTGACCTGACGTCCTCACTCAAATTATTGTACACTTTACATGCCATATTAGCAGGACCATTCAGTCCAACATTTGTTCTACTGTTGGGAATATAGAACCCTGACTGAAACCTTGTCTCATAACCATGAACCTCGCCAACCAATTTGAAAACAATATTTGATTTTTGTATATTTTTGAGTATTTTATACATAAGTTTGCACTGTTCAAGTTTCAATAAGGCTTCTAGTTTGGGGATGTTCAATTCCTGATGCAATATATTCGTAGACGTAAGACAATCGTATTTGAATAAAATTTTTAAAATTTTGTTCTGTAAAATCTGCATTTTATTAAAATCTACACTTCCACAAGTTCCCCATATAGGCAGTAAATATCTCAGGTGCGCTGAGAAAAAGGCAGCGTATATTTGTTTTTTTGTCTTAATGGAGATATAATTTCTACATTGGTAAATAATAGGAATCATAGGGTTTATTTTACTAATTATTTTATTTGTGTGTGTTTTCCAATTTAAATATTCATCTATAATTATAGATGCATATTTAAATTGGAAAACACACACAAATAGGATTGATTATAATCAATCATAAATATTCAAAAGATGTTACTTGTTCTAGTTCAATTTCATCAATTTTTAAGTCGATGTTATTCACCGCTTTGTTTTTTGTTTCAGAATTATAAATTTTGTCTTTATATCAATTGTAGAAACACAAAAAAATTTCTACAATGAATTTTACAATTGATGGGCAGTTTGCATTAGTTTCGAATTAGTTTCAAAAAATTCCTTAAATGAGAATTGGATAATATTCGCTCTTTTTAAAAATGTTCAATACTGTTTCCATCTCATTATCTCGATGATTTCATTGCAGTTTTCTTATTACTCTTTTCATCTAGGGTAATCCTTATTTTCACGCCCAATGTTTGTTTCCTCATATAGCTAAATATTTCTTGTATTATTTGATTTATCATTGAAAAAGAATTCTCTATATTTTTTCAAATTTTCTGCTCCGCAAATACTTTTATCAAAATAATTTAACCCTATGTTTTAACGAAAACTTTTCAACTTGTAGAATGAATTTCAGCATTATACAATCAATTGATTCATGGAAAATAAAATATCTATATTTTATGTTCTATGGAAAGTAAATCAGGTTTCGAAATTTATATTAAATGAATGCAAAAATAAATATGAAATAAATAATGTTATCTTCTTTACTGTGCAAGATCTATGAGGAATTTACTTTGTGGATAATTTCTTTCTGAGTTAATGGACTTCATTCTATTTTCCAATTCTCTATGTGTCGTGAAAAAATGGCAACAGCGCTGTAGATCACGCATACGTAAAAGGGTATTTATTATTATGATACCAACAGTCTGCGTCAGGTCGTATTTTACCAGTATAGAATAGCCTGTTCAAATATATTAGCAAGTTAAGCTTGTTTACTTGTTTCCAGATGGTTTTTTCCCGTGCCCGCTGTTTGCATATTATTTAAGAAATGTGGATAATAATGAAGAATTTTTATGCGATGTTAGTATAATTCACGTAGGCACTTGTGAAAGCAGGAAATGAAATTAGTGTTGGCCATTTCATTATGCTGGCCCGTCCTTTCCATTCTACGTGACCAAACTTAATACCATATATTTTTTTCATACGAAAAAACTGAACTGTGCATATATTTATTCGCAGTATATCAGACTGACAATGAAACTCATTGCATATTTTTCACCTATATGATGTCCTATGTAAAGAAGTATTCTTCTCTTTCTTTGCCCCTTCCAATTTCAGATGAGTCACGAAAGGCATTATAGCATCTTCAAAGCGTACAGAATTCTCAAAGGTCGTATAAAACAAATTATGCACCTTGTGTCAAATAAGCAATTTTCTATTGAAATCATTACATTCTAGGGAAAGGTGAAGAAAATGGAAGAGAACATACACTTCTAATCAGTCATTTACAATATACGGCAATACATAATATACATTCTTATTATTTCAAGACTAAACTACTATAAGAGATGTACAACAAATTTATATCTACAAAATGGATTTGAGTAGGGAGGATAGTTGAAAATCTAATTGTTCATTTACAATTTCTTCTTTTCTCTTCCAAGAACTGCTAATTTCAATTGCTTCCAGAAGGTCTAAACGTTTACCTTTATTACCTGAGTGTAGGCATTTAGTTTTATCATAATCTATGAAGTGATTAGAGCTAATACAATGTTCTGAGAATCCAGTTTTATTAACATTGTACAAAATCGACCTTTTATGTTCATCAACCCGAGTTTTTATTCTTCTACCTGTTTGGCCGATATAAAATGCTGGACATTCATTACAAAAAATCTTATAAATACCGCTTTTGTCTTCAACATTTGTCTTTTCTTTATTATTCACTAAAAGTGACTTAATATTCCTTTTGTTTGTACAAATGGTTTTAATTTCTCTCTTCTTTAATCTTTCGCAAATTTTTTCACTCAGATGAGGTATGAAATTAATAAAATGATATTTTTGTTCGTTTTTAATAATTTTAGATGGATAAATTGAATCTAAAAGAATTTTTTGTTGTTTTTTTCTTATAAGATTATCTATTATATTTTCGTCGTAACCGTTATTTTTCGCTAAAAGTTTCAAAGTTTTCACTTCTTTGTTGAAATTTTCTTCGGAAAGCGGGATAGTCGTGAGTCTATGTATAAAAGAATAAAAAGAGCTGAGTTTAATGTTGAGCGGTTGACTGCTATCTTTAGGAATTAGGGTATCTGTGCATGTAGGTTTTCTGTATATATCAAATGTTAGAGAATCATCTTCCTAGTAATGGTCAAATCTAAAAAGTTTAATGTTTTTTGGTCATTTTCTATTTCTTTTGTGAATTTAATGGATGTATAAAATGAGTTGATATATTTTAAAAAGTTATCCAATTGTCTGTCGGACCCACTCCAGATACAGAAAACATCATCCACATACCGTCTCCAAAGAAAAACGTTTTTTGTTAGCGTGATGTTAGAGCTGAAAATTTTTTCTCTAAACTATTCATAAAAATTTCACTTAGTAGGGGTGACAAAGGTGAACCCATAGGTAGCCCGTCTAACTGTTGATAAACCGTGTTATTGAATTTGAAATAACTTTGCTTCAAACACAAGGACAATGCTGACATTGTTTCTTTTTTAATTACTTGTGAAAGATCATTGTTGAGATCTAAAGTGCTATTAATAATATTTTTATTTCTGCATTGGGTATAGAAGGAAACAAATTTGTTACGTCAAAAGAGATCAATTTTGCTTTAATGGGAATTTTTAAAGTTTTCAATTGATTGATAAGTTCGATGGAGTTTTTTATACTGTGAACCGGGTTGAATTTAATTAATGATGGTAATTTTGAGTTGAGATATTTACAAATTTTATAAGCTGGTGCATTGATATATGAAACAATTGGACGCATTGGGCAATCGTTTTTGTGTATTTTAGGTAGAGTGTATAAGCTGGGTATGTGCGGATTCATAATTGACAGAAATGATTTATTAGTGTCTTGGAAGATACTATTGCAGTTATTTATAAGTGATTTTACTTCTACCTGAAATTTATTTGTGGGGTCAGTTTTGAGTATTTCAAAATTTGAGGAATCAAACAAATTTTCCGATTTTTCTATATATAACTGTTTGTTCATAATGGTTACAGTGTTTCCTTTGTCCGCTTTACATATTATTAACTCTTTATCTGAAATTTTCGATTTAAGTTTTTTGATGGTATTAAATTCATTAAATTGTTTTTTAATTAGAGGTTTTGATATGATATTAGCGCAAATAGTTTTTTCTAAGTTTAAATTGTTCATAGATGTTGAATTTAAAGCCAATTCGGTGTTGACCGCTAAAAGTTTTCTATCATTATTACTACAGTTCGATTTAGGGCAATATTTAAGGCCTTTATTTAGTAATTTTAATTCATCTTCCTCAAAAATAGTATCTGTAAAATTTTTTACTCTAGTATGAAAGCGAAAGGAAATATTTTCAGTGTCACTTTTAGTAGATAATGGAAAAGACTTACGTGCATTGATTAGGTCTTTAAGCTTCTTAGATTGTCGTTCATATTGTAAATGGCAAATATTCCTCACTTCCTCCCTTATGTTATTATCTAGGGTGTCAAATTCTACTGCGTGTAATCTATATGATAATTCACTATGGATGATTTTAAGATGTAGTCCTAAGTTGTATCGTTGTCGGTACCATTTTTTCATCTCCTTCAAATGGTACCGACCATTGATTCTCTTCAAATGGTACCGACAACGATACAACTTAGGACTACATCTTAAAATCATCCATAGTGAATTATCATATAGATTACACGCAGTAGAATTTGACACCCTAGATAATAACATAAGGGAGGAAGTGAGGAATATTTGCCATTTACAATATGAACGACAATCTAAGAAGCTTAAAGACCTAATCAATGCACGTAAGTCTTTTCCATTATCTACTAAAAGTGACACTGAAAATATTTCCTTTCGCTTTCATACTAGAGTAAAAATTTTACAGATACTATTTTTGAGGAAGATGAATTAAAATTACTAAATAAAGGCCTTAAATATTGCCCTAAATCGAACTGTAGTAATAATGATAGAAAACTTTTAGCGGTCAACACCGAATTGGCTTTAAATTCAACATCTATGAACAATTTAAACTTAGAAAAAACTATTTGCGCTAATATCATATCAAAACCTCTAATTAAAAAACAATTTAATGAATTTAATACCATCAAAAAACTTAAATCGAAAATTTCAGATAAAGAGTTAATAATATGTAAAGCGGACAAAGGAAACACTGTAACCATTATGAACAAACAGTTATATATAGAAAAATCGGAAAATTTGTTTGATTCCTCAAATTTTGAAATACTCAAAACTGACCCCACAAATAAATTTCAGGTAGAAGTAAAATCACTTATAAATAACTGCAATAGTATCTTCCAAGACACTAATAAATCATTTCTGTCAATTATGAATCCGCACATACCCAGCTTATACACTCTACCTAAAATACACAAAAACGATTGCCCAATGCGTCCAATTGTTTCATATATCAATGCACCAGCTTATAAAATTTGTAAATATCTCAACTCAAAATTACCATCATTAATTAAATTCAACCCGGTTCACAGTATAAAAAACTCCATCGAACTTATCAATCAATTGAAAACTTTAAAAATTCCCATTAAAGCAAAATTGATCTCTTTTGACGTAACAAATTTGTTTCCTTCTATACCCAATGCAGAAATAAAAAATATTATTAATAGCACTTTAGATCTCAACAATGATCTTTCACAAGTAATTAAAAAAGAAACAATGTCAGCATTGTCCTTGTGTTTGAAGCAAAGTTATTTCAAATTCAATAACACGGTTTATCAACAGTTAGACGGGCTACCTATGGGTTCACCTTTGTCACCCCTACTAAGTGAAATTTTTATGAATAGTTTAGAGAAAAAATTTTCAGCTCTAACATCACGCTAACAAAAAACGTTTTTCTTTG
Organism: Henosepilachna vigintioctopunctata; assembly: GCA_030704895.1. Taxonomy (NCBI): domain Eukaryota; kingdom Metazoa; phylum Arthropoda; class Insecta; order Coleoptera; family Coccinellidae; genus Henosepilachna; species Henosepilachna vigintioctopunctata. The sequence continues at coordinate 4,900,608 of JARQZJ010000003.1, read as the reverse complement.
GAGACGGTATGTGGATGATGTTTTCTGTATCTGGAGTGGGTCCGACAGACAATTGGATAACTTTTTAAAATATATCAACTCATTTTATACATCCATTAAATTCACAAAAGAAATAGAAAATGACCAAAAAACATTAAACTTTTTAGATTTGACCATTACTAGGAAAGATGATTCTCTAACATTTGATATATACAGAAAACCTACATGCACAGATACCCTAATTCCTAAAGATAGCAGTCAACCGCTCAACATTAAACTCAGCTCTTTTTATTCTTTTATACATAGACTCACGACTATCCCGCTTTCCGAAGAAAATTTCAACAAAGAAGTGAAAACTTTGAAACTTTTAGCGAAAAATAACGGTTACGACGAAAATATAATAGATAATCTTATAAGAAAAAAACAACAAAAAATTCTTTTAGATTCAATTTATCCATCTAAAATTATTAAAAACGAACAAAAATATCATTTTATTAATTTCATACCTCATCTGAGTGAAAAATTTGCGAAAGATTAAAGAAGAGAGAAATTAAAACCATTTGTACAAACAAAAGGAATATTAAGTCACTTTTAGTGAATAATAAAGAAAAGACAAATGTTGAAGACAAAAGCGGTATTTATAAGATTTTTTGTAATGAATGTCCAGCATTTTATATCGGCCAAACAGGTAGAAGAATAAAAACTCGGGTTGATGAACATAAAAGGTCGATTTTGTACAATGTTAATAAAACTGGATTCTCAGAACATTGTATTAGCTCTAATCACTTCATAGATTATGATAAAACTAAATGCCTACACTCAGGTAATAAAGGTAAACGTTTAGACCTTCTGGAAGCAATTGAAATTAGCAGTTCTTGGAAGAGAAAAGAAGAAATTGTAAATGAACAATTAGATTTTCAACTATCCTCCCTACTCAAATCCATTTTGTAGATATAAATTTGTTGTACATCTCTTATAGTAGTTTAGTCTTGAAAATGAGCTAACGCTCGAAACATGTTGACTATACATATTGTTAAATAAATCGTGAAACATTAAGCCAAGAGTTTAATTTATTTTAATATTCAATTATGTTTCACCAAGAGTTAAGCGAGAATTCAATCTCATTAATTCAATTGTTGTTGAGTACTTACATATCAACTAGTTGTACATAATAAATCTTTATATATTACATTCCGTTCAACCACCCTTGTGAATATAATGCTCGTAGTTTGTCCTCAAAGATATATTATGTACAACTAGTTGATAAGTAAGTACTAAACAACAATTGAATTGTTAATTATAATAAGAATGCCTGAGTTCTATTCCGCTGTAATGTTTAAGCATCCTGAAGACGGACCCAATATAGGACCGAAATATTGATTTAAATCGACAAGTGTTGTCTTCAATCATCCAGCCTTACCTTTGCCGAGTGCCCACCTTCTTATTCAGTTCTTTATAATCCACGGCAATAATCCTTGTGTATACATATATATATATATATATATATATATATATATATATATATATATATATATATATATATATATATATATATATATATATATATATATATATACACAATCACAAGTCATCAACTTGACTCTAAGGTTGCAGGTATGTCAATCTAAGTAAATATGTAAATAAATTCTTGCTTTCGAATTCGTTTCGAATGTAAACCGCATCTATATGTTTACTATCTGGCATTGCCCTCTTCAATTTTCGGCTAAAAGGGTTAATTATTTTTTCGTCTGCTTCCAATTCCGTACTTCCTTTGATACTTTATACCTACTTAGTTCTCCCAGCTGTCAATTCTAAACGGTGACATTTCAAAGGACGCGGATGTAAATTAATACCTGCGAGTGTCAAACAAATTACTTCGACAATTTGTTTCATTGGATATTTTCGTTGCGGAGTGCAGCGACGCATTCCGTGACGACGACTCCGATATTTGTTTAGCGTCTGCCTGGACGGGGAGAAATTGGAAACGTAAAAGAGGCGCGATGGGGAAAACAAAACCAGGATATTGCGGGTAGAATTCGTTTATAATTTCAAGTGAGCTGTGTGGAATCCTTCAGGCTCAAATGTCTCGCGTTGACAAACCTTTGTGTCATTTTTTAAAGGAATACTTGATTTTTTTTGTAGGAACTTTGGAAGTGTTTCAATTAACTCAATACTTGTTTTAGCACGTAGTTTATGAAGAGCGTTTCTGTTTTTCGAATAACTTTCAGTAAAAGGCTTTGTGAAGATCAAGAGAAGCAACCACTTTTCAGTTCTTGGAAAATTATGAGAAATTTCCGCTGAAACATTCGAGAATAAACTGTATAATATACATTCAGTATTTCTATTGGATTTAGCTACGAATACAATGTGAAAATATATTTCGGAAAATTGTTCAATTTGCATGAATTTTTATGATCAAAGTCTTATGTATAACATATATAAAGTTGAGAAAATCCTCGAAATTATAAAGAGGAGTAATTTAGGAGTAACATTTTTGAACAATTAAACTAACTTAAATGAAAAAAATGGTATAACGAAAATTATTTCTATTAGTTATCTGTGATTGCTAAAATAATTTTTTTTAATACAGAAAATTCTGGAAATCGAATGAAATAGTTGTAGTACAAACTAATTCAGAACAGATTTGATCGAATTAAACGGAACCGTTGAATATCAAACAAATAAAATATTTTATGCAACATAGATCTTTCTGAAATTTGCTATTTATTGAATACTGAAGTTGAAGACGTAGGTTCATTATGCATTAGCATTGAAGGTTAATTACGTGATCAATATTCCGTTTCAAAGTAATTTCGATACATAATAAATGAAATGAGCACTACTCCAAGAACATCAACAAAGTCAGAGAACATCAAACAATTAATTTAGTCTAGTTATGAAGTTCGTAAAGAAAATCGAAGTTGTCACACTAAGCGATTCATAAACCAACGAGTCAATAAAGAATGCAGTATATATGGCGTAGTTCGGTGGAACAAGAGAAAAAGAATGAATGGAAGACAACCTAGTCTAGACTAGTGCATTTTTGCAAACACGAAATACCAAATGAAAGGAATCATCAAGTGAGGTCACTGAAGACAAAATGCAAAAAAGAAAACAAGAGAACAGAAATTCAACCCAAACTTCACAGTGAAGAAATAACAAAGCAATTCAATCTTCGACAAATTACATTACTTTCATTCATAATTTTATATCACGAAAAATTAACTCTTATTTCACAAGATATTTCCTATGATAAACCTTTAATTCAAATTCACGCAAAATAATGATTTATTTTCAATGATAACTTCAGCAAATATCATGACTATCGTAACTCAGAGAGTCTGATGATCTTCTCGAGTAGAGATTTATTTCTTAAATTTGTAGTCCAAAATCCAAAAAGTATCAAATGAAAGGAGCCATCATGGACGGTCACCGAAGACAAAATGCAAACAAATTCATATTTTATATCCTTAACTCTCATCTACCTATGATAAACCTTTAATTCAAATTCACGCAAAATAATGATCTTCAGAGGCAAAAAATTTGAAGTCCAAAAAGCAAACAGAAATTAATCCCAAACTTCACAGTGAAGAAATAACAAAGCAATTCAATTTTCGACAAATTACATTACTTTCATTCATGATTTTATATCACGAAAAATTAACTCTTATTTCACAAGATATTTCATATGATAAACCTTTAATTCAAATTCACGCAAAATAATGATTTATTTTCAATATTAACTTCAGCAAATATCATGACTATCGTAACTCAGAGAGTCTGATGATCTTCTCGAGTAAAGATTTATTTCTCAAATTTGAAGTCCAAAATCCAAAAAGTATCAAATGAAAGGAGACATCACGGGCGGTCACCGATGACAAAATGCAAACAAAATGTTTCTCATATAGAGAATAAAATCTGAGGCAAAGCAAACAGAAATTAATCCCAAACTTCACAGTGAAGAAATAACAAAGCAATTCAATTTTCGACAAATTACAATACTTTCATTCATGATTTCATATCACGAAAAATTATATCTCATTTCACAAGATATTTCCTATGATAAACCTTCAATTCAAATTCGCGCAAAATAATGATCTATTTTCAATATTAACTTCAGCAAATATCATGACTATCGTAACTCAGAGAGTTTGATGATCTTCTCGAGTAGAGATTTATTTCTAAAATTTGTAGTCCAAAATCCAAAAAGTATCAAATGAAAGGAGACATCAGGGGCGGTCACCGAAGACAAAACGCAAACAAAATATTCCTCATCTGGAGAATAAAATCCGAGGCAAAGTAAACAGAAATTAGTCCCAAACTTCACAGTGAAGAAATAACAAAGCAATTCAATTTTCGACAAATTACATTACTTTCATTCATGATTTCATATCACGAAAAATTAACTCTTATTTCACAAGATATTTCATATGATAAACCTTTAATTCAAATTCACGCAAAATAATGATTTATTTTCAATATTAACTTCAGCAAATATCATGACTATCGTAACTCAGAGAGTCTGATGATCTTCTCGAGTAAAGATTTATTTCTCAAATTTGAAGTCCAAAATCCAAAAAGTATGAAATGAAAGGAGACATCAGGGGCGGTCACCGAAGACAAAATGCAAACAAAATATACCTCATCTACAGAATGAAATCTGAGGCAAACAAACAGAAATTAATCCCAAACTTCACAGTGAAGAAATAACAAAGCAATTCAATTTATGACAAATTACATTACTTTCATTCATGATTTCATATCACGAAAAATTAACTCTTATTTCACAAGATATTTCCCATGATAAACCTTTAATTCAAATTTACGCAAAATAATGATTTATTTTCAATATTAACTTCAACAATATCATTACTATCGTAATTCGTAGAGTCTGATGATCTTCTCGAGTAAAGATTTTTTTCCAAAATTTGTAGTCCGAAATCCAAAAAGTATCAAATGAAAGGAGACATCAGGGGCGGTCACCGAAGACAAAATGCAAACAAAATATTCCTCATATAGAGAATAAAATCTGAGGCAAAGCAAACAGAAATTAATCCCAAACTTCACAGTGAAGAAACAAAAGAGTAATTCAATTTATGACAAATTACATTACTTTCATTCATGATTTCATATCACGAAAAATTATCTCTCATTTCACAAGATATTTCCTATGATAAATCTTTAATTCAGATTCACGCAAAATAATGATTCATTTTCAATATTAACTTCAACAAATATCATGACTATCGTAATTCAGAGAGTCTGATGATCTTCTCGAGTAAAGATTTATTTCTGAAATTTGTAGTCGGGTCTGCTCTCCTTTATCTTCTCCATCATAACTTCGATAGGTACCGAGGAGATAAGTACATCCGTGATTTATTCCGTCCGCTAAGTACCCCATGAATCATCTAGGTAATTCCACTTCGTTGTCACGACCAACCAAACGGTCTGTAACAATTGACTGCAAATCGCCGACTGAAAGTAATAAATGAGGCGTGAATAACTAGATGGATTATAGATGAGGAGAAATCTTGTCTAGGGATTGTTCCCTATGATTGCCTTCTAATTGCCCAATTGTATATTCACACATGGGGAGGACGGTACTGAGACCATTGAAAAAAGTCGTGCATCCCACCCTCTTCGCGGCCAAGTTACGGATTCAATTTATTGCCGTTTCGCTTAATCGACGATTAATCGTCCCCCTGTTTGAATGTTGGTCTTCTTGAGAATTATTCATGGAAGTGGCGTAGACTTGGGTACCAAATTGGAAATTATCAGTCGTTAAATACATATTTGCCCTGTGTACAGTGGAAAGTTTGGTGGAAAAGATTGTCACCATGTTCTTGGGCCGTTCGAAATCGGCGTTGAACTTTCAGACAAGTCCAGCTTTTGAAACAATAACTTGCAGTCATACTAAAGTATTATGAAGAATTATAATTACAAAGAATTTAAAGTCCAGTCATAAAGGTCGTAAAGAAAATCGAAGTTGTCACACTAAGCGACACATAAATATGTTAGAAGATGCAGTTAATATGTCGTAGTTCGGTGGAACAAGAGAAGAAGAATGAATGGAAGACAACTAGTCTAGACTACTGCATTTTTGCAAACACGAAATACCAAATGGAAGGAGACATCAAGTGAGGTCACTGCAGACAAAATGCAAACAAAATGCTCCTCAACTAGAGAATAAAATCCATGACTGATAAATTGGAAATTATCAGTCGTTAAATACATATTCGCCCTGTGTACAGTGGAAAGTTTGGTGGAAAAGATTGTCACCATGTTCTTGGGCCGTTCGAAATCGGCGTTGAACTTCCAGACAAGTCCAGCTTTTGAATCAATAACTAGCAGTCATACTAAAGTATTGTGAAGCTTAAATTGTTTTGTAACTTTTACTATATGATTTATAAATTATTTTATATAAAATTGTTTCTGCAGTACCTTGGTTTCATAAAAATTGTATGATATCTACCTCAAGTTGTTACAATGGTAAGCATAGGTCATATGAAACCCACTATACTTTAGCAACACATATTCGAAATGTTGAGATTAAACTTTAACAGAAAAGGAATCAGGCATCATAGTTAATTATCTTTATATATTCATCAAAAACACAGTCATTTCGAACATTCGAACATGCTATTACAAGGAGAGAACAAATTCCACGTAGGCAAACATTTTTGGATGAAAATCCAAAGTTTCGTCAGCATGTTTGAAATGTAACGTGCAAAGAAAAAAAATGGATTACACAAGTGGTATATTTAAGAGTTTTAGTTTTTCCCAAAAAGAGGCAATTAGTAGCTTTCTCAGAAAAATATTCCACCCATAATTCTTCATAATGTTCAGTAGTTACTCGATTCTACTGAAGATTCATTTTTTTTGTTCTCTTCAATATTAGAAAAAATTAATGAATTTTTTTTTATTTGAATTAACGTGTCTCGACTACTTGGTGTCACGTTGACATATGGTACAATTTTTACAGTTATGTAATAACATATAGATATAATTAACAATATATTTGTAATGAAATTAGATGTGTTATTAATTATTCTGTATAATTTCTAGATGTGTAAACTACACAAAGTTGTATAATCCACCTTTCCCGATAAATTTTAATGTAACTTCACTTTGGGCAGTTGTGCTCAGAATGTCTTTGATATTGTGTTTTAGTCCTAGTTGGTTACGTACTGCCTCATTTGTTGGACACCAAATGAGTATATGTTCAACTGTAAGGGTGATATTATCACAGTATTCGCACTTGAGTTGTTCGCCTGATGTCATCAGATAACTGTGGGTCAGTTTCGTATGACCTATTCTTAGTCTCCTAGCTACTATTTTGTCTTATCTCTTCAGAGCTGATCTTGTTTTTTTTTAATTTCTTTTGTGCAGCTTGCTGGTATCATTTTCCCATTGATTTTGCCATTCTTTAATGATTCTATTTTTTATTGATTGAATATTAAATCTGTATAAACCACAACGTTTGTAACATCAAGATCAGAGGATTTTGCCAGCTTTTCAGATTGGTCCGCTGCTTCATTCATAAAATTCTGACATATATTATTATCACATAATAAATGGCATGTCTCAACTCCACACCTTTCACTATTGAATTAACTGCACTGGTTGCAGTTGATTCATAATTAATACAGTAGCAAGTAGCTACTTTATTTAGTAAAAAATCAGTACCCTTCATGTGAAAAATTAATGAATGGTCAAAATTCCATCCAAATCAATAGAAATCAATTTGGAGCAGCTACTTCTCTTATATATAACATCTAGTTCAGGATGCACCTAATGTATAAATATTATTGGTTTTCTTCATTCATATATTGTATTCACATTTTTAACGTGTAGTTCCCAACTTCGTTCTCTTCAGATGTTGAAGTACTCCAACTTTCTGTTTGAAGGTCTTCCTAAAGGGCGTCAGATCTACTCTCTACCAGTGTTAGCCATTTTGCTGGTCTTTCCTAACCATCCGTACTATCTGATCATTCGAGGTTGTATACACTGAGATATTTCTGAGTATCTCCTTTCCGTTTATTGGAGGATTTTTTTGTCACTTCTTGTTTTTGACGATTTAAATTTAGCATTTTTGTCAGCACTTGATTTTCAGCCGATTTTGTTCATTCGTTCATGTTCTACATCTATTCAATTTACATGAGTTAGTATGATAAGTCAATTGATATAACTTCTACTGGCTTTATTTTCTAGAGCAAGTTTTCCAATTCATATGATATCAAAAACTTATCTATTTTGCATTTATTTTCATTTTAAAAATGTTTTGTTGTTTCTAAGTCCAACTAGTTAAAAAATCGTGGAATAAAATGTCGCTACGGATTATTTCCAACAATAGTGTACGTTTCTGACAAAGCTGTAGTAGAAGCTTCGTGTTTAAATGGGAATTGGGGTATTTTAATTAGCGCATTCGCGCGTTGGCAGCGTGGCCGCACTCAATGTTTCAGCACATCGGGAAATCGCACCGAAATGATTTAGGATGCTGCTTATTCATGCGGACGTACCGGAAACACGAATCAAACTTTATTAAATTCACTCTCGGCTTTTTGCTGTTATGATGATATGCCGGAGTTTGTAAATAAGCCGTTCCGAATGTGATAAACATAATCGTTAATTTTGCGCGTTTTCCAGTCTTTGCTGTTCTCTTGGAAAACCTTCAAAGTAGGTAAATATTTATGGTACAGTAAACTCAGTGAAGATCGCATTTTAGGTTGCATAACGTTGATCTCAGTTTTTTATGGATACTCATCCTAAAGTGAAAAATTCAAGTTTTACAGCTCATTCTCCTTTTGCGTTTCAAAACGACTTCTAACAGTCAGCACTTATTTTCAATTTAGCTAAATAAGTCAATTTGAATACATTTGAGACAAAAAATGCCCCACCAATTTTGAAGACGAAATGAATTTTTTCCAATTACATGCGTTTTACATATGCAAGATTTCAAACAAATTGTGAACTATGATAGTTTGACAAGAGACTAAAACATCGGAAAATTCAAGTGGTTTGTTATTTCTGCTGTTTTTTCTCAATAACTATTTCAAAGGGTTTATGCAGGATGCACAATAACAGTTCTTATCAATGATTCAAGGCTTATATATAATATGTACGATATTTAACAAGTTGTGAGGATTACAGATACTATGATGAGGACTCTTCCTAGTTGCACAAGAAGGGTTGTCGAAAACGTGGTTTCTTTGCGTCAAGGTTAATATGTAGATCATTTCTCATAGTTTGTAAGAAATGGATTTCTCCATTTCTTACAAGCTTTAAAGTTTCCCTTTCAGTTCACAAAACTTCAACTTGTCAATGCCGCGAGGATGAGAGCTATAGAAATAGGAACTTGTGTCAATTTTTGAGCTTTTTTTGATTGAAAATCTTTATTTCAGTTGAAGTTTCGTTGCAAATTGCAACTTTATCACAAAGGTGTAATTCTGCGCATAATTCATTAATATAAGTGCATTATTGTTCATGTTGTGATATCATTCTGATTTGGTTATGTCTGGGATGTAAAATTATCAATTTTCCTTTTCAAATCGAGATCTGTTAGATGAGAAAAAGTTCCTCAAGTTTGTTTTCGAGAATCATCAAAATCCCGACATCTATATCCTTTCGTTTAATAGTACCTATGAATTTTTTTCAAATACGTGTTCATGGCCATATTCAAAGTTGAAACTACTAACGTTTTTTCCATTGCGAAATTTCAAATATGCATTTTTTAAGAAGCAAACTAAACCTGAATAATTCCAAAACACACATTATCAAATCCTTCTATGAATTTGTTTCCCAAAATATTACCTCATCTTATCCAATATTTTTGTTCTCAGTCTCATAACTATATATATTTCAACACTTCATTCGGTAAATTTAGCTTGAATTTTTATTTGTACATGTTTGCTCGCACATCTGCTGATGAAAGCCATTCTCAGTGAAAGTTCACTTCATTAGAGGCGAAATAAGATGTGTTGGCAGCGTCAGTATTGCCAACATTTCGCAGATTTATTATACGAATCCCATACGTGCCTTCCGTTCACGCTGAAGGATCGTTCTAGGGAACTTGGGGTACCATTTAATTGCCACGCGTCTCCAACTTCTACTCCAATTTATGTTAAATCCGCTAACTTATTCATTTCCGGCTTATTTTCCGTTTATATCAAATAAATCAAGTGTTTTTCGCCAAAGATTTTCATCATGTAAAATGTTTAATTTATACTGCTCTATTTTCACCATATCGAGTTTATATATTACCTTCTTGAAATTAGTTATCAGTGAGTAAATTGAGGAGATATTTCTTGTTGTTTTTTATTGGTTTTAATTTTTTTTTCCACATGAAGTTCCGACTTTCTACAACTGATATTTTCATGAGATTATATCAATATATCTACTTCTCAAGTTTCACAATTGTTCATTCGTAATGTTATGAGTGAAAAATGTGATCTGCATAGAAAAACGTTTCGTTTTTTCTGTCAGACAACAAGGAAAATAAAGGGGACCCGTCAAGGGGATGAATAGGTTCATATCAGGGTGGAGTTAATGAAGAAGTCACTGAACCACACATAATAGAACAGAATCCCACAATGCATCCAATCATCGAACCTCAATTTCTACCGTTCCCTCTGATTATTAAAAACATGTTCCTCAACCTACCTAAAGTCGAATTATTAATCACCATTCGCAAGAGCGACGAGAATTATGAAAAGGGAGTTTCTCTTATTCTTGATTTCGAATGAAAAGGGCCAAACAAATCACAAGATATTCGAAATTTGAATAAGACATCCCCGATTTGATGTTAAATGCAGGATTAATGTTAAACTACCCTACAGATAAACCAGTGGCGGCAGTCTTTTTTCCGTTGAAATGATTATCACAAATTTTCAGTTGTTGCTTCTTCTAGCTCGCTTTTAGGTTGAGGAAAATATTTCAAAATGTTTATACCGACCACAAATTTACATTTACTTGCGTATATTTGATGATATTTACGTATTGTTTCTTTTGATATCGTTTATGCGTATTCGCAATATAATTGCGAATACGCATAATTCAATTGAATGGTAATTAATTTTCTAACATTCAAATCAACTAGTGACCTTATCGAGAGATTATGATTCACATTTATAATAGTTACCTGTTGTCAGATGATTATACTAAGTTATTTACTTTTTGTATATCATAGTGAGTACTGCTGACATATTATGAGACATCCACAAGAGTACACCCTTTTACATCTTATAATTCAAGGGTAATTAATATGGCACCAGAGGGTGGGCAGAAGATAAACATTATTGTTAAAAAATCTCCTAAACTAAATAAAATGTTAAATAAAAATCAACACTACAAATATGTCGAGCTCTGTGAACAAAGTACCCAACGTTAATTTACTTGCAAATATAATTTCATAGTCACATCATAGACTTTCATCGAACTATCATGGCGTTAGAAGAAAAAGAATAGCATAACTCAACAACGCCTGGATCAATTCAACCAACTCTTTTTTTGAAATGTTAGTTGAAGTCCAAGGATGGTTTTTACGGCAGAAAACTACGAATCATTGCCGGGAAGTTCTTAAAAACAGCTCATTTCTTTTTCCCATACAAACGTTCAGTTTTCTAACTGAAATTTAGAGTCAACGCCTGGACCAATTTAGTCAGTTATTTTTTTAAAATGTTCGTTGAAGTCCAAGGATGGTTTTTACGGCGGAAAAATATGAATAATTGCCAGGAAAACCCTAAAAACAGCTTATTTCTTTTTCCCATACAATCGTTTTCTAACTGAAATGTAGAGTCAACGCCTGGACTAAGTTAGAAAATTCTTTTTTTTAATGTTCGCTGAAGTCCAAGGATGGTTTTTACGGCGGAAAAATTCGAATGATTGCCGCGAAAACCCTAAAAACAGCCCATTTCTTTTTCCCATACAAACGTTTCCTAACTCGAATGTAAAGTCAACGGATGGACCGATTTCAATATTTTGTTTTGTTGTGTTTGTTATTATCATGGAAATCTTTAAAAAATTGCGTGAAAACTGATATATGCGCGACTTGTATCCAGCAAATATGTCATATAATTAATGATGAATATATGGGACATATACTTGATACGAAATTAGGAACATGGCATCCAACTTTCGAACGGACAGATTAATAACTCAAACAAAGATCAATACATCAAACGTCTTAATATAGGAATTTTTTGATAATTCGACTAATTTGAAATTAAAGGAAGTATTGCAGTGCCTTCGTAAGTGAGTAAGTCCCTGGCTCTATACGGGATAATGATACCGTGATATCTATAGACAAGATAGTGTACCACAAATATTAGAATAAAATAGCGCAATAGTAGTAAAAAAAAATGAGCGCACAAAGTTCGCCCGGTAAGCTAGTATAACAATAAGAGGATGGTTATTATAGGAAGGACTAAACTTATTGAAATTTACGAAAAAGGAAACACTAAGAACACCTTCAACTTTGTCAAAATACAGACATACTTTAGTCAAGTAAATGTAAAACCTTAAAACGATTGTGGATTGAAATAAAATTAATAAACTGTGATGTAATAAAAAAGTTGTGATGTTTATGAATTACGTATGAATAAATGAAAGAAGAAATTAATGTAGGAGTATAATAAGGTTAAGAACTTCTAGAAATTATTCAAATAGAAATAATTAAAAATTCTAGATTATAGAATGGTTGGAAACAATTTTGAAATAATTGAAACAACTGACAGAAATTAAATGATGATTAATCTGATCTTTAAACAAATTCTGGAATTTTTTATGTGTGAAAATTTAAAAGTTATCAATTCCATTGCTGACGTCAAAAAAGATACATCACTCATTACACAGACTTCTTCTTGTTTGAAGAGGCTAAAGCTCATTAATCCTTGTCTTCAATAAATTTTGATATTTATTAATGTAATAGGGTTGCACAAATCACAAATTCCACCGTGAGAATCGGTATGGTACTTCAGGGTCCGTACAAAGAACATTGGCATTCTCAACTTTAGAGTGGGAAGAGATTCAACTGAATATCAAAGTAAATGTTTGAGACGAATTTTTCTCCACAATGAATACAAAAAATTATCCACCATTCTAGGAGTTTGAATTGGGAAACATAAAAACTTCTTTATACGAAAGTTTGAAATTTTTCAGTGAAATTTATGAAAAGCTTCCTATTGCAATCCTTGATGTTTCTATAAAACATTGTCCCGTGCGCCAATGGTCCGATTCCGGAAACTTGGAGGCAGGATTTCACCGGAAATCGTCTACGAGAAGGGCCCTTCGTGTCTGATATTCTGATTATTTATTATTGCCGCGTACATTGTCGAGAGTAAAAGCCCATTGTGTCCCGGAACTAAGCGCCCTTTTTATACCTTCTCTCGTCTCGTTTTATTACTTCTCCTGTCGTCTAATACGTTATTTCGGCAATAATAAAAGAAATTTCCATACCTATCCCATCTTTTATTAATTCCGAATTTAAGGAAAAATAGCTACCTACTACTTTAACGTGGAGAGGAGTGAAATAACCAACCATCGGAAATAAATAGAAAATTTACCTAAGTAAGTCGAAGTTCAAGCTTTGCTACAATAAATATATTCATAGCTCATTGCAGAAGAACCATTTAACGAATTTCATCGATTAAAAATGTGTAAGTTGTATAAATTGTTCGTCCCCATTGAAAATTGGAACAAAACTGGACCTTTTTCGATATTTTCCCAGTAATAAAAAATTAATATAAAGCTGATGCAAAATAAAATAAAATGTTAAATTTGAAGTTGAAGATATGTTAAAATTATCACACAAATATCTCCACTTCTTCGAAATGAATTTTTTTTACCATTAATTGGTTTTTTGTGAACCCGTGATCAACACATATTTTTATATATAAGGTCTTAATATATACAAGAAGAAACAATGTCTATCGATTCAACTTTAGATAAAAAGGTACATGTGATATATTGGCTCATATATATATACAGTTAAATCAGTGGTTCCCAAACTTTTTCCATTGCCCACATTTATTGAAATATAGAAATAGTCAAGGGCTTCACTTGTCTTCAGTAATGACATCATTTTTTCATTCTACTCTTCAAATTAGACAGAAGACTGTTTAATTTGAAGAATGTGTTCATATTGGAACGAAGCTGTATTCACAGATACGCACCACAGATGAAATGTGATACATAGGAACAGGGATGGTCAAAGTCAATCGATAATGCCAATGAGTCACTGCATGGCGAAACTTGACCATTCATCCCTATGCATGGTGCGCGGGGAAGTTGACAATTTTTGGGCTGGCCGCTTGTCATACGCAGAACCGTGTTGATTCATTGGCAACGGCCGACCTCATGAAAACCAGAAAAAGGTAAATTCATCGCCCATGTCCTGTTCTACGTCGAACAGCGGTCACTTTTATTTATTGCTCTCGAACCGCCCAGATTGTCTTTTGTCTTTTTTGTATAGGGCCATTTTTTCGTGCCATATTCGATGGCGACCTGATTTTAATATCAGCAAAGGAAAATTATTACAGCATTAAAATTTCTATATTCGAATTTTCAGCGAGCCAGAAATTTTCAAAAAATTTATTTTTCAATAGAAAATTCTTCATTACCAGAAAAAGATATTTTCTATTATCACTTCATTTTTATTAGGAATGTATGTGTAGACATAATTGATGGCTAGGGAACATTTACTTGCTGTTCCAAGATGAAAAACACTCAAAGCAGAACGTCGGCCTCGATAAAATTAGCTATTTGAAGTGGAGGGTTTCTGGTCAAAATCAACAAAATTGCATTGTTCAATCATTTCTCGACTTCTTTATTTGTTACTCAATGTCCTCATGTCAATGTCAAAATATAGGAACAATTTGGACAACATTTTTCAAATGACATTGATACAGATTCAAATCAGCAGTGAATATTTTAAACTTGTCTTGCATGAAAAAATTATTTGTTTACCTATATTATGTCTTACAATAAATGCTCCCTGAATTTCATAACAAAACTGATTTTTTTTATATTATTCATATGTTTTGAACGTTTTTTGATTGTAGGTATTATTATTCGAATATAGAAATTGAAAATGTTCGAATATGAGATTATTTTTGAATCTGTAAAGTTATTCTTATACATGGGACATCTTTCATATTATTTTAGATATTAGAATAACAAAACATAAACTACATTCACTTACATTTCTTTCTTTTTTGATACCTTGCTATTCTTTCATAAGTCCTATATATTCTTTTCAAACTACATGAACTCAAATTATTTACGCAACAAATTTGGATTCTCTGATAGCATCACCAACCTTTTTCATTCTTACCTGGTTGACCGACGTCAATTCGTACAGCTGGAGGGTAAACAGTCGTCTGAGTTCATACTTACCTCTGGAATACCTCAAGGGTCTAGTCTTGGACCACTGTTATTTATTCTGTTCGTAAATAAACTGATGGATATTGTTAACTCTCCACATTCGATGTTCGCAGACTATTTCAAACTATATCATGAAACTAGATCACAGGACAACTGTGTTCAACTTCAGCTCGCGCTGGACCATGTTGCAAGTTGGTGTCAGGACAATTATTTGAGTTTAAATGTGTCAAAATGTAATGTTGTCGCTTTTACAAGGAAAAGAGACAGAATTGAGTGTGATTATAGCGTCGGTGGTCAGGTTCTTTCTCGTTCTGATAAGGTGAAAGATCTTGGTGTAGACTTCAATCAGAAGCTTTGTTCTACACATCACCTAACTTATTTTATCTGCCTCGAAAATATATGGATTCGTTATACGCAATAGCAAATATTTTAATAATTCCTCAACATTCATAGGACTATTTAATACCCTAATCCGTAGCAAGTTGAAATGATCTGGCATCCCATTTACACTTGCCATCAACGCCATCTTGAGACTATTCAGAGAAGGTTCTTGAATTCTTAGTTTGGAGGGAATATGAAGTTTATCCCTAGAGAGGAGTCAATCATAACGAATTATTCAGTTGATTTAGTTTAATCTCATTGCAGAGCCGGGGAGAAACTTTATCACTCAAATTTTTATACAAATTACTGCACAATTGTATCGATTGTCCTCCTCTCTCGTCCGCTTTGAAATTTCGTGTTCCTAGACAAAATTCTCGTAATACAGAATTATTCCACCTAGAGACTCCGAGGACCAACTCCCTTATACAATCCCCCATTTGGTTTATGGAGTCTACATTCAATAAAGTTGCCAATAATTCTTTGTAATATTTCATCAAATCTTATTATTTAGTTATTAGTTACTATTTTATTTTTTTTAAAAGAGATTGAGCTCTTTGTTATATCTCTCATTTCAATTATTTAGAAAGTATTCAACATTATGTTATTATTTTCTCTAATTGGGTATTATACGTGTTGAGAATAAAGAACTTATTATTATTATTATTATAAAAATTATCCTTATAAACTCAAATTTGTTTTGACCTTTCAAAAAGGTCAAAAAAAGGTCAAATTTTTGACCTTTCAGTGGTATAGGTTCATCAGTTGAATCGCATTGCATAATTTAACACAATCACATAAAGTGGTGAAGAAGATCATTTAAAACAAATCACTCAATAAAAAATTTGCGAATTATAAATTGATGAAATTAAAAAATTTCGATTCAAACGAAGCTAATCATTGTTCTACGTGATAACTCCTAGGTTACGAAAACTTGCCTTCGCAAGTCAAACTTTCAATTTTAAATAGAAACTGACCCGTTTCAAACTGACAGGCAAGCGGCAGCACGGAATCACAAATTCCTCTTTGCTGCTGCTATCCACCCTTATATCTCGTCAACTGTTTGACGGTTCGCCGTCACGATGAGCGGGGGACTCCGGACACACCGGCATACTTCATACTTCAAAGCGGCGTGTTTGCTTTATTAATTGATTACCTTCGCCGCGTGTGCCGCCGAATTCATGGTGAGCTGGCATCGGCAAACAGCCGAAATTATGCGGAAAATTCGGCAAGCACCGCGAAGAATAGAAGACGCTCACTCCTAAAATGTAATATGCATGCATTCTTTCGAAATAGAGAATGCTGCAGTGATGAACTGTCCCTAAATTCACCAACGCAGATGCCTTTGTCGAATGAAATTTCATTTTCCTGTTAATGAGAACAGATGTAAATATAATAATGTTAAAATTAATAAAGTTGATTGAATGTTCGCTGATCTCTTGGTGAACCATTGTTTTATAAAAAAATATATAAAAACAGAGCAAACTGAAGCTTTTAAAATTAGGGCAGCACCACGAAACAATTGTTAAGCAGTTAATATAATTTTTTTGAAACCAAGCCATATATTTATATATATATATATATATATATATATATATATATATATATATATATATATATATATAGTCAATGATTTCGAGTCCAATACTTGTAAAAAATTTAAATCTTTAATGAAACAATAATTTGAATTTTCTCTTCTATTAAATAATATACTTGACATGCGTTATCGAGTGGAAGTTCTTCAGATGCTACATTATTACTGCTACAATTTTACAAATAGAGATATTTATACCTATTGTAGAATGCCAGAAAAAAGAAAATAGAATATAAGAATTAAAATCGAACATAGAAACTGATGAAAGGCAGGTATGAAATTCAAAAATTACACTTGAACATAGAAAACAAACTAATGAGAAGAAAGTATAAATAAGAAAAGGTAAATAATACTTTCAACCTGCTAATTGAAATTCAATTATTGTTATTATAATTGACAAAAGGAGGCCAAAACTGTTATGTCTGTTCGAAATGAGTCCTGTCAAATAATGACTCCTTTATGTCTAAACTTTCTTTTATCCTAGGTATCAAATATCAATTTTAAATTCGAAAATACGCGCGATCTTTTAGCAGATGATATGTGGCGGCGATCTCAATGGCGGAGATTTCCATGATGTCACGAAACTTTCTGATGACCCGAGTTGAAGACAGCAAGACTGATATCTGTAGTACCCTGTAGAAATGTTCATTGAGTCCCATTCCCTTTATTTAGGGTGTTTTTTTTAGAGGTATAGAACTTTAAATTGCAATAAAACAACGATGGATCATTCGATTGACAAGAATTTTTTTTCATTCGAAAGATAATCTTGTGGCATTATATTTCAAATATGATTTCTGGCGTATGACCGCTACGGCTAGCTCAGATGTAGTCCAATCTGGGCGTCCAATTTTCGATGACTTTTTCCAACATTTGTGGCCGTATATCGGCAATAACACGTCGAATATTGTCTTCCAAATGGTCAAGCGTTTGTGGCTTATCCGCATAGACCAATGACTTTACAAAGCCCCACAGAAAGTAGTCTAGCGGTGTTAAATCACAAGATCTTGGAGGCCAATTCACAGGTCCAAAACGTGAAATTAGGCGGTCACCAAACATGTCTTTCAATAAATCCATTGTGGCACGAGCTCTGTGACATGTTGCGCCGTCTTGTTGAAACCACAGCTCCTGGACATCATGGTTGTTCAATTCAGGAATGAAAAAGTTAGTAATCATGGCTCTATACCGATCACCATTGAGTTTTGACATACACTTGAGGATTATCTTCACTCCAAATGCGGTAGTTTTGTTTGTTGACGTAGCCATTCAACCAGAAGTGCGCTTCATAGCTGAACAAAATTCGTTTATGAAAATCGGGAACAACGGCAGTCTCTTTTTAGGCCCATTTTATTCATGATTAATTGTCAAACCAAACTGAGAATAAATGACTTCTCAGCTGTTAAATCGGTCGCCATCTTCAACAGTAGTGCCAACTTTTAAGAAAAACACCCGTTATATTTCAGTATGTCCTTTGAAATATAACCGTTAAATAATAAGGTTATTGACAGGCTATTCATTCGCAATTTTTTTTAAACCGAGATTTTATTTAAAACGAGCATGTGTATTTCGGAAGTAGCCTGTTCAGTCAAAATCTGATACAACAAATAGCTACTGTGGATTTAGAGTCCTGGTAAGTTAGTAATACTTCAGCGTGCTACAAAATTCATACTTAATATTTCAGCTTAAAGAAACAATACAACAGTGTTGATTTATGAAATATTCATTTGAGTCCTTCATTTGGTTTAATTTCGGTAACCACCTACCTAAAAACTTTTTGGTGAAGAGCCCTGCAAATAATTTAACTGGAAAATAAATCACGGAAAAATCGAGCAGAGCGTAGCCAAATAAATCCACGTGTCAAGAGGTCCCGCAGAATGTGGGCATACAGCATCCCTTTGTTGTGTGTATGCCGGTCTGTCGCAAGAACATTCGGGTCGTTGAGGGTGGCAATTAACGGGGTTGTAGGGAGAATTCACGGAATTTTGACGGAAATTCCTATCCGGTTGCGTTACGTCGCAGTTGGTTGTAAGGGTTTCAGGAGAGTCGCCAAATCGGACTGGACTCGCGTAATAAACCTTTTTATCTAGTGATAGATGTCACTGCTACACAATCAATGCTAATGTGTTTCTGCTTTATAATGATTAGTTTTACTGCCAAAAAAATCTCAATATTTTTTATATATACATAGTTTTTCTAGAAGAACGCAGCTGCTTCTTATTTTCGTATAGAAAAATTTTAAATTATAAAGAGATTAAAGCATAAAATATCTTGAGATGTATTTAAATATTTGTTTCACTTTTCAATCTTCGTTTGAATACCTTCAAAGCAGATCTAATTTTCATTGAGTAAGTGTTCATATTGCTCGTATTTCCCACTCATTATAATTTATTATGGATAAAGTATAAGCTGGAAAATAATATATGTTGTCATCAATTGTTATGAACAAAGAACTTTATTAACCTTAACTACAGATACGATTAATTAATATACATCTCTATCAAATAGGGCCTTTTTCACCAGTCTTATGGTTCAAGGTTTTTCTTCAAATTATAAATAGGCGTTTTAGTGAAATTGCATAATTGAAAGAAAGATAATCACTTTTATCTTAGACTCTTAATTCTCTTCACTATGCCTGATTTCGTTATTTCAATATTGTCCTCAGATATCAAGCCATTTGCATATGAATACCCATTCAGAAATGATTCGAACCCACTCAAAACTGGGAAATACCAACCAGAGCTAATCATCCTCAGTATATTCTAACTTTTGTTATGAGGTTCTCTGTAATTTCTTTGATGAAGTTTTTGCGAAAGCTTTCCATTAATTTCCGCATCCATCGTTATTCAATACGTCGAGTACTAAACCTACCAATCCAGGACGTTCCATTTGCAGTAACCACTCTATCGCTCGGTTTGAAATTTGGTATGCAGCTTACGCACAGTGCATAAAACCGCTTGCCCTTACCCCTTCACCCCACACGTAGGTCACGTAACAGACATTCTAGAAATTACATATTCAATTTCGGTATCAACATACGGATTTCTAACCCTTCCTATACCCTGATCCGACGACCCTCTCATATTTATTTTAACTTCAGGAAGAGTGATTCACGTTTTAGGTGAAATGTAGGAAAATGTGAGTGAAAAGCTGCCCCCGGCGGCAGTTGAGTCACACCACCTACATATAAGCTGCCATTTAAACGAACAAATGATATGAAAGGGTTGAAAAAATTAGAACAAACAAATTATCGGATTCTGTTGAGTATTTTGGCAAGTAGCTTTTGGCTTTAAGGTATATTTTTATAGGATTGTGATCAGTCTATAAAACTACTCTAAATAAATATAAATAAAAATAAATATAATATCATCGTCGCTGTAAAACTGAAGTAAAACAGAATTATAATTTCTATGTAATTCTACAGTTTCTCAATTATATAATCTACACTGTATAGGTCTCAGCAAAAACAGGATTTCAACTTGAAGTGGTATTCATTCTCATTTGACGGTTCACTCCAAATTATAGCTTTTCCAAAATTTACCACGAAAAATTTTTGATAGTTTTCATTGATCTAAACTGCCATAAACAAAAAATTCAGAATAAAAGGTTAGAGTAAGAGTAGTTCAGTCACCCAAAATTGATTACAATCTGTAAAAATAATTTTTTCAAAGTTAGCAACAATTGAAGTAGATTGAATATTCGCTGGTGTCTTAGTGAAATATGGTTCAATATAATGAATAAAGAATACAAGACATCGTTTAACAGAATTATATTGTTGCTTAATTTTGATTCAGGGTTTTAATAATTAATGTTCCCTCAATTTCAAAATTCATTAAAATACTGAAAAACAGATACCAGTTTAACTTTTGAAAATAAATAACACCCCGAAACGATTGCCAAGCGACAATTAAAAAACCAAGTGTTTTTTATTCAATATATTGAAACTACAATTTCTTGCTAAAGGCCAAATGAAAATTCATATTTTGCTCAATTTTCTAAGGTCCGCTATTTCTTAGACTCAAGATAAGAAAACAAATAATTCACAGACAACACAACTATGAAGAAAACAGTGTCAAAAAACTTACGGTTCAAATCAAATGAATAAAATTAAAACTTAATATTACAATTGCTCGCAACTATTTTTTCAAATATTGTTAGCTGTTAAGTTATTTTAAGAGTTAAAATGTATCTCAATTCTAATTTTTTCATAAATGATTGGGAAAGAATGTAATGATATATTTTAAGTTTTTTTTCTTTATTCAGTGGACCTACAGTTCAATGTCGGTTCCGAACCTCCATTGGGTTTGTAATCAATGTATTCTACTCTGCTTATATCATCATTTTAACTTCTCAACTCATAGACAAACACAAACACCATTGCCTTCAGCGGGGCTCGAACCCAAATTCTACCGAACCATAGTCGGGTGTTGAATAAATTCAATATTTTATAGGAGAAAATAATTTCCTTCGAATAAACAAACTTTAGTACATTTGGTTTTTATTTTACATTCGAATGCCTAGATTCAAAATTAAATTTTTATTCAGTTATATTGAATAACACATTATGTTTCATTAACATATTCATTCAACATGTGTATGAATATAATTTGGTGGTAGATCTTTTGTGTATAAGAAAATCCCACACAGCAGACACACTATCGGGAAAAACAAAAGATTCTAGTCTGTACGACCCGTAAGCGCATTGTAATAAAGACTCGCAAATTGAAAACAAAAGTTGAACGGCAAATATCATTGAAATTTGCAAACAAAGACGGTCTGATAGTTAATCTTGTCACACCTTCACATTGTGTTCCCGGTTTAGAGAGATAGATATTCCATTGTAGCTCAAAGAGACCAGTTGGTAGGTCATAAGTTTTGCAATTATTATAATTCAAGATACCGCCAGTATAGCTCGATGTACTGGCTGTTTGTAAGTTGATGAATATCGATGATGACGAGACTAGTTCAATTCGAGAAAATAATTGAATGATTTATGTTTATGTCATATTATTTTCGATTTATGACCAAAATCACTGATAGTTTACGAGAAAAATCGATATACTTATCAGTTAACGTTTCGTTGATATTTATGTCAAAACTTTTGTTTGATTTGAATATTGGAGTTTGCAATATTATAATAACTGAATAAATTCAGTGCCGACTGTGAATTATACAGTAAATAACGTTGTAATTTGGGAAACTACAAATGCACTCTTATGGACTTTCATTAATTTGTTTCGACAAATCTATCTAAGTTAAAATGAATCAACGGAATGTAACGCATAATCACACATATAACCGAACGATTGCACAAAATTGAATATTCCTTTCTTTATGTATTTTTTTTATTGACAAGGCTCGTAGAAAAACAATTTCCAAATTTGAATCCACAATATTTGAAAATGCCGAAATTTATAAAGTGAGTGAGTGAAATAATGAAACAGAATGAGTCAGAAATCTTCAATATACTAATAAAACATTGAGAGATCAACGTCAGTTTCTCAAAAACAGCAGTTGATATCTTCACAAATATTGACATTATGTAGAGAAGTAGAGATTGATATTATTTATTTCAAGTTCAATACCTTTTTTCAACAACAGCAACGGTATTTCCTCTCTTACGATGTGTATTTAGAGGTTCAGAACGTTGTGTTATTTACTCTTATTAATGAGATAATGCTACTAATGATGCTTCAAAACATTATAAACGCCATGTTTGATAGAAATATATTTAAATCAAATTTTCAATAAAGAAAGATATTCAGATTTCAACGAAATTACGGACTTTCGGATTTTTCATATAAGGAATGAGGAGATATAAGGAAGAAGTTACTACCAAATTACGAACCTCAACTTTAGAATGGACAGGTTATATTCACTTTTGATATATTAGACGTGTTAATATATAAGATTATTGATAAACTGATTTTAAATAACTTGAAATTTTTTATTTCCGTAGTCCGTTGGTGTCCCCATCATGCCCGCACGAGGCAAATGGGAAAATATATAAATAAAGTAGCACAAATAGTACCTATATGGTGATTTTTTAAGCGTAGTTTTTTTTAAATCTAATGGAACACTCAATTTGCATCATATATTCAAAATTTTTATTGAAATTGATAACTTGGCCTTCGGAAGTGGTCCATTCGGAAGGTCCAATTTGACACATGCCCAATTGCTGAGAACGGCGACGAATTGACATTTCACGATCCTCATTAACACTGTACGCTACGGCCGCAACATTCTCTTCAGTACGCACTGAATGTACGCGAGACAATGGTTTGATGTCCAATAAAGTAAACTTGGTGCGAAATTTGGTGATAACAGCACGAATTGTTGATTCACCAGGTCGATTATGACGAACATAATATGGTCGTAACAAACGATACACATTTTTCACGGAGCACGAATTCTGATAGTAAATTTCAACAATTTGCAATCGTTGCTTGTTTGCAAAGTCTTTTCGTGATGAAATGGCAGAGTATACTGAAAACTTTTCACGTTGACAAATTAAGTTTGTATGCCATTACCAACCAGTGCCGCCAACCTGAAAAACTTAACTCTTAAAAAATAACCCGTTAGAACACGTATTTCAGTATTTTCGAGAATATCCACGAAAAAAATTGAACCACTGTACAAAGTTCACTAGGTGAACTACTGAAAAATAATAGAAATTTTCTGTTTATTTACAAAACGTTCCAATGAGCAACGAAACGTTGACGTTTCAACCCATGACCGTTATATCAATACCCGTCACTGCAAAAAAGTTCAGAGAAATATGTCATATAGGTATATCAATACATATTGGCTTATTACTGAAATTTTCAACTTCTATTTCCGGAACTTTGTTGTAATTACATCATACTCGGCAGTACTGCATATAAAGGCTGTCAGCCTGACGTTCCGATCGTAAAAGCATTTTATGGAATATTGTGCGAATTCAAGAGGCGTGACATTTTAATTGGCAATGATACGCCCGAGCATGTGCGAGTATGTTTATCATAAAATGCTACGAATCGAAATAAAATATCATACGAAGGTTCTACTTTCCAACTTGTTCAGTCTTTCGTTCGATATATTACGACATCGATAGACAAAATTTAATTTTTACATTCTCTATACGCAATTTGAAATATGCTTAGGTAACCATAGAATCTCAAATTTCATATTCTGGATATATATATATATATATATATATATATATATATATATATATATATATATATATATATATACGGCATATCCCTTTGAAGTAGATTGATTAATTTTTCTGCGTGTTCATTTCATGATTAAACAACTTTTTTAATCGATAAAGTAAAATTGTAAACCTTAATAATTTTGACACAGTAGTTTTGTACCATCCAGGTGATTCTACAATCGAGCCAATTTTATCATTTTGATAATATAGTGTGTAAATGCTCAGGTAATTAGGCGTATTCACTAATTTCGCGACTCTTTGACCTAAATCAATGTACGTCGAATGCAAGAAACTGCTTAGTTTCACAAAATTTGCATTATTTATGACAGTTGTTTCACTTTCAAAGGTTAATCTGTAAGTTTACAGTTGAACTTCTCAGAAAGACCCAAATTGTCAAGAACTAAGCTAGGTAATTAAGTGTTCTTTATTTTATATACTCAACAATATTTCACCAAGAGATCATCGAATAGTCAATTAGCCTATTTTAATGTGATTCAACATGAAACTATGCTGAACTCATTTCAATTCACTTTCATATGATAGGAGGCTTAATAAGGTACCGCAAACATGTCCAAAAAATTTAAATATTAAATTAAATAGTTCAATTAAATTCAATAGTTCGAAATTATTTCAAAATAAAACGAAACTAGCCCTAATAAATACTACATTTAGCAAATACCATTCATTATTTTTTCGTATTTATGGTTTATTTAACAGTGGCAAGTACCAACCACTTTTCAATATTCAGAGAAGCTACATATCAAAAATCGTACACCTTTCATTATATTTCAAGATTTCAAGTTTTTTGGGAAGCTGCTGGGCTTTCAAATTTCCTACAAAAACTAACGGTAGTGTCTTGTAACGTCTTGTGGGCTCGAGAAAGATTTGTGGTTAGAACTATTGAATAGGTCCTTGTATATTTACTTCAATTGTTGCACATTGATATTAATGAACTTCTATCTTGTTTTTTGTGCTCACCAATCGGTGACGCGAACCCATAAGGTTTGCTCTATTAAAACTGCCCAAAGCGACTGAAACAAATTTCACTTGAAAATTGCGAAAAACAGGTCAAAATTGAAATTTTCATTTGATTTCGTGAGATAAATCGAAATGAAAACTCATGAAATCTTTTTGCATTGCTATGAGAGGGAACATTGATGAATTGTGAACTTTGAGCATTTTCAAACGATGGTATTTTTAAGAAGAATTCACAGAATGCGTCCCGTAAAATTCTTCATACTACAAAAAGTGAAAACATTATTGGAAAAACTGAAATGTATTCTCTTCGCCTGAAATAAATCGCCCGGAAATTCATTTTATCGATCAACCGCAAGGACCTACCAGTAGATAATGTACCCCGTCAGCAACAGCAAAGTCGGCCGAGTGAAGTCATGGTGCATGATGCAGATCACTGATGGCCAAGCAGTTCATTAATCGAACACGTTCGGCCACTATTATCGTGGCGGCATACGCAGATTGCACTGCTGGATAATGCCTAGCCCCCAACCGCAATATCATCACCTACACGTTTACATTACGTTAGATCTGGGATTGCAAGCTGCCCGTAATGAATTAGAAATTAGACCGTGTTCAATCAAATCAATCTGCGCTACATTCATGCGGTACGATCCGTGATGATCGTCGTCCTGAAATTTCGTAGATCTGTGGAATGGCGGAAATGGCGAAAAGCCATGTAAATGCGAATCAATTTCCGGGTACGATAGAATCGAATGTGCAACGAAATGTTGCATGTATTCTAACAAATTAGGAATTTGTTAGGTATGACTGAAATAAATTTATTCTACAAAGAATAAGATATACATACTAGTTAACTCTTTCTTTGACTTTTTAATCCAATTTTATATTGAGTTTTTAGATGATGACTTACTTAGACGCTTTGTTTAAACAGAGAAAGACAATAAACCTACATACCTACATCTGGTTATATATATAAATATATATATATATATATATATATATATATATATATATATATATATATATATATATATATATATATATATTTAGACAACTGATTTCATATCAGCCAATGGAACAGGCAGGCTTGAGGAAGTCATACAATACGATGGATCACATTTTCACCATCCGCGAAGTGATATCAAGATATGTGGCATTTATTGACTATAAGAAGGCATTCGACCTGCTTAGAACTCTAGTTTCAACAACCTCATTACTGAAGATAGGAATACTATCTTGCTATACCGAGCTCATCCCGAACACATACGAACATGCCACAGCAACCATCAAAAAAGAAGAATACTTGGAAAAATTGCCAATAATAAGAGGCGTGAAACAGGGAGACCCGTTTTCCCAAAACTGTTCTCAGCTGCTTTGGAGTCTATGTTTCAGAATCTGGACTAGAACGAGAAAGGAATCAAGATAAATGGTCGCTACCTTAGCCACTTGATGTTCGCTGACGATATAGTCCTGTTCTCCCACGATGTTACGGATCTTCAAGTGCGCATCAATGAACTGAACATCGCGAGCAAGGAAATAGGTCTGGAAATAAATACCGCAAAGCCAAGATGATAATGAACCCTTTCTGCACCAGAGAGCAAATGGAGGTGAACGGACCCCCATTAGAAATAGCAGTGTCTTACACATATCTGGGACAGATTGTCACTCGAGACGGGGATATTACACCGGAGATCATGCAGAGAACCACAACAATTTGGGATACAGTTGGCCGACTGAAACACATCTTCAAATCAGATATGCCACTATCCTTAAAGAGCAAAGTGTTCGACCAATGCGTATTACCAGCGATGACCTACGCCAGCGAAACTTGGACCCTGAAATATGCTCACGTCCAGAAGCTTCGAATAACCCAGCGGAGTATAGAAAGATACATAATGGGCCTAACCATGCGAGTTAGAATACGCTGCAGCTGGATAAGAGATCAAAAAAAGTGAAGGATGTCGTGGAATGTGTGCAAAGGTCAAAGTTGAAATGGGCAGGCTATCTAGCCCGAACAAGAGATGAGCGTTGGTCAGCTATGGTTGGTGATTGGGAGCCTAGAGACAGGGTAAGACCAAAAAAGCGCCCTCGCGATCGATGGGATAAGGAGCTAGTGGATGGAGTGGGCGTTGCCTGGAAGAGAGAGACTGTCGATAGGGAATCTTGGTAAAAACAGGGGGAGGCCTTATTCTGCAGTGGACGGACAGAGGTTGTTGATGATGATAATATATATATATATATATATATATATATATATATATATATATATATATATATATATATATATATATATATATATATATATATATATATATATATATATATATATATATATATATATATATATATATATATATATATATATATATATCAATAGCGAGTTTTAATCGAGGTATTTCAATAAAAAAACTCTCAGAGGGCTGTCAACACAAATGTTGTCAACGGAGACACAACCTCGCTCTCGAAAGTGAACAATATTGAATGCTTTCCGAAAATCATCGAAATTGTTGAATGGAAATACCATACAATTGTTTGATTTTTTTATGGGAATCTTCAATGGCATGCATCTAATCAATCTTCAAAATGGGCTAAAATTCATGATACCGACACGATATCAGTCTTCGACATTACGGAAACTATTTCTGTCTAAAAACTAGAGTTTAAATAAGATCTAGTTTTATGACAGATGGCCTCTACTGAACTATTCAAAGCAAAGTTTTCCATTGGATATTTCACTTGAGAGATTTCACTTCCATTCATTAAAACAGCGGCGTATGTACTTCTTTTTCATCGTAACTTTCAAACTTGTCACTTTTCCCATGGTTTGTTCGAATTTGCTGAGCAGAATTAACTTTCAGGTACCTCGTGTTTACAGTAGAAAGAGCGCACTTTTTTTCCAGTCGCCACACACTAATGTTTCGAAATTCTTTCCGATACATATCCTGTGTAATATGTGTAATAGGAAAGTAAATATCGATCTCTTCAACATATCGATTTCTGGTTTACGACGATTGTGGCTGCCTTAGGGCCAGTGTACAGGAGGTTATGTTGTTTCTTTTTATTTTTCTTTTTTTTGTTTCTTCTTCCTGTATATTTATGAATAAATTATATTCATCATATGCTTCAAGTATAAAAGTATTTCGAAATTAAGTTGTGTTATTTTATTCCTTCTTTCATTTCTTCTCAATTTTTGTTTCGTTTCCCCTTTGTTTGTATGTATTTATTGTACTTGGCCAGCTAATTAGAATATTTAAGTATTTCTTTGGTCACAGAAATATTTATTATTCAAATATTATTATGAAATATAATGAATAAATAGAAACATGAGTTTAACGGTTGAATAAGTTGTATACTGTTCACAGGATGAATTTTGTTTTTTCAAATTTGATTTTTTGAAGAACGCCAAATCTGCATGATAACACAATCCTCTCACAATTTGCATTGTGCAAGAAGTTGAATTTCATGAGCGTTCTACAAGTAATTCTAAAACAATTTTTAAATTTTAGGAATTCATTGTTGTCATATTTATAAAAAAAATACTAAAGAATTCCGTTTTTTATGCATTGTGGCAATTCGATAGTCGAGGAATATTTTCTTATTTAATCCATCTTCAGATTTATCCTTTTCAAATTCGAAGTACTCTTTTGACGTCGACTAACAAGCTCGAAACATGCCTCAATCTCGCATCTCATATGCACGTATATTTGGATAAAATTCCATACTTGTTATATTCTTATATTCATGTGCAACCTTCGATGCTCCAATCCGACGGCATTATTCCGTACAGCCCCCAAGGATAATGCAAATATCCCGCTTCCGCTTGACGATTTCAATGAGCGCGAAAAGCGTTCCTCTGAGGTGACTCGCTGCTTCGCAAACGCGAAATAAAGAATATTCGTTGTCCTCCAGACAATTTCAATTATGAAACGCACCCCTTGCTTCTCTTAGCCTTCTTGATTCCCGCGTCTTGGAGACGTAATGGAATTTATTCGATTTTCTCAAATCCAATTACATTTCAATACGTAATGAGAGTCGCAAGTTTTCTCGAATTTAGAAGCTCAGTGTTTCGTTATCTGGACGATTTGGCCTGCGGGACTTGGAAGTTATCGTAGACAGCAACGGAAGATGGTTTTATTTGAAATTGAAAATGTCTACAGTTTCCTCTCGACGGGATACATTTCGGAATAATTTACCACATTTTTATATACAACTGGGCATAAAGAATTCAAAGAGAATATTGAAAGAGAACATTTTGT
Organism: Henosepilachna vigintioctopunctata; assembly: GCA_030704895.1. Taxonomy (NCBI): domain Eukaryota; kingdom Metazoa; phylum Arthropoda; class Insecta; order Coleoptera; family Coccinellidae; genus Henosepilachna; species Henosepilachna vigintioctopunctata. Next base: position 4,870,853 of record JARQZJ010000003.1, on the reverse strand, counting down.
TTATTTTATGCCCGTTTTATTGTACTTTATGGTGCTCCCTCTCTCGATTTTCCGACTACAACTCAACATCAATGTGCCTAATAGATGTTACTATTGAATGATTTTGCAACATTTGAATAAACTTGTTATTCATTTAATACTCAAATATGCTTTAAATTTCTTTTTCTCATTGCCTATGCATTTTCTAACACGATTCCTAAAATATCAATCAATATACAATCTCCCTCTGTTGAGTACTCTGAAAACATTAAATAAAACTTAAGTAGGAATATTTTACAAAATTCATATTATTTCCCTAATTTTTAATTCTACACGCCAGATGGCGACCAGGATCTGTGAAGGTATAATTTTTCATTTCGTGTTATCACCAATTCGCTCTTGATTTCATTTGTATTCAATCAAAGGACTTGAGAAGTCCTGATAGATTATTCCTATTAAAATAATTATAACCCTCATTGAGGTTTTTTTTCATATCGACGGATTCAAATCGTACATGAATATCTGGTATACCAATGAGATCCTGATTGTCCTGTTTGCTGTTTTCGGATAGTGATAATATTTAGTTGACCACTTTTTGCTGTATGATCTGATTACCTACTTGTGAAGATGTTTCTTATGATGCCTTGCCTGTAAAATAATGGATTTGTTTTCATAGTATCCGAGTGACAGAGAAATAAACTGTTGGAGATAAACGTACCAATTAAGGCCAGTTATACTGTTTACTAACCTCTATTGACTAGCCACTAGATTTAATATAATTGATAAAGATAATTTTCTTTGCTTTGTTATCTGGAAGGAACCTCCTATCAAAAGAGGATATATTAATGTTGTTTTCTTGATTTTACAACGTTAACTAAACTAAATTCAAAAACTTAAAATCAAGTGGCGCTCAACTTATAAGTAACTGCATTTTAGGTCTATTAACCCACGACCCATTTATAGCTCTCCGGGGAAAAGCACCGTTAGCATGTGAAAAGAACAAGTCACAATTTCATGACAAATTGTATGCCTATTGATAATGGAAGTTTCATTATCAATAGGTATACTGCACTTTCTCAATGCTTTTCAGCAACATTGAAATACTTACTTGGTTAAAATGATTTCGATCAGAAAATACTAGTGAAACTAGGCAAACCACGCAATAATAATTTAAATTTGCTCTCCATACTTATACCGTACATTGACGTATCATTTATACAAACTACAACAGTATAATATCATCACTTGGTTCAAATTGGATAACAATTTCAGCTATTTTCGATAATATTATATATAAATAAATATCGGGGAACATTGCAGAAGAGCAATATCATATAAAAGCCGGAAATTTTGCAAAAACAAAGACAAGTTTTTTCTCAATATTATTCAGTATTTCAGATTAATAAATCTGACGTAACTCTAATTTTACCATTACACATTTGTGATTGTATTGAATACCTCAAAGTTATTGTCTAGCATTCGATTTCTTCTGACTTGACATAAAGTAATACATTCAATTCAGTCTAAGTCGAGGTAATACCTTTACTCAATAGTACTAGTTTGTGCCCAGGGTGTTTATGAGAAAATGATTTGGGATGTTATTTCCTTGATTGCTCTAACCGTGTTTGTTCCTAAGATAATTTTAAATGCAATGCGTATATTTTTTCAATCAAAGTTAATATTTTTACTGTTTACTGCTGTTACCTGATGTAAATCCATTCCAAAATCAAAAATGGTAGTTTTTTCTAGATTAGCACACTTTTATCGAACGTTTCACCATCACGATGGCTTCTTCGGACTAATCCAGAACAGTCCAGAGCTCCGCAACAGTGCGAAGAAGTCATCGCAAAAGTAGACACCACAATTGTTTAATGAAAATGTATAATTCTAGAAAACAGTATATTCACCAGCATTTCAATTCAAAAATATTCAAAACTATCTTCTACTTTGGCAAAACTCTTTAATCTTATCAGCATATACTGCGGAGCTCTTTCTAACACATTACGATAAAAAAATCTTGATCATAGACAGCCGCATTAGAAACAATGAAAAATATTTAAGTCCGGATATTCAGCAGTCAAAGAGTGATGGGATTAATCAAATGATATTCGAATGCTGTTATTAAAAAGTCGATATCAATCATTAAATTACACTGATAAACCATCTACCTCATTACATTTATGGTTGCGATAGGTAGATCCTCGAGAAATTTAGAAAGATTAATTCCAACATCTTATTTTCCTATCGAATTAGAAATTAGTTTCAAAAATCGTCAAATAATGAAACAAACATAATCCAGCGGATTGTCCAGACTCACTGTAACTCTCTGCAGGTAAATTTTATATATAAAACCAGTTAACGGAAGAGAGTAATATTGTGCTACGAAGGAATTTATAGATTATTGATTTAAATCGTGCCTTGAAAATGGAGAAGATGTATTATTACCAATACTTCGTTTGGATACTGAACAATCAGTTAACTGCCTCACGATCGATTTGTTCCAACGAAGCTATTACCCGGAAGTTCCGGAGGCTAATCGGCAATCTTAGATTCAACTGCACTGATGACTATTGGAATAATTACACAGTCTGTGAAAAGGTGAACAGACCATTGTTCTTAATTACCTGCCAGGATTTCTTCGGTGTAAAAAGTATACAAAAGATCGAATTACGTAATATTCAGATAATAAGGAGCTGCGATTTAACGATTACGCTTATCGGTTTAAGTTTAATCGCTCATCGCAGATTTTGATTAAAAAATGGCATTCTGAGTTATTTTTATGTAAAATTTCATTTTGCGATCACATTGAACAAATGAAATAAAATTATATCTTTATCTACTTGTTTTTAATTATTGTCCTCGTATTGTTTTCATTATTTCATCTATTCTGATCTTATTGCAGCAAATTTCCTTGTTCTTGCATGTAAAAAACCTTTATGATTTTATTCGAATCGAAGTCTTAGTACTTCCTAATATATATATATATATATATATATATATATATATATATATATATATATATATATATATATATATATATATATATATTTATATATATATATATATATATATATATATATATATATATATATATAAAGGAATGTTCTAGTATATATATTAAATATTTCATTCAGTGCCATAAGCACAAAAAATTCATTCTAGTATATATATTTTTATTAAATTTATTTCATTCTATATATATATATATATACATATATATATATATATATATATATATATATATATATATATATATATATATATATATATATATATATATATATATATATATATATATATAGGAGTATTGCCGTAAATTCTAAATAACTAAATTTCTAAAAAGGCTCTCTTCTCCAGAAACGGTCTAAGTGGTATTTACAGTTACCTTCTTACACTGATGACCGCAGAGGAGATGAAAACTCGGGCCAAGTTCTGCCTACCTAAGACAAGAAGCCTCCGGGTCCTGGCTCCCGGTCGCGGTGGTGTTTTCTGTGATTAGTTACCGTCTTTGTTGACAATTCGTTTAACCTCGCTATTAAGATTTCGAACATTTTGTTTTGGAGCCATCTGATCTGATTTTCTATTGTTCAATGTAAATATAATGCTTATAGATTGTCCTCAAAGACATATTATGTACAACTAGTTGATATGTAAGTACTTAAGGTCCTAAGGACCTCAGGCATGCCAAAGAAGGACCCAATATAGGGCCGAAATATCGATGTAAATCGACAAGTGTTGTCTTTTAATCATCCAGCCTTACCTTTACCGAGAACCCACCTTTTTATTCATTTATATATATATATATATATATATATATATATATATATATATATATATATATATATATATATATATATATATATATATATATATATATATGTATATATATCATAGGTTGTGTATACGTAATTGTGCATTTACATATTAATTTACTACAGAATTAGTGTATAATTTTGGAATGATGTTTCCATATTACTTTATCATCATAATTCATAATTCATCATCTTAATTTTATATATCATAATTCGACGACATATCAAATTCATTCATTTCTTTAAGAAAAAGGGAATACAAACAGGCGAGAACCCAATAAAGAATTTACAGTTTAAAAATACATACCATACAACACCAAATCGAGTTTAAAATTCAACTACTTCTATGAACTGAATGACACAAAATGGCAGTATATCAACAAAAGTAAAGTTGTTGAATTCTCAGAAATTTTTTAAACAATGCAGTTCAACATTTACACGGTAGAACTAGAGTTAAAAGTCATCTTTCTACCGTGCGAATGTTGAGTAACATCTACAGAATGAAACAGCAAGGAAATCCAGAATCTTCGTCTTCTTTCCGATGATCAACATCTTTGGAATCGAGAATTTACGGGACATAAAGTATACTATTAACAAATGTTGTTAATGGTACAGTCTTCTATGATTTTCCAATCTCAATATTATAAGTTGTGTTGAACTTCGTTATAATTATGATCAACAATTTGGAGTTTGTTTCTGAAAGATAGAACTTCAGGAACTTATGCTACACACTTTCTAGTCTATTTATTCATCATCATCTTTAGTTTGGATTCCATATTGACCTTGCAAAATCTGAATAAGCCTACTGAATACAAATGCAACCCGAGCATTTTATTGAATTACTCAATACAACATTTATATGCGCGTTAAATTTTAGCTTCGAGAAAAGAACATTCTGAGACATATCGAAAAATTGATACAAATTTTGTGGATTAGTGGTTTTCCGATTAAATTTTCCTACTTTTTCAACCAAAACCACATAAATATCACACATCAAAAAGGAGAGACGACATCTAAACATTCAAAAGTCATAAAGCCACTGGTTAGATTTATTCTTGACAATTTTTGCTTCAAAATCTTGCCAGTGAAGTTCAAAAAGTCTTGAATATTTAAAGTCACTGATTAGATTTATGCTTGACAACGTTGCTAAAATCTTCAAAGCTTCAGTCTTTCGAACCAAACATCAGATTGCTTCTGAATTTATGTAAATGGCAAAAATGTGTTTAATATTCTTATCAATTTCGACTCAATCTCATACTCAGTTTAATAAATCTCAGTTGTTTTTATCAATTGACAATGATTTAGTGTTATATGTTGATTTTATTCAGGAATTTTTGGTGGAATTTAAGGAATATTTTCAATTAGACAATATAATATCAATAATATTCGTGAATATTCAAAATGAAAAGTTAAGTAAAAGAAACTTACGTTGAAAACCTACACATTTTTCTATATAACAGCCGTTTACATATGTTTCAAGGTTATTGCCTATCGTCAGAACGGCGTAGTTCAAGTTAAAGATGAAAGTACTTGAAGAGATATATAAAAAAATTAATATATAAAACACGAAACGCAGTTTCGTACACGTTTTATACACCCAAAACATATTGGGAAGAGTCAACACAACGTTGCAGACGACAATGAAATACCGTCCGGCTATTGTGAGACTTTTATAGCTTCTGGAAATCCCAGACAATCTTAACGATAAAAGAATTATTCTAAGAATTATATTTAATGCAGGCAAACTAATATATAAAATAATAATGCAGGCAAACATATGTAAACGGCTGTTATATAGAAAAATGTGTAGGTTTTCAACGTAAGTTTCTTTTACTTAATTTTAGTTTGCCTGCATTAAATATAATTCTTAGAATAATTCTTTTATCGTTAAAAATGAAAAGTATTGAAAAGAATTGAAACTTATACTTTCAACTTATTTTTCTGAAGATTTTGACTAAGTCATCCCAACCTGTATATCTTCCGATATGAAAATTAACGAGGGGGAAAAACAACTTTCCGCCCTAATTCCTGTCAGGTCCGCGTACATATTCCAACAATAGCAGTTTCATGAGAGCCTTGTCCGTCCGTCTGTCCGTAACGGAGATAGATAATAATCGTTCCAGACCACTTTAATTTTCCTGAGAGCGTACTCGAATCTACCTCGATTGGAGACGGCAATTTCAGCGAACATATAATGTTGAGAATGCAATTTTTCTCTCGATCTGTTTGCACAAAACACGACCGTAAATATGGTTCTTTCGAGCTGGAATATCTCCAAAACACGTATTTTGGTTTTTCATGGAGAACTGCGAGCAGTAAAATGCAATGTCCCCATCCCGGGCTGCATTGGAATGTCCCAATGTATGACTGCAACATATGTGGCCGATCGGATGCCTCTTCTATGGACATGAATATCATCCGAAATTTCAATTCAATTTGGATATTTGGGGAATTTTCTGTACTTATTGGCCCGTGATGAGACTGTATCCAAATAAATGGATATTGTGCACGAGCATGCACTCTAAATGAAAACGCAGAAGAGTTAAATTCATCCGTTTTTATGGGTTATACTTTTGAAAAATGGAGAGCTATTTTCTTCTTTCTTGTTTTTCATTTGTTTTCAGTTTTTCTCTGAATTTTGATTGAGTCACTACTGACGCAATTCACTTCTATTACAGGTGTAGGTATATATCTATATATATATATATATATATATATATATATATATATATATATATATATATATATATATATATATATATATATATATAAGCATTCTAAACATAGGAATAGTATATTTTATGAAGGATTTAACGCATTTAATAAATTGCCTAGCTCCATAAAAACAATTAGAGACCTTAAGGTATTCAAGCGTAAATTAGCTAAGTTCGTTTTAAACATAAAATTGTAAATAATATAGTTTGAATCTGAATGTATGTATGATTTTGTAATAGCTAATGCTAAAATAAATATTATTATATATATATATATATATATATATATATATATTATATATATTTTTAAAGTTTTTAGCAATAACAGGCTTTTTTTGATATGAAAAAGTTTATTTTTGTTGACGTTTCGTTGTTATATTACAACTTAAAATAAACTTTTTCATATCAAAAAAAGCCTGTTATTGCTAAAAACTTTCAAAATAAAATATCTTAAACAGGCAATATAAATATATATATATATATATATATATATATATATATATATATATATATATATATATATATATATATATAATAATAATAATATTTATTAATCCTTCAAGACATTGGACAAATGTATAGGATAAGTCGATTCAAGAAAATTGTAAATACAACAAAATACATAAAATATAAAATTACTATAAAATACAAAATACAAACATACATATAATATAAAATTAGTATAAAATACAAAATACAGATAAAATGAGTATAAAATAAAATATTTACAGGCCACACATGTTATAGCAATGTCATAATCATAATAGCAATATATAGCATATGGCAATATCATCCATCATAAACTCCTCAACGCCATAATAACCCTTGGATAATAACAATTTTTTGAGGCATTTTTTTAGTGATATCAGGTTAAGATGACGGAGGGTCACAGATAAATGATTGTATAATTTAATTCCCTGATATATATATATATATATATATATATATATATATATATATATATATATATATATATATATATATGACCCTGTTGAAATTTAGCAGTTTTGTGTTAAGGGGGAGCCAGTAAGTCGTTATTTCTCGTTGGGTAACTATGAACCGCACTATGAATTTTAAAATGAATTGATGTTGTCCTTAATGTACAAAATACAGTTTAAAATATATATATATATATATATATATATATATATATATATATATATATATATTTTTTTCAAGATTCACAAATTATTCATACTAGTAAATACTGAGACTCTTAATCGAAATATTTCAAATAAAACTCTGAGGGAGCTGTCTTCACAAATGTTCATAAACTAATGATCTACTCATCGGGATATAGGACCGGGGGGTGTTTTGAAAGTCATCGATTCTTGATTGATTGATTAAATACGAACTGATGATTCATAATAATAATGATACAATTGTAACCTATTATTAATGAGATTGAATTCTCGCTTAACTCTTGGTGAAACATAATTGAATATTAAAATAAATAAAACTCTTGGCTTAATGTTTCACGTAGTCTTGAAAGTCTTGAAAAGGAGCTAACGCTCGAAACATGTTGACTATACATATTGTTAAATAAATCGTGAAACATTAAGCCAAGAGTTTAATTTATTTTAATAAGTAACCTATTATCATTGAACAAGTTCGTTGATTTTTCGAAGCGCACTTAATATTCACTCTCGAAAGTGATAATGAACATTTATCCCTAGAGGGATAAAGGAGACATTGCATTGTTCATGTTTTACATAGCCAGCTCTGCTATAATGTTCTTTTCAATAATTTGTCAAAAAATTATCGAAAGAAGGTTATTGTATACTTGGATATCGAATATCTACAAGTGCGATAATATAACACGAAAATAACAGAATTCTTTTTTTGTAGTGAATTTCTTTCATGTCCTGAGAAATGACAACGAGCGTCTCTATAACCGCAACCTAGATGGCATTATTTCAGCAAATTAGATGAAATTGTTCAAAATCAAGAGTTGTAAAATGTAGTATCTCAATTGATAACGACGTTGGATGTTCAATGCTAGATGTATTCATGTGCTTTTCATTGATCCCTATGATTTAAGATGTGCATGAATCTTTGCATTATATATGCATACGACTTACTGTATATGCCTGTCTTACAATCGATAGTGAAGTATGTGACGCTCGAAATGGTTGCCTTTCATTTGTTGGACGTGGCGTAACTGATGAGTAAATAGTACTACGAAACAGTAACTGTCTCACGCTTTCAATAGATTTAGGCGTCGATTTCGATATTTTTTAACATTTATCCCTAGAAAGATAATGGAGACATCGTATTGTTAATGTTTCACATAGCCATCTGTCCTTTAATAATTGGTCAAAAAAGTATCGAAAGAAGGTTATAGTATACTTATAGGTATATATATATATATATATATATATATATATATATATATATATATATATATATAAATCAGACAAAACTTCATGGAGAGGACCTACTAAATTATTTGTGCCAAAAAACTTCAAGGCGTACTTCAGATTCCATATTTCCTGAAAATTCTAGTCCAATAAATAATGAACTTGATATTTATAATTCCTATTCGTGCCTTTAAAGATTCTCTGTACTTCATTGAGGAAAACTATTATATTATTCAAGAGTTCGGTATTTCTTGAAGTTATCGTGCTCAGTTTCGAAAGTTTCTGTTATATATTGAACAACAATGTTCTACGCTTTTCCCAGTAAACTTTACCTTCCCACGTCGTTAGTTTTTCATGGAAAACATTGAATAAGGGATATATTTTCATTATTTTCATTTCATTTCCAGAAAATTATAGAAACATTTTGATTTTTCAATATAATATAGTTGAAAAATCAGTAACAACAAAATAACATTTACATACAAAGTAGATATACTGGAAGTAAAATTATTTCAATTCAGCTCTATATTCAAGACTATATAAGAATGAAATATTCACGCAAACAGAGATTTTCACACTTTCAGTCTCATAATGGCCGTGTAGTGCGTACAGTGTTCAATTTATAGCGGGTGTTTCTCTGGTTTACACCTATGTCCCTGCCTTTGCGAGGGCACTACAAAGGCCATTTAACCACCGTTAAAATCGCATTATCCTTTTTATTATGACAGGAATATTTACGGTCGGACACGAAGTTTAGAGTCGTCCGAACTACTAATGCTAATATATTTATCCTGCTTTATTTATAGACAGGTGCGAACAGCTAAAGCTCGTCGTCTATGAAATTCCTTTTCATTTCCCCCTTTTTCTCGCCTGTCTCTTCCCATGTTAGAATTGATATTATGTTCGTTTTACTATGCTTTCCAAATTGAGATCAAAGAAAGGCAGATGTGTAAATTAACAGCAGATTTTTTGATACAGTGCAGTAAAACCAGCAATACCTTTGACAGTAAATATATTTTTTCGGAGTTTGCTACATTTTTCACAACTGTGAGTGAGAACAGCGTTTTTTAACAGAATCTTTCATTCAGATTCATTTATCTATACCATTAATATTTACATCCACGTGTAATGAAAACTGATGGGTTTATGAGTATCACATATTTATTTTAACATTTTCGATAAATCGTTCCAGCGCACATGAAAAAATATTTATCCAATTATTCAATTTTTATTCAAAAATTATTTCTCAAAAAATTCGGATGACCATTCTTCCCAAAGTTCATTGATGGCAAGTGTAGCCAAAGCTTATTCACACACTTTCTTGAATGTCATAATGTGAGGATAGCAAAAAAAAATTTTCGTATGTTATCAACATAAACCGTTTGTTAAATTTGTGAACCAAATTTTAAATCAGGTTTTCATATTTCAATTTATACTTTTCATTGTCCAACATCTACTGTATTCTGCTCAGTTGCTTTGAAAATATGAAAATTTTGCTATGTAGACATTAATTTTTAATATCGAATCAACGTTAATATTTTAATTGATTAATTAATTTTGATATCGAAGAAATCAGTTGGTCGGAAATGCTGGACTGCAGATAATCTAATTGAGTAAAAATTATAACAATTATCTTATTCAAAAATTAATAAACGATCATTTCAAATAGATATCCTTTTTCTAAATTGTTGAAACACGGAAAAACATATTTTATTATGAAAAGAATGATATATTACATAGGATAAGTAAAAGCAATACATTAAAATTAACACACTTGGCATAAGTTTCACTAAATATATGTTTCGGGTGGTTGACCCATTATCAAGAGTATACAATGTTACATTGTATACTCCTGATAATGGGTTAACCACCTACAACATAGGTAGAGTTTTTAATATATTTAGTGAAACTTAAGCCAAGTGTGTTAATTTTAATTTATTGTTTTTAACATTATGTTTCACCAAGAGATATGCGAAACGTTCGTGTCATTTATTAAGGATAAGTAAAAATTAACAATAAATTGTATTTGATCATTTGGGCAGTTTGAAATTCTTGAAGAGGATCTAGATATCGCTGAATAATCATCAGAAATATCGAAAAACTTGCAACAATGACATGTGTAAATTAGCATAAGTGTTACATTGGTCTATAATTATATTAATGTTCACTATAAACGTAGTTGCACATGTCGCCGCAACTATGTTTACAATATTTTATGGATAATAATCATCTCAAGTCAGTCAAAGCTTTTTGAGAATGCAAATGAACAGTCTTGCAGCGGTTTTGCATAGACTTGCCTGGCGCCATATTGACCACTAACCAGCTGAACTCTAATAAGCAGCTCAATTTATTCACGTCGTCTCACTCTCTCTTAGTAAATATATTCTTATAAGTACTAGGATTTATTGAGGAAAAGACAACACATGCGGAACTTTAGCTCATGACATAAACACGATTTTAACTGATGTAAACCTACTGTGTCTAATGAACCTTTTTTCAAAATCGGGCCTAATATACACTAGACTATATTCAGACCGTTTTAATGTTGCTTATTGGATAGATAACGCCTAATTATATATATATATATATATATATATATATATATATATATATATATATATATATATATATATATATATATATATAAAAGTATTGTTTTCGACCGTACTAAGTATTAAATTGTGAATTCTTTCGGAAAGAGGTCTCTGGGAAAATGAAAACTCTTACGTTCTCGTTAAACTCAATATTACGTCACTGTAAATTGGCGACTTCATCAGGAGTACGCTAAAATGAAATTAAATTACATGAATTGTAAAAATAAAAGGAACACATCACAGAACTTACAGATATAGAATCTCAGGACGTTAAAAGACAACAAAGAAACACTGTGGGTACCGCACGACTGAGAGATGGTATATTGAGGATGTGTTACATACTTTTTATGATTCGGCAGTAGGTGTTACTAAGTTGGTACGTAACAGTTTTATAGTTACAACAATTTTTGTTTTTCGCTATATGACACATTTCCAGAAAAAGTCTCGTTTTATAATTGCTGTGTCATAAAGTGGAGATTTGTACATAGAGTAACACTCATTCCTAGTTCTTTGGTTTCTTTGCATGTCAGTTCTTTTTTACCGATCAGTGGTCACACATATTGCGAGGTTTATCGGAACACTTCCCAAATAAACCGAAACTATCCTTCATTGTCACGTTCTTTGCGCTTTATTTTTTCGTTTTTCTCTTTGTCAGAATCAATGAACAAACTATATATACACCTAAGTTTATGGATATTAGTTCTACTCTTTATTGTATTTTCATTTTGTTGGAATCTGACCATCTACATCACCAAAAATTCTTTTTTTGCTTCCATTCCTTTGACACTATTCAATTTAATTGTGTGGTTGTTTGGTGCACTACATGTGTCCTCTGTAAAGTTTTGGTAGTATCTTTAAAATTTGAGAACAGTTTGCCTACTGTAAAAGGATTGTATTTGGCAATTATCAGGTCTTCGTTGTCGTAAGGTCCCAATAGGTCAGTAGGCTTGACTAAGCAACTCATTACTATATTGAGACATAAGGACCTGATAATTGCCAAATACAATCCTTTCACATTAGACAAACTGTTCTCAAATCTTAAAGATGCTACCAAAACTTTACAGAGGACACATGTAGTGTACCAAATCAAGTGTCAGGATTTCAACCTTCAATACATCGAACAAACCCTAAGATTTCTAAAAGGTCGTTCAAGATCACATAAAAGTGACATCAAAAAGAAAAAAGAATCATGTGCCCTGGTGAAGCACAGTATTTCGAACAACCACACAATTAACTTGACTAGTGTCAAAATCTTAGATGTGGAAAGGAATTGAACAAAAAAGGAATTCTTGGGGATGATCAGAATCCAACAAAATGAAAATACACTGAAGAGTAGAACTGATATCCGTAAACTTAGTTGCATATATAAACTATATGCAATTGATTTCATTGATTTTGACAAAGAAAAAAAGATAATAAAGCACAAAGAACGTGACATTGAAGGATAGTTTTGAAGTTCTTCGATAAACCTCGTAACGAGTGCTGATCACCGATTGATAAAGAAGAACTGACATGCAAAGGAACCAAAGAACTTGGAATAAGTGTTACTCTATGAACATAACCTCTACTTTATGACACCAGACACATCGAAAATGAAATAAGGGACTTTGATAAGAAAGAAATAATTCAAAAGTTAAATAATTTAGAGAATTCTTATATTTGGTAACATATAAGGGATGTTTCATTTAAGATTGTATATAATTAGTTAAAATTTTTGTCCAAGGATTGTTTCGATTGGGCTGTTAAATGTATCTCCTCACTGTACCTCGGTAAGTGTTTTTTCCTATAATGATAAGGTAGCTGTTGCTGATTTCTCTGTAATTTGTAGCTCCTGATGAAAGGAAATATATGTTCCGAAAGCTCGACAGTATAATAGACTGTTACCCTTCAAGTGCTGTTTAGCCTTTGAATATTAGTTTCAAAATTGTACACAGTCAACACCGAAATTCCAAACTATATATATATATATATATATATATATATATATATATATATATATATATATATATATATATATATATATATATATATATATATAAACGTCTGTATATACTAATACTGGAAATGTCTATTTATATTTCTTAGCGGTAATCTATCGAAATCAATATAAACTGGTTGTATAAGGTTTTCGCATTTCTGTTTCCGACATTTCTATATTCTCCAAGGGAGAATCGCTAATTGCTCTGTGGTACAGTCTAGACTGCAGATGAATCTGAATTCTGAAGTCCGCTCCCATGACACTCATTTAATGGTGAAGCTTTTGCAGTAGCGGAAGTCACTCTTTTTTCTAATTGGCTATTAGCAGCGAAAATAATTGGTGTTCAAACCATAATTTGCTTTCTGCAAACAGAATCCCAATATTATACTAAACATACTGCAAATTCAACAGCTTTAAAATAATGACGTTGGTAATACATATTTGAACCTACCGAAAATATTTTTAGTAAATGGTATTTTCATATTCTTTTGCTACAACTTGTATTTCTACGTGCCATGATTTGAATTGAACATTGAAACATCTTTTATATATTCATAATTGCTCTTCAATATGAAAAACTCTATTACACTGACACTTCTTCCCACCTTCTATTTTCCGTCAATATTTTTTTATCCCTCCTTTTTCATGTCAGATTTTCTTTATATCATAATCTTGATAACGTGGAACCATCTACAAAACAGTTGCCAGTTATGTCATTGATTCATTTTTCTCTATTTTGTAGTGGAAGTTGAGTGACATAGGGCTATATCACTCCGTTCACCCTCACTCTGGATCTGTTGATATTATTTCAGTAAATGTTCTTAGGTTAAGTTGCCACGATTTTCTTCGAGCTGATCTTCTAACTGCTCTCTTTTTATTTTCTCTTGAAGAAGATGCATGAAGTTGATGGTTGTCATTTAGCTTAATATTTCCGAAGCATCTCAGTTCTATACGTTTGGTATTTATGAGATAATTCTCCACCAAACCTATAAATGATTTCATTTTATAAATGGTACAACAAAAGAATGGAACGTTTGGATCACATGTCAAATGCATCAATCGCCATGGAAGTTTATTTAAGTGGAGACCAGTCTTGAACTTTAATCGGATATTCAGTGAGTTATTTCTCGGATCATTTTCTGCTTGTGGGTCATGCTTTACTTGTGGATCATTCTTTGCTGTTTACAATTCTTTTCTTCTTGTGCACTGTTGGTTTTTGAATTCCCTTTTTTCATGGAATAAAGAATTCAAGAAATAACTTGGTGATATCTAACTACCAAAAGTAGTACATACATATGAATTCCCTCCACCAGGATCAGTTCTAATCTCATAGTACCCAGCAATTCTGTGATCTCAACAATTGCCCACATCTTCTACTGGAGAAATATAACAATTTTTTGGAGAAGCCTGAAATTGGCCAATGGCTGGAAGTTGCTGATAAAAATTATCAAAGCAGGCTATCATACGATATGGTAATGTGTCATTCTGCATAATTCACGTTAGATATCTAATTATCAATCGTACATCCGCAAGAAATAGTTCTTTACTATTATTGTATTAAGTATTCGAAACCAATAATATTAATCAATTTGGAGAATATCTTTTAAGATAATTATATATTATAATACATATACATAATATATGATATAAAACATTTTTATATAGCTCTATTCTAGAAAGATAACAGGATTATATAAATAATTAAAAAACAATATATTTTCAAAAATAGTTCAGACCAAAACCTTAGAAATGAAGCCTTATATTCAATAACGGGAATCTAAGGGGTAAATTCTACCCCGTAGATTCATTTTTATCTGCCTTGCTGTCACCAATAAAATACATTTATACAGCATCCTACATTATTCATTATCGTTCAAAGAACTGCGAAGTTCTTCAGAAATTAAAAGGAAGCTTTAATAACTCACTTCGAGCCCCTAAGAACTAAAACTACACCCCTTGTGGCGGCGCTGCAAAAATATACGAGAATTGAGTAAGCTGCGAAGAGCTGGATTTACATATGTGACGAGGGTGGATAGGTGCCTGTGAAACTGCATGGAGTTTAATTCCATCCACAGCTGTAGAGCTAAATGAATGCAAAACTACCCCCGTTCAGTACCCCTTCATTCTAGTTTTCCGTTTTTACACCCCGAGTATCTCGAAATGAAATGTATGCACCGTGTCCAACTTTTGAAGAGTTGGACCCGGTTGCTGGGACAATATCGATCCCATTGTAGAGGGAAAAAAGCTCGAATATGAATGTTTCCATTTTAATCTACAGTATAGCAATACTCTAATATCCAATAGTGGAGGTGAATTGAAATAGTCGGAATATCGACTATAAAAGATATTCACAAAATGATGAGGAAGAGATCAAATGATATGCAGTTGGCATTGCTGTCTAAATTAATTTTACAAATGATTCTCGTTCATTACGTTTTATCTCAAAAATCTAAAAAACGAGGAAAACAAGTTATAAAGGTTGGTAAGGTTCTAGTAATTATAATATAACAACAATATTGGATATTTAATATTGTTGGCGTTTACTTGGTGTAAATCCATTATAATTGAATATAAACTTAAATTCAAACACTTGAACTTATGATTTACACTTTATTCACTACATAGCTTGACGCGTTTCGTCGTTACAAACGTTTTTACAAAAGATTATTCCGTAAGCATCTGAAGAAGTCGTTTGTAACGACGAAACGCGTCATGCTGCTTTGTAGTCAATAAAGTGTAAATCATAAGTTCAAGTGTTTGAATTTAAGTTTATATTCAACAATATTGGATATTTTAGTTAATAAATGAAACGGAGGTTTCGCTTATCTCTTGGTGAAACATTATGTTAAAAACAATAATTAAAATTAACACTTGACTCAAGTTTCACTGAATATATTAAAAACTCTATATATGTTTTGGGCGGTTAACAGTAATATTGTATACTCTTGATGTTATACTATGCGTTAACCGACCGAACCATATGTAGAGTTTTTAATATATTCAGTGAAACTTTAGTCGAGTGTTAATTTCAATTATTGTTTCTAACATAATGTTTATATAACCAAGAGATAATCGAAACCTCCGTGTCATTTATTAAATTAAATATCCAATATTGTTGTTATATTATAAATACTAGAACTTTTAAACCTTTATAACCTGTTTTCCTCGTTTTTTAGATTTTTGTGATAAAACTTAATGTACGAGAATCATTTGTAAAATCAATTTAGCAAATCAAGTGCCTTTTTAATTATTGATATTTTATTTTTTTGATAGCAATAGTTTATACAACGAATTAATCCTGGAATATTAGAGCCTCACTGAAAAATTTTTACCTCCGGGTTAACGAGACCCTATGGAGACGTTCAAGTATTACGTAAGGAAATTTATTACACTTATTTACCCCCCTCACTCATACCTTTGTCAGCAAAAGTAATAAACCTAAGCTAATTAGGATCTACCTCCCATACCTATGTATATGTAAACATTGGTATATTTTTTTCTTTCAATGTATTCTGTGTTTTTATTGGTTCATGAGCAGCAGTTCATTCAGAAATTCAGTCCTCATGACAACCAAAGTGCTTACGTAATGCTTCAACGACCCCAATGTATAAATATGAATGAACATCCTTTTTGAAAAAAAAATTATTCAAAAATCAATTACATTCACTTTAAATTACTCCTTTTGAGCTGCCGATTATGTTATTGGGGGTCGTCTAATAATGATAAATTTTCATGGTTTCTGGATAATTTCTTGCAAGGAATTTGATTATTGTTACTATATTTTTAGTATAGTGATATTTCTATAGTTATTCATTAAATTTTTTCTCTAAAGGAAATAATTGGTAACGAAGCACGAAGCTAAATTGGAGTTTGAAATAATAATAGATATAAACAATATGGAACCACTCAGTCCTGCAACAGTTAACGAAAGCATTCATATAAGCGACCTTACTTAACATTAACCCGGTATCTTCTGGTGGTACACATCAAATTGTTGTGTTGCTCATTTATTCTTGTCACAAGTTGGGATATTTTTAGACCGGATGCCCAATATGAGGAAGTGAAGTATTGTTACAAATGACTTTCAACCGAACAACGAACGTTTGCTGTTGACAAATTAACTAAAGTTGTATGAGTTAACATAACATTAATTTTCAATGCACTCTAACAAATTTATTTCCGTAAATAAATCAAATAGTAAATTTATCGAAGAATAGTTGTATACATCTAATATTGAATTATTAAATCTGTGAAAATTTCATGAAAATGATATTTATAGAAAATGAAACCATTTTCCCAATATTCAGTTATGCATGAACAGAAGCTGTTGAAGATGAACACTTTTCCCAGTAGAAAAAGAATACTTCCACAAATTTTCAGCCTGGGTGTTCACAAATATTCGTAACTTGTCTTTCCAGTTACAAATATAATTTGAAAATAAGGACACAATATTCAGAATTTTCTCATATATTAACAACATTCGTTGTTAATTCAGCATTTGAAAAATAAGTAGTACTTCGAAACGCGCGTCATGCATATTGTTGTTAATATATGAGAAAATTCTAAATATCGTTTCATTATGGATATTAATTTTCTCTAAGTATCGGCCTTATCAATCATAAATATAATATGGAAATATTGTACTATATAATTCCATGATAGAATTCCACCTAAATTTATCACTTTATTTTAATTAATTTCGTATATTCCTCACATTTCCATTGGAAAATGTATATTTTCTCTCACTGATATTGTTTCACATTGTCCTTGACGTAGCAGATGAAACACACAAAACTTTTTAACGCACTTCGATTCGAAAAGAAAAGTCGTACTGATAACGACAATCAGGGATAGGAAAATTCTACGTAAAAATTAGGCTATTTACCCCATTTCGTCCTCGCGAAAATCGAATTGGATTTGCCAGGAAATGGACACGTTCCACTTAACGTAATCAAACGGTCAGGTTTATAGAGGTATTTTTTCGGATAATCTAATTGTGCGGAAAACCTTTTTCACGGCACTTGGATTTATATCCCCCTAAAGCTATTTCAGTTACCCTTTACGATACATGAAAAAAATCATCGTATTAAGTAATTACACAAAACTTTATAAATATACGCCACGGTAATTGAAGTATGAATTAAATTGAATGAAAAGCATGATCATTTGAAAGTAATAGAAAATTCAATAATATTTACAGAAAATTTGAATTTTCATTCAGGAAAAACAAATGTTAAAAATCTATAATATTCTATTCACAAGTAGAAAATAATTTTATTGAAATGAGAAATTGAAATATTCTTTTGTGGCAATATTTATTCATATATGATTGTTTTTACATTAATTTGTCAAGTAATTGATTTTTTAATAGTTATTTCATTCATCAAAGAAACTGCTATGGAAACTTGTATTCATTATAATTTATTCTTTTGTTACATTCATTTCAACTGAAGTTAATTGCATCCAGTAAAACTAATGTTATCATCCAATAAATTTATTATCAAAAATTTCATTTTGAATATATATATATATATATGTATATATATATATATATATATATATATATATTTGTAATAATTTCTTTATATATATATATATATATATATATATATATATATATATATATATATTTGTAATAATTTCTTAGGGTTTATTTCCTCTTTACCAAGCTTTCGCCATCTACTTTATTGCTTCTTCAGTAACTTTGAGTTGGCTTGAATAACATATATAGCTACTTACTGGACATGGAGCAGGAAAGGAAACACGAGGAAAAAGAAGAAGAACAAGAACCACTGGGATCAGATGATACGTTATAAGAATATAGACATTTAACCTAAAATAATATATTAAAATTGAATATTGAGATAAAATTTTAAATGTTGGATGAATTTGGCAAATTACGTTTCTGTTATTGCTGTGAAATAGTTTATTGATTGTAACTTCAACTCTCATGTAAGCAAACAGTTTATATTGTGTCGTAGATGTTGGTTAAGGTTGTTTCATAGATTTTAGAACGCTGAAGAAGCAATGAAGTAGATTGCGAAAGCTTGGTAAAGAGAAAAGAGTACCACTGCAAATACTGAGTCAATAAACCCTTAGAAATTATTATAAATAGTATCCTACAGACTCTTAAATATATATATATATATATATATATATATATATATATATATATATATATATATATATATATATATATATATATATATATATATATATATATATATATATTATGTCTCTGAATGGTTTTATTGTCTGGTGGATATGTTTGGTTTTTATATTAATTCAAGCAATAACAACTTTTCGATTGTAAAGTAGGTGTTCACTTTAGAACAAAAATGAAATTGTTTTCAATCAGAAAAACCTGTTATTAAAATTATTGACTGCAACAGATGGATCTTATACTGGGTCGTAGAACCGCCTTTTTTGAGGAGTCCCTGAAAGGTCAAAACAGTTCCGCTCTAATGTTTCCATCAGATGTGGTTGTCGGTATTTTGAATTGTAGGTTCTCCGAAGAAAAACATAATTTTCAATTGAATTTTTTTATTGTTGAAAATTAAAACCATGAAATTTTATCCATCAGTATACTTCCTTTCAAAGGAGTATCACCCCTATAAAGTTGGAAAGTCTCAAACTCCTCTAACTGCATTGTAATGCCTATACAAGAAAATATCCAGATGCACGAATTAAAAGCTCCTTTCAAATATCACCATCACAATATTGCGACTACGGTAACTTTTCCATTAAGGAAACGAAAACTTTCGATTATCAAGAAAAGCGGGATGTTTTTTCTTGAGGCGCACCCCTTTTTTGAAGCCCTTCCGACCCCAAATAAATTCGATAACCGTGAGATCTTCCTGGTGCGTTCTCTTATAAGGAAATCACTTCTAATGACTAAACGTGATCCAATATTAAAACAAAATGAATATAAGGGATATCATGTCGAGGGTAAGGGAATCAGAAACAAGTCAGCCTCTTGAAAATCTGGAAATGACATCCTGAAGGTTTCTCGCAAATTACGGGGATGTTATTGTACCCAGTTGGGGTGAAGCGTTCGCTCTCGAATTTCTTGTGTCATTTAATATTCCGAAGATGTAACGTGAAAGATTTGTTATACGTCTAAGGCTTTTGTAGAGTTTGATCCTAAATTAATGTGTAAAAATGGGCTATTTTCTTATGTAAATTCAATTCATCTGAATTAGATCGATGTGAAGACGAGATAAACTAATGTTGTAAATTCTTCCTCATTTTCCACAATTCCGATTTTGATAAAATTATCATCTATTTCAATTACTGAAACGTATTCATATTCTTCAAATGGAAATATCGAAATAAAATCGAAGATTCACATTTTTGTATCATCAAAATTAATTATTCTTTCACAGCAATAAATAAGGAACCATTATCACTTTAATAAATTTCGTTCAGAAAAGCATTATTAGCTAATATGAAATTATATCAATTAAATCGTTTCAACCTTTTACAAATTTATGAAAATCATATTTATGATACAAAAACATTACACTATAAATATAGAATTTTGAAATAAAAATAATTTTTTCAATTATCTTTTATATAAATGAAACTATCATTTCTCAGTATCCACGTACAAAGATGAAAATTTCAATTTTTAAAGTTATTAAGTACCTTGAAAATGCAGTTGTCGGTAATACCTGCAAGTTTTATTCAGTATTTTTAGAAACATGCGATCTTTCTGAATAAATACATGGATGCAATTTGTAATTCAAATTAGTTGTCATTTTATTTTATATCTTGGGTTCACATATTCTCGGTGCATTTATTTTTTATTGTTGGGTTTTATTTTTAACCATTTAAAATAAGAATTTCATTTGTATGTTTAATACTGCTTATTTTCTTCAAGGAGAGCTTTTCAGTTCAAGTTTTCAGTTTAATTTCCTCAGAATATATTTACTGGAACAGTTGTTTGGTGTTGAATATATTTGCTGATAAAAAGAACGGCTTCCATTCATCGTTCAGATTCTTTTCAACATTTTTAATCAATTATTCACCCAAATGCACCCTCAAAGGTAAAGAGATGGTTCTTTAATAAAATTTTGCCGACTCAGACAATATTTACGTTAAATATATAGCTGCGTAAGGAAATTCGAAGTGTGCAAGACCCACAAATTTGGTTCTCTGTTTGCTTTCGCAGAGACCCTGCGGCCTTATTACTGTCGGTTGACCGGGCGTCATCACAAGCGGCAAGTTATGAGAGAAAGCACACAAACGAATCCGAAGGGTGCAGACCACCACTAGATAAGGGTGGCAAAACTTTCGGTATTGAAAATCGTAGGAAATTTCACTAATTGGAGAATTACGATGAATGGTTGGATTAGTTGGAATTATGTAAATTGCTTTGACACACGATTCTACCAAGGTAAAAATCATATCGTAATGTCCAAGTCATACTGTCAAACACAAATGGCTATTTAGATTTTTTGGAATACAAACAGGTGCAAAAACAATGCAGTAGCAACTAAAGTCTGATCATTTCAGATCTTAAGTTTGAATCTACTGTCTAATTACGACTTCTAAAGGCTGCCCAAGGCAATGTGGGAATGAACCCACCAGCCGAAAATATGTAATAGTAAGCCGAAAGTATTATAGGATCACTCTACTATCCGGCTACTGAGCCTCTAGAGCAGGGGTTCCAAACTTTTTTTACTACACCCCCTTCTGTTAAAATGGAAACCATCCACTCCCCCTTCACAGTAAATTTTATGGGCAAAAAAAAAACCAAGAATTACATTGAAAACAAAACATGTATTTTTAATAACACAAATAACAACATCTGAAGAGTCAATTAAAAAACATACTGTTAGAGAAAACATAGACAAAAAGAATATAATAAACTAGTAAACTAGTGAGATGAGTGGGCTTGCATTTTTTTCACTAGTAAACCTATTCTTGGTTGTGTTTTAGTACGGCACACCGTAACTCACTAGTAATATTAAGTTTGTTTATGAACTCAGTTTTAATTGCAACGAGGGTTGAAAATGCCTTTCACGCAAGTACTACTCGAAAAAGGGAGATATAATCGAATAGCTGCCTGTGATACACGAGGTTACACTTTGAAATATTTGATCCAAAATAATTTGTCCATTTTGTCAAAGTCGTACTTGGCAGAGGAATCATGTTTTATCTCCAAACCTTCTTCTTGCAGTGCTTCTGATAAAGAGTTGATATTGATATTGAATGGGTCTGTTGATAGTCTGTAAATACCCTCGTGACAAGTGTCTGGGAAATATTTCCTGAACTCTTCAGTGAGGTTCTCCAAATGGTTTCATATTAGGCTTCTCATTTGGGATCCTTCAAAAACCTCCTTGAACTGTGACTCATCCGAGATTGACATTATTTTGACAAAATTTGAATAATTGCAGGGGTTTGCTGATATTTTTCGTCTACAAAGCTGCAATTTCTCAATGTACATCTTGATGGCATCACGATGAATCACTGTTTTCGATTCTCCACCCTGCAGTTTTAAGTTAAGGTTGTTCAATGAGTCAAAGAAGTCTGAGAAATAAGCCAACGTCTCCTGTGTACTTGGTTTCTTGAATTATATGCATAGCTCATTTTGCTTCAGATTTTCTAAGAAAGTGATAACTTTATCTCGGAGCTCAAATAATCTAGCCAACATGTTACCTTTGGATAGCCAGCGTACTTCTGTATGAAATCGCAGTGTTTTTTTAACAATTTAAAAAATGTGCAACGTAAAAGCAGTTGAAGAAATGTAATGATTTTATTTATTCAAAAAATTTTTTAACTGGTCTTGTGCTCACGCACCCCTTGACATATCTTCACGACCCCTTGCCCCCCCCTCAGTTTGGGAATCCCTGCTCTAGAGTTTATAAAACTTGATAGGTAACCGAATATACCTATTTCAAGCCTTGAGCAATACTTGTTCAAGAATACTTGTTATAAAATTAAAACATTTTCACAATCTGATATTTGGTTAAATTACAAAACTCTTTCACTGAATTCTAGATTGCATTATATGTATGTTATCTAGATGTATATGATATATACATCTTATATATAATATAAGTATTATATATATATATATTCTATATATATGACATACATATTATGTATGTCATTACATTCGAGCTGTAGTTTAAGGCTTGCAAACAGCCATTAGACTCAAAGATGTGTGGCGGCTCTGAGATGCCACAGATGCTATTACCAATATCATCAGTGGTTGCAGAAGCCCTAGAAAATATATCTAGTTGTAAATTGACAATTTTCCTTTGGAAGCAGATACTTCGTACAGCATAATACTGACGTTCCTTTTGAAATGTACTAAAACTTTACTGTAAATGTTTGCTTTTTGTCTTACTAATTTAATAAGTATTAAAAAAAAACTCATATTGTGAATTATATTACAACACATTCATCTAACTTTGTTTTGTAACTTATTCAAAGTATGATTTTTCCATTTTATTTTCCATTTTTTGATCAAAAATTGTTTGCATAACAACTACATTATGACTTACATCGCGATTCATAATTCAAGACATTTTGTAGGGTCAGAATTTTCTTATAATTTAGGAGTTTTCTAAAATTCTTAAGTGCTGCGTAGAATACTCCATACATTATATATGTATAGATTAGCGTTCTCTTATTACTTTTTGTCTTTTTATTTCAGAATTTTACATAATATATGTATCTGCCTTCACGTATCTTTTTTTCGGGTCTGAAATATTATTAGTGGTTCAACTTTTACTCATTAACTGATAATAAATCATATTGAAAGCAGTTTTCAATTAAAATATAACCCCCCTCTGTAAGAAACTTTCAGACATTTTTCAGAACAAATACTTGAATTTAAAACGTTCATTCAAATTTGTTTCTTCTTTGTTTCAGCAAATTTGGAGAGCACCCAGTATGATATAATCCTCTACGTTGGCTTAATAGTCGCTATATTCATCGTAATGTTACTCTCTTACTTCCTGGTACGAGTGTACAGGAAAAAGGACCAACATCAAAGTTTATATAATATGGCATCGAATGGTAAGTAAAGTCATAATATTTTTACTACTATTAAATTCGAATTATCTTGAAGATAAATAAATGGAGAGGAAAAATAATAATCTTCCACGTATAATCTCCGAATTTTTTTTTAATATACACATGGCTAAGTTATTTAGGGAAAACAAGATCATCCTCAGATGAACCATACTTGTATCATTTTCCTTTGTTCGTCCTTTTGTTTTGTTGCCAGCTGTGTGAACGAGAATTGAATTATCCCAGAATCGTTGACACTTCCCAGGGGTTTGAGATGTCAGTTGAAATTATGACACGGCAGACGTCCCAGTGTTAACCCCAATTGTCATTATTGCCTTGAAGGCGGGTTCATTTGTATCGGCTTCAATGAAATTACACCCTTGTTGATGACACGTTCGGTACATTGTGAAGGATAGGGCAAAACTACCTTTATAACTTTTTCTGTTTCAACATTTTCCCCTTTTCTTTTCACCTTGTTATAGAGGAGAATTCACTAATTTAATATGGAAGAATAACAACACAATAACATGCAAAAATTATACAAGTTTGTTTCATTTTGTTATCGCTTATTATTTGCTATCTATCGCTTTAAACCACTCATATTTCAATCATATTTATCGGATCGTTGCATCCAGTGGATTAGAACTCAATCAAACATAAAGGTGTATTTTAGCGCATAAGTAACTGGTATAAATTTTCTTTTTTACTAATGCTGCAAACAAAACTTATACAAATCGTTAATTCTTAATTTATAATAGTCTTAATTTATGAAGTTCAAAGAATTTCTGATATTACATGTTAATAAGAAAAGATCCGATGTAATCTTGGACACGTAAATAGTGCAGAATAGTTTTTATGAAGACTAAACTGATGTGAAAATGGATGAAACACATTAAATCGGTAACCTGATTTGTTATTTCATTTTCGTCAAATTATTTTTCGAAATAAGTTCGAAAACAAAGTGTTGAAGAATATTGATACGTCAGAAAAAAGATTAGTTTTTCACAGTTCATAGAGTATTCTTACAAATTATGATATAATCACGAAATAATGTCAACTGACTCCTTTCAGCACACTTGTTTGAAACTATCATAGAATTAAAAGCACCACTGAGACAGTACGCTATAATTAATTAAATCAATCATAACTAATGCACTATGATGAATTGTTTCAAACTGTTGACAGTGAAATACCAGTACTTACTCAAAAAGCATGTAGAAAGTATCAAAAAAATTTTTGTGGAATTTATACTAATGTTTTCAATCACACCATACATTAATCAACTTATTATTTTTCATTGATCGATTGGGAATCAAAATCAAAAAACTACTTAGATTAATTTAAATTATATATTTTATATATTTTATTCAGTTAAAATTATCAGCTTTATAGACTATCGAAACATCTTGTGCATCTAAATTTCGATGATGAACAATAATTTTCTTCGCTATTTACATTAAACCTTCCTAGATAATGTTCCTAGACAATGTTCACGGACAATGTTCCTAGACAAATCATGTTCCTAGACAATGTTCACGTTCAAATCAAATCGTTTTTTTCTTTCGGTACTCCGGAAACTAATTCCCTCGTACAATCACCCATTACGTTTTCGCTATTCGAGGATGTGTCTGACAAATTCGATATCAACAGTGACTCATTTGCTTTCATTACTTGGATTCTTTTCATGAATAGTGAATTCTGAAGTAATCTCATTGTCTATTTTTTTTATTATAAGTACTTTCTTTATTGATAATCATTTTTTAAACGTTTGTATTATATCATATGGTGTCAATACTGAATATATTTTTTTGAATATTTAATGTAACTGGGCGATTTTACCTGTAGGAAAATAAAGACTTATTATTATTAAACACAATTAATTCAAAAGGAATATGAATAATTGCTAAACTGAAACCAATATTCTTTTGAATGCGATCCTCAAATCTGCAAACTCAATATTCCAGTACTTTTCTCTTTATTGCATTAGGCTTTATTCGTGTTAAGTCGGATTTATTCATATTTTTCCTAGAGGAGTCCAGATAGTTCAATAGCAGATTTGCATCTGCTATTCACTTCAGACCATGAATCACTTCTTCCCTTTCTTAAGCTTGTGTGACTATAAAACTTCTTCTGGTCGTAAATCAAGTGCAATCTTAGCTCGTATATAGACAGGATAACTGAAATACGTCCCCAAGGACGATATTAATGTAATATATGCAAATCAAAAGAACTCTCATCTCGGCTACAACTTGTTGATTCACCAGACCATTTGGGAATAATGCCAAGAGGTACACGAGGAGTTTCCTACTAGAGGTTCGAAAGTTGCAGCATGAAAAAATCGTTCGCAGCATAATGGAAGAGAATTTGGAAATTTGAATTGAACTAATGACAAATTTACTTTCTAGTCATTAAGGAAGGATGTTAAATTATTTTCTGATCATATGTTGGATGCTCGTTGAACATTGAATTCTCAACCACTAAAAAAGGAATATTTTCGCACTATAGTCAAAATAACGTGAGCTCTTTGTTGTTAATATAGTTTTCGTCTGGTGGCGATTCACTTTAGTGGCGAAGGGTGAAGCATGGGGGGCACGACGATAGGCTTAAATATTTACTGTTGATTTCAGGTCATTTAAGTCCTTCATTAATCGATTGGGCCGATACTTGATGAAACTTCAAATACATAATTTAACTAAAACTAAGTAGTTTTTCGATTTTCACTATAATTAATTCAAAACATGACAATATCGTTTCGCCAACACAGTGGCTTCATCAGATGTTGATGATAAACTGAGCTATTATATTGTGGACTGCGTATATTTATCCTGAAGTGCGTGGGGTGGGAATGACCATTGAACACTGTTCTTCTTTTACAGGGGGATGACTATAGAACATATTTCTTCTGGATTGTGGGGAATGACCATAGAATACTTTTCTTCGATTGCATTTTTACTGGAATAAATTTAATAACGGAGAATTATTGATTAAAACTTGATCATTTAATAAATTGTTCGATTTCTTCCTCTTATTGATTTCCTTGGCTTCTAACAGGGTTAGTTTATAACCTTTTCGCTCTTTATGTAATATTTTAAGTTGTTTTCGAAGACATGGTTCTCTTCTAAAAGATGTGTTGCATACGTAAAATCGGTTTTATTTTTTGCACAGTATCTTTTGTGTTCAGATATTCTAAGGTTGAAATTCCTGCTAGTTTGGCCAACATATACTTTGGGACAAGTACCGCAACTCAACTCATAGATACCCGATTTATCATCAGGCGAAATTTTATCTTTCGATTTCTGATGTGTCTACCCTCGGTATTCTGGGTTTTGAAAGCTATTGTTAAATTTCTATCAGATAAAAACTTCGAGATTTTGGATACAGGTTGCCTAAATACGTTATGTTCTGATTTTTTTTGGCAGAAGAAATATGTTCTATAATCATCCCCCTGTAAAAGAAGAACAGTGTTCTATGGTCATTCCCGCCCCACGCACTTTAGGATAAATATACGCAGTCCACAATGTAATAGCTCAATTTATCATCAACATCTGATGAAGCCACTGTGTTTTTGAATTAATTATAGTGAAAATCGAAACGATATTGTCATGTTTTGAATTAATTATAGTGAAAATCGAAAAATTTTAGTGTATTACTTGTAGTTGTTCAAGAGAGTGATATCTGCCTGAAAATCTATCATTTTCGACCAGATGAATTATTCAGCTCCTTAATTTTTGTGTTGATTTCCTAGTATGTCCTCTATGTACGATATATTAAGTCCGCATAAGTTTCATCAGGTCATGTATCTCCGCCGTGATGTTGGCTATTATTGAAGCAAGAATTTCAAATATTTTGAAAGATGTTGTTGCTTTCTCTGTTTCATTACACTTCTATACCATGAAGCAGCATTTACCCTTTATTTATAAGATTATGTGAATATGTTTTGTTTGAATCCACTCTTGTCCTTCGACTTTGTCATGTGAAGTAATCGTCAATAAAAAATTTCAAAAAAAAATCAAAAAAGCGTAAACCTGAAATAACCATCGCATAATGAATAGGTGTAACCTTTTGCGGATATCATAGATGATGAGAATTTCCATTTACGAAATAGTCGAGATCGATGACTTTGCATACTGCCGCAATTGAAATTAATTCTAAGACATTGGCAAAAATTTCATATTACCTCGATGAGATTCCCTTATCATAGATATACATCATCTAAGTGGGACGTTCCTACGAGTAAAATCATTTAGATATGCATTGGAAGGCAGGAAGATTACACTGCCTGCTTCTTCAATTACCGCACTGGGCGTCGGACGGCAAAAAGCGGACTTATAATAAAGACAGAAGACACTGCCTAAGATCTTATCATTTTAATGAGAAATGCAAATGGAAAATGATAATCTGAGAAACATGAATTTCCATTACTCTGGTATGCTCGTTGGATGGTCAATAATCGGTTATGGAAGTTTTTGTCCAATGTATCTACAATCAGTTACCAACATTAAAATAAAAAACAAAGCAATATTCTCTACATATCTGGTGTAATCATTCTGAAGTTGGCCTATTTGAATCATAAAATATACACTTTTCCAATGTTATTTTTGACGTTTAGGTAATTTTCTTAGATGAATATTATATACACAAATAACACTTTTGAAAAAACTATGTATTCTACATAGTTTTGTAGAAAAAATAAATTCTACATCCAAAAATAGATCTAATTTACTATCCACAAAACTTTCATAGCACAAATAATAACTCAGATATTGAAAAATGTATTTATACTGCTTCAAAAGTTTCACTTGTATCTTCTTATAGTACCATGTCAATATATCAGCGACAAGAAAAACCTTATTCTAAGACTTATTAATCGTCAATTTTTTTCGGACATTATACGGTGGCTTGTATTCGGAACATAAAACTAACAGAACAATCGAGTTTCTCATTAAGATATCAAAATTATATTTAAAGTTGTTTCCAAATAACTCTTGAGTTATGTTTTGATACGTCTTCGTTTGGTTGGTATTACTGTTCAACCATCAACAGTAGATTTAGGGAAAAAAGAGGATTTTAATTTTGTAGGTCTATCTGGAAAAATTTTAAAAATATAATTGTGGTCGTCGAATATATTCAAAGATCTTAGCTAAATTTCATAAAGCTGTATAACAAGCTGAGCATATGTTAGATTTCTAACTCATAATCACTTGTAGAATTTCATGATAATGAGTTAGTACCCTGAGATTTATCGAGAATGTTGAACAATTTTATTTGAAACAAAAGTTTCGAGTAAAAAGACACATTCAACGATGTTTTCGGGAAGTCCATTGGCATTATTGAAAAATCCATTTCAAATTTAAATGAGTCTGTGAAAATCGAAGAATTTTGGAAAAATTTATTAAATCCAGTTTCTATTAAGTTTAAGTTGAAAATTATTACTAAGATATCAGGTAATGTAGATGAATTAAACGTTTTGATGGACAAAAAGCACTTTGAATAGAATAATCGTTAATATAGCTCTACTAGTATTCCTGACAACAGATTTTACTGTGGCAGGCATAATGAGCTGCTAAGAAAGTTTCATTCCTCGGGTATAAGGGGTGTAGCTTTTAATTCATTCAAAAGCTATATGAGTGATAGATATCAAAGAGTTTCACTTCACGATGGTGGTCAGTAAAATTGTTCTTCACTAATGGGTGTGTTCCACAAGGAAGCATACTGGAACCCCTTTTAGTTGTATTATACATCAACGTGGTACCCAGGTTTTTCCAGGCCAATAATGTATGCAGATGATACCAATTTCATTGTTCCTTTCGTTGATATTGGTAATTCTCTACAAAGAAGCATTACATACTATTGATGATTGGTGTTGTTTGAATGGATTTATTTTGAATAAGAGTAAAACAGAGTGTATAGTTTTTTCCCATGACCTGTCACACAGCACGGTTCTTTCTGAGTTTGAATTCAGGGAGTCTCTTGTTCGGGTGGGTGATCGTGTTAACTTTCTTGGCATAGATCTTGACTCCCATCTGAGTTGGAGCTATCACGCGGAGAAACTCGGTAAGAGGCTGAACTCGGTAATTTATACCTTTCTCATTCTCAGATCACAGATGTCTACCTCTATCTTGAAGGTCATTTACTTCCCTAACTTTCAGTCGTCGGTTTCTTATAATATCATTTTTTGGGGCAATTCTTCGGCGTCAAGGTCAATTTTCCTCATTCAGAAATCTGCGCTCAAAATAATACTAAACCTTGGTTACAGGAAATCATGACGAGGTAAATTCCAAAGCATTTGCTTCATGATTTTGTATGGATTGTATATTCACTAAATACTTATGTTTCTGTTTAGGCCACAATATTTTCAAAGTTACAAAAATCATAATAAAACTAGAAAAGTTTTCCATTCTCTTATCCTGTTCACTCTAGCACTTTGTGTGCAAATGGTACGAATTACATGGCAATGAAGCTGTTCAACTCGTTACCTAAATATTTCTAAAAACCAAAAATTTTAGGTGTATAGAAGTAAAGTACATGAAATTATATTAAAATGTGAACCTTACTCAATAGAGAAATTTCTTGCTTTTCGTAAAACACAAGAAAACATTTTATTTGATTATTATCTCAAGTAATTTGTTATGTGTCCCTCTGACGTTTTCTTAATATTGTGTATATGTATACTGCATTTCACTATATTTATGAAAATAAAAATATTTCTATTCTATTCTATATATGGTAATTAATCTACAACTCTCATATAGTTCAAATTATTCCTCCTGTTTAGTTCAAAAAGCTATTACTATTATATAGTTCAAATGATTCTTTCTAATCAGTTCAAAAATATCAGTTTGTTGATAATATAAGTGACAATAGAGAAACTAGAATTCCAAATACTTTCCTCTATATTTCCAAGGAAAATCTATCTCTAAATCGTTGGAGATGTTGAAAACAAGCTGAGCTTAGGACCATTAAATCAGAGTAGATTCCTATTAAGTGAACCCGACAGTTACGTCACGTTCATTCGTTTAAATATCCGAAACTATTCCTACCATCGTCCGTAGTATTGAATGTTTCTAAAATGTCACCTCCTAAACAGGAACATAACATATGTTGTTATAAATAATATAAACATCACTTTGGATTAAGATCGAATTTTCAGGCTCAGTCAAGGTCGGCTCTGATAGATTAATGCGCATATAACGCGAGCTTTAAGAGACTGCTTTTAAGTCAACATTTGGAATAATTTACGAGGTGTGAGTTTTTTAACAGTCCCTATTTCTGATTTGGTTGGAATTACAGTAGCTCAGCATGTGTTGAGCACGAGTCATAACATTTTTAAGTAAGATCGAAGGAAGCTGCACAATGACATAAATATTGTCGAGAAAACTTTGGAATTTCTAGAATGAAAAAGTCACTAGGATTTGTTAAGACCATGACTAATTCGTACCATTGTTCACCTGAAATCTAAAAATCATTCAAAAGTTTCAAAAATTAATTTCATTAAATAATAATAATATTTGATGATCGCTTCAAAAAATTCATACCTAGTTTCTCTTCGAAAATAAAATGACAATCATAGTCCTAAAATATCCAATAGTTCAAATATAAAACAGTATAGAATAAATATCTATTTATTATCAGCCGATTATTAGCATTTTACTTTTACTAAAATTATTTATAATTTAAACTACATTTTTATTCGCAATAATTTATCAATGATTTCTTAAAGTTTTGAGTTGAATCTAAATTATTTGGCTTATTATTATCAACTCATATTTGATGATAATTGTAGCTTACGTTTCGATGATATGATAGTATCTAAAAATCAGTAAAAAACTTTTTGTGATTTAATTTGCTTTTCATTTCATTTCAGAATACCATCCCGAGTTTTTTCCAGAACATGACAAGAAATCCTTGAGCTTACAGCCTGATCTAACGCAAACAGTGCCACCGTGCTACGAATACCCTTCCTACACAACACCCTCGACAGCACTTCCGACCATGGTGACGCGATCCGTCTCTGAACATCATTACGATGTACCCCATTTAGCGTCTGGAAGCGATATTCAAATGTCCCCAGCAACAAGTTCGACACTCGAGTCATCTAGCGGGAAAAGGAGTCAACTGAGCGGTTTTACAAATAACTGTAAGTAGATTCCGTCAGAATGTTTCATCTTGATTTGTTTTTTAGTTTATTGATCAGTAAAACTAGTTATAAATAGATGGAGTTGTACTAAAAGTTGTAATACATTTAGTGTTGAGAAAATTTGTTTATTCCTTTTCTTCGAAACCTATTTAAATAATATGGGAAGATACATTCAAGTATTCAAGAAGAACAACATATGAAAGTTAATTATGTTATGTTAATTATTTTGACAATTATTTGTGCAATAAAAAAAAAATTTCTATTCAACTAGAAAGAACGACTTTCAAGTTATTCGCTTACATTTGTCATTTCAAAGTATGTTTTATTGTTCAGCGGACTCAACATACGAAGTAGCGACTGACACGGTGACTCTTCCAATGTCCAACTTGCCCACGGCATACGCAGTGACGCCGGCTACCAATGGGAACTATGCCAGTGCAACTGTGACCCATTCGGGGGCCTTTTTGAATCTACCTGAATCTGGAGTTAGCCTGACTATTCCCGAAGGAGCAATCTCGAGATCCAGAAAGCAGGAATTGTTTTTGTCGATACTCAATGAAGACTGCTTCAGGCCCAAACTGGCAGAAAATTTAACTCAGCTCAGCCCTGTTGTTTCTTGTGGTCCGAATATTTCTCTGAATAAAGCTGTTATTATGAAAGTACGTATATCAATTATAATTTAAGTTAATTCAAGAAATGATTTTTAGTTATTTCTTGAGTTTCAAGAGCTTTGCACCAATTTTATATTGATGCAAAGTTCTTAACTTTCATTTGGTTCCACTTTATACGTAAACATCAGTAGGTCAAGTTATTTCCATAAAGAAGTTTCTAATTATCAACGACTATGCCGAAACAACAAAACAAATGACGTATTTTTAAATTTGAATGTAATTGACTAGTTTTCAATACTCCAACAATAGTTCATCACATTAGGTTATTATTATGGCAAAAAAATGAAAGCCGATTTTAACGTTAGGTATGGTTTGGGTCAACAAGCATTATGATAACTATTAAAATCCCTACTGTTGAATAATTGCTAATGAAATTTTTTCGTAGTTCAACGCATATTACAAAAATGAATCTGGAATTTCGACAAGTCATTTTTTCTTAAAATATTTCAAGTAAACTTTTTTTCCAGATTCCGCATTGTGCCGAACTTTCGAGGAACAATTGGTCAATTTCCGTTCTTCAAAGTGACTGTAGTGACTCTCAGTGGCAAACAGCGGTTACCTTAGGTCACGAAACGATTAACACAACTGTATTCTGTCAATTAGACGAAGATGTCGCCTTCCTCGTCAGCGACTGCCTGTCAAGGTTTGTCCTTGTCGGACAATCCACCAGCGGAGCTGCCATCAAGAAGCTCAAACTTGCCGTGTTCGCTCCGAAATTATGTTTACAGACTTCAATTGATTATAGTGTTCGCGTGTATGTATTAGAAGATACAGATAGTTCTATGGAAACCGTGTTCGGTCAAGAGAAAAGACTCGGAGGGTATCTGTTGCACACCCCAAAAACGATAACTTTCCAAGATGGTGGTAACAACTTGTGTCTGAGCTTAGATAACATCAGCGATGGGTGGAAAGCAAAATCATCTTCCGATTACCAAGAGATTCCATTCAAACACCTTTGGCAGTCCAACAGCAATAGTCTTCATTGTTCCTTTACGCTAGAAGCATACGAAATAAACAGGAATCTGAGTTTTACCATAAAGGTGAACCAGAAAGGCTTCGATCACGTTCAGTACTTTGATATTATATGTAGAGAAGACATGGACGTTCCTACCTCGAAGACAAACTCGGTTAAGATATACCACAATGAATTAGTGCCAAAAATTACAATACAGAGTGAAACAAGCAGATCCAATGACTCTAAAAAATCTTTAGAATTTGCGCATTCGCCAAAAAGTACCAAAAGTTTCAAGTTTTCTACCGCCGAAGAACCGACGTCAAAAATTCCCAAAAACTTAATAGTGACAGATAGAGGTGTATCCACCTGCGACGATTTCACTTTCAGGTTAGTACTATCAACGGAATCTGATTTACTGTTCGAAATTTGAATAAAACTTCAAACGTTAATTGTCTACTAGTACTTAGTGTCGAGTGCCGATTATTCAATCAGTCTGTTAGTTTCGTTACAGTGGTAGTGAATTTAAGTATATTCATGAAGAACCTTTTAGAAATACCCATTCTTATAGTTCAGCACCAACCACTGGTTGTCTTACAAGTTATTATAAAAATGGTGGATGAACTCTTGAAAAAATAACCCTTTATCAAATTATTATAAAAACGAACTTCCCAGTCACGTTACTAAGATTGACCTTTTCTTTCTTTAAGGTTAACAAAACAGATCAGGAAGCAGTTATGCCAATGTCTGGACACCCCAACCACCAGAGGGAATGACTGGCGATATCTGGCCCACGCCTTGCGCGTAGACCGTTACATAAACTTCTTCGCCACCAAACCCTCACCAACGGACTGCATTTTAGACTTATGGGAAGCTAGAAATAGGAACAGTAACGCCTTAAGTGAATTGCGACAAATTTTCAACGATATGGAACGTTATGATGCAGTGAGCATCTTGGATAATTGTCTGGGACCTAATTGGTTGTAAATTATGAATTTATATTAAATAAGATTGTTAAGTTCGTGTTGATTTTGTAGCGCAAGAAGATCTGTATTTTGAAACGCTTAATACATTTAATTTTTCTTCCCGAAGAATAACGAAATACGAAGATATATTGTCACTTAAAAAAATGCAAAAATACTTCTCTTTGTACAACGAAATTAGAATTAAATCCATTTTCTATTTGTGAATTTA
Organism: Henosepilachna vigintioctopunctata; assembly: GCA_030704895.1. Taxonomy (NCBI): domain Eukaryota; kingdom Metazoa; phylum Arthropoda; class Insecta; order Coleoptera; family Coccinellidae; genus Henosepilachna; species Henosepilachna vigintioctopunctata. The sequence continues at coordinate 4,835,437 of JARQZJ010000003.1, read as the reverse complement.
TTGAAGTTTATTAGCATTTGTGGAGAGTTTTAAGTTGCATGCATAATGTCTGTCTCACAAACAAAATTTAATGTTTTGCGAACAATTATATCTTTTCTGGGTTATTTTTATTTTCAATTCAAGTCCAATTGTCATTATTGCTATATTTATACATTTTTCTGATATTAATATTTTTCAATTCAGACTACCTAAATCGACCGTATCCAAATAATTTGCTTCTTTTATTCAAATAGCTAGTTCATTTCATTACTTTCAGGATTTAATGTCGCATAAATTTCACAGTCATATTGATCTATGAAACATCAATAACATTAAAAAATTACTCAATTTTATGGATCTTTAGCAGCGAATATACAGGGATGTTATAGTAAGATTTTCAGAAGAAAATAATAATCGAAGAGAAGTAATTTTGAATTTATGAAAAAACGCTTGATCTTTAAGTTGTTAATTTCCTTCTTCTGAAAATAATTTGTTAATTGTTACAAAATTATAGAGATGTTCAACTTTCGTAGCCCAAAAATTTGAGGTACCTATTTGTTAGACTTGGACATATATTTTAATGTGTAATAAGCAGATAGAAATAAGGACCATAACGATGTGCAATTTGTCATTGCTCCATACTCATGGTGAATGTTTGCAGCAGTTTCAAGCTTATTTTCCTCCCGATAATTTATTTTACTTGAATTGTCAGTTATTTCTTGAATTATTTTTAAATTGTAAATCTGTGATTAAAATTTTTCCTTCAAATAAATTTTCAGGAATAAGTTGATGCAGACATTCAGTCAGTATATGCAGGGCACATTCGAAATTTTTGTTGATTTTCCGAGGTGATAATGATCGAAGTACATGAAAATGACAAGAGCGACTAACCTATTTAGAATTTTATACCGAAATCAAAAGTAGTTTTCTAGATATTTTAGAATGTTTTGTACAAATGATACCTTCATGTAATTAGAAACAGTTTAACGTTGAAATGATGTACTATGTACGTATTTAAAATATATAACGATGTAAATAGTCAATATATATTTACGATTTTTAAAGTTGTTTTTATATACCTTACCTTCCTGATTGAAAAGTTGTAAATCACTTAGAGATAAAATGTAATATACATACATTCCAACAATCCAACAAATTCCATAGCAATTATCGAATTGTTTACTTTATTGTTTCAACTTTGTTAATACAAGAGGAAGAACAAACGTTCACGTTGTAAAAGCATTTACAATCCTTCAGGTTTGCTATATACTAACAACATTTTGAAGAATGTTGAGCTGTTCTGGTACTACTAATATTTATACGCATGTGCGAAATTCAAGATCGTCTTAATGTCAAATCATATTTTTGACGATAAAACTTGCACATCCTGCAACCTACAGCATCCGTGCGATCCATGTGTTTCCTTCGTAAAATTTTACCCTTGCATTAAATAATATAATTGAATATAACTTAAATTCAAACACTTGAACTTATGATTTACATTGACTACATAGCATGACGCGTCCGTGATGCGATCTTACAAGCATCTGAAGAAGTCGTTTCCGAAACGCGTTCGTAAAAAGTGTTCATACAAGTGTTTGAATTTAAGTTATAGTCAATTATAATGGATTTACATCAAGTAAACGCCAACACTATTAAATATTTAAATAATATATATTAGTTAATTAAATATTTTCCCATACCATTAAATAGAGAAAGGATTTGAGAGCCTTACATTTTTTACGTAACCTTCTACCGTTTTAGAAATTTTTTAATTTCTACAAAGATCGTTTTATGTCACTCACAAGTTGAATAAGAATTAACCTACGTGAAAATTATCTAATAAACAAAGTAGTTTTTCAAGCATTTAAGTAAACAGTTCACCTGCCAAAAATTTTACTACAAAGGGGATTTCCAAGCAAAAATGTCAACCATTAATTATAGACACTAAAGGCGCGTTTCACTAAGGCTCGATGCACACATACGTGCAGTGCCGCCGATTATAAGCTGCGTGCACACGACTTTTTATTTTCAGTGCACACTTGCGTGCTTTGTCGCCGTGTGCTTTTAGCGTGATTTATAAGTCAGTCTTGGTCAACAGAAGATTCAGCCAACACCATTTAATGCAAAGAAGATTCAGCCAACAACACAATTTTGGTCCACCTCTTCAACAAGCCATTCAACAATTCCAAGGTAACCAATGGAAACCGTTGATTTTTTTTCATGAAAGTTGTCGCAAGCTCAAGTAAAATATACACCTATGATCAGGAACTTATAGCCATTTAGAGTGCAATCAAACACATAAGATATCTACTTCAAAGTAAGCACTTTATAATATTCTCTATCAACTTTCGCATCCAGTCAGAATGTAGATAAAGCTTCACCTCATCAGGCTAGACATTAGCCTGACACCTTCTCTACCAACATCTACCGCATCAAAGGCAAGTCATACGTGGTAGCAGATGCACTCAGTAGCATTTCTGCGATTGATTGTCCAACTCCTAAATTATAAGCATTCGAACATCAGTCAGTAGATGAAGAATTACAGGAACTCATTGAAAACCCTGTCTCTTCAACACTAAGGCTCAAGAAGATGTACATTCCCTGACACATCTGTCCAAACTTTTTGTGACAACGAGAAAATCAGACATATGGTTCCCAACAGTCTTCGGATGCATATCTTCAATCAACTCACTGACCGAAACATTTTTGTCGACAAACTGAGCTAGAAGATGTCATCAAAGTCCAGTACCTTCCAGAGATCATCAACCTAAAGTGTTTGTGTCTCAATAATTGGACTCCTTCAATCAGCAACCGTTTTAACAACCCAACGCTAGGACATTCAAAATCATAGACAATAGTGAATAGTGATAAGTTCTTCAGTGTAGTTTTTTTCAGTTCGCAGCAAAACAGTTAACATCATTTTCATGAATGTTATGTATCAATTTTAATATGTAATCATTTCAACATTCCATTAATTAATTGTACATAATATTTCATGACATTCACTAGTATTGTTTGTTTATTCATTACCTTCATGGCTCCGCCACTAGTGGGGGAGTTCTATAGGGAATTGTCATTGTCATTCGATGGAAGAAAACATATCACAGAATAGTATAGTAGGAATTCCATAATAAAACGCAAAAAGATGAGTAGTTGTTTCTCCTGAAGTCGAAAACACACTGTCACAGGACAGGCGTGCACGCAGCGGTTTAGTAGTGGGCGAAGAGGGACTGCGTGCACGCAGCGAGCACGCAGTGTGCACGCCTGACAACCGCGCCCTGGATGCTGCCGCTGCACGCAAGTGTGCACTGCTGGTATACTACACATGCACTACTATGCCTCGTAAACGAACACGCCACCCGCACGCAGCGTGCACGCAGCTTGATTTCACGCATGTGTGCATCGAGGCTAAGCGTTTACAATGATAATGTTCTAAGCGTTACGACATAATTTCAATCGTTGTGAGCATTTTGTAGAACACACCTCAAGTATATTTAGGATGAGTCATATATACCTATCTAATTCAATACCCAAATAATTTGAATTTTTTATTTTATTTATTCACATATCATCTACAACTATAATTCTCATCCTATATATTTTAAAATATTTAATAATTTGTATAGATGCTATCACAAAATGTGTGTTTCAGATATTTCTAACTAGCCATGGATCAATAATATCTAGCAGTTATATAAATATTTATATCGAAGCAGTAATTCCATCCTACTACTCCATCAGTTTCATAATCATGACCGCTAAAAATTCATTTTGCAAAATTGGTATCAAGATAAGCGAAACGCAATTTTGAGCAATAAAATAAAATCCGATCATTGTTGAATGTAACAAAGTTCTACAGGTAACTTGTACAATTAAAAACATACTCACTTCAACATTTCAATAGAACGCTCCAAATCCAAATTTTATTTCTGCTACTTGACATCTCCACGATCACGTGAAATTATTAGATGAATAATTTAGCTCAATCATGAGGTTGTTCTTAACCTTGGTTAATGATGAAATTTCCTTGATTATATATGTAATTAAATTATGAATCATTACGGAAAATTGCTTGACGTACACCATTTAATTTCGTAGAAATGTCAACCTGTTTGGAAGACCTGCATTTTAAGAATTTATCGGTCACGAGGTATAGCATGCCTTTTTCTGAAATTCTATAACAATATCTATATTTTTAATAATTTTTCTGCTTATCATGCATGATAGAATAAAAATACATACATAAAGTCTTTTAAACAATATTTGAAGTACGTACCTTAAATACCGAAGAAGTTAGAAATAGAAACACACTAGATCAGAGGCGTAGTTCAACTGTTCAAATCATTCGCCTTATAGCATATTCATATTTTTCTTTTTGGAAGTTGTTAATCCAATATTACAACGTACATATTTGTTCAAAATTTATTTATAATATTTTTTTCAAAAGTTTAATCAAGTTTTTTTTCAAAAAAAAAATTATGAATATAATTTTCATTTTATAGACGAACGCGTTAAAAAGGCACATCTTTAGCTTTTAATTTTATTTACATTATAAGAATAGAAACATGTATTCTAAAATATACTATTTTAGCAAAAAATTCAATATTTTCTCATTTGAGCGAAAAGTATAAGAGTTTGATTCAAACAAATTTGCTAATATTCAACAAAAAATATCAAAATCGATTTAATATAAATATTTTTCTTCGACTGTTAAGAGTTGAAATAATGAATTTCATATCATAAAACATACTTTTCTATACAAAAAGTACTCTTTCTACAACCGTAGTATAACATGAACTTTTTTAATAGTTTCTTAAATATGATATACAAGATTCATGATCGCTCCATCATTCAACAGTTTAGAATAAACTTAATTATATACAATAGGCTCAAGAAAACATGCTTTGTGGACGTAACTATCACTGTCAATTTGAGCCTTCAAGAACCAGTATTAATATATGTTATAAATTTGTCATAGCTCTTCCATTCCTTTACTCTTCGATTGTAGAAAAACACAGAACAAATACATTCGATTTTTATCTTTGGCCTGAAATAAATTCTGTTTATCCGCCTCTCAACCTAAATTTCAAAAGTATATAAATTTTCATACGAATATATAAAATCAGTTGGTCACAAATTTTAATACTTTTATATATAGTGATAAGTTGAATAATGACATTTAATAGTATTAATCCAGCATTTGATAAATAAGTAGTACTTCGAAACGTCGTCATGCGTATTTTATATTAAATTATCAGAAAATTTTAAATATTGTTGTATTATGGATATTAATTTACTCCAAGTATCGGCCTCATCAATTATCAATTTTACAAAGAGTTTAATCGAAGTTTTAGTGAACTCAACTAGGATTTAAAAAAATCAATGAATTAGAACACACTATAAGATGCATTAGGTATGGCAAGGCGTTTTCGTAAAGTATACAATGCTATAAAATTTAATAATAATAATAACATCTTTATTAGCTAGTAGCTGTACAATTTTCTTCTCTTTACATGTATATACATAATTATATTCTAATATTTTACCTGCATATTTACCCTATTAAACTGTATTATATTATATTATAAACTATATATATATATTATATATATATTAAATAATAATAATTGTATAAATAGTACCATTTTATATATGTTATATATACTTTTGTGGTGTAATTTCGATTCCAAATTTACATATAAATATTTCTTCATATACAATATGATCCGTACGTGCATGGTTAGCGCGAATAATATTCACTTTACTTTAATCTCATGTCCAGTAACGAAAAAAAAATTGAAAATGCATCTGGGAGGATGGGAAGGCGTTTACTCACTTTCGTGCAGTTTGAAAGACGACAACCCGAGCGTCGACGACTAGCTATCGAATAAAACAGTAATTAGATATAGTCGAAATATGCATCGCGAAGTTATAGACCTCGGTAGTTTAGTTGGTAGAGCAAATTGGCATTGCACTTTGAACAAATACACAACCTAGACGCCAACGAAACAGACAGGCAAAAACAGATAACAATAGAAGTTGGGGATTTCCTGAAATCACAGACTCATCACATTCTTCACAGCTGAACGAGAGAACAATAAAAACATTACTCGTCACTTCAATAGAATTTATGAACATCATAAAAACCCTACTGAACAACAAAGCCCCAGGAGAAGATGGCATCAGCACAAACCTTCTTAAGAATCTACCTAGAAAGGGGCTCGTCCAATTCGTGCACTTAGTAAATGCTATAATAAAACTTCAACATTGGCTTTATCTATGGAAAACATCGATAGTTGTGCAAATCTTCAAACCGTGTAAAATTCCATACGACCATAAAAGTTACAGACCAATAAGTCTGTTATCGGTCCTAAGTAAAATAAGTGAGAAGCTGATTTTATTACGACTCGATAGAACTGTCGAAAAACTCAAACCGAAAGACGAATTTCAGTTCGGATTTAAGGCAAAGCACAACACTACCCAACAAATAGTGCGAATAGTGGACGATACTCTAAAAAATTTTAACAACAAATTAGGGATGATCGATGTTAGAAAAACATCGATGTTGACATCGATGTCATAATCGAAAGCCCAACATCGATGTTCGATATTTATCGAATACCGAACATCGATGTGAAAACATCGATGTTCTTGCTTTCAACATCGATTTTCAATGATCATCGAGCATCCCTATCACAGAACATACCAAATTAAGGGTATGTTCTGTGATCCCTATTGGTCGTGCGTGAGACCGTGAGTTAACATCCATATCGATTCCGTTAACATCGATGTTCGATATTTATCGAAAAGCAAACATCGATGTTAAAACATCGATGTTTTTGCTCTCAACATCGATGATCATCGACCATCCCTACAACAAATGCAATACCATATTAGCTCTGTTCGATATAGAAAAGACGTTCGACAGAGTGTGGATTGAGGGACAATTATACAAAATTATTATAAATAAATTACCACACTGTATAATTAATACAGTCCTATCTGATGAATAGACAGATAAAGGTCAGATTAAATAATACTCTTTCATAAGCAAGAAACACAAAAGCAGGAGTTTCAGGGATCAGTACTGGGGCCCAAACTTTTCAACATCTTCATCCATGATATACCTCGATTTCCCAAACACCGAAATAGCATTCTTCGCCGATAACACAGCGATCTCTGCAAAATCGTTCTCGGCAGAGCAGCTAACGCATTAATAAGATATCATGCACAAAAACTAAAATCATACTACGAAGATTGGAAAATACTAATCAATAAAGCAAAAACAGGGCAAATCATATTCATACGTAAATACACTAACAACAAAATATTAATACCGTCAAAAATTGGGAACCATAAAATAGATACCAAACAATCAGTTAAATATCTAGGTGTAGAACTAGATCGTAGACTAAATTTCAAGAGACACATAAAATACACAATTAAAAAAGCATACGGAATTACAAAAAACTATTTGTGCTCCTAAACAATAACAGCGATTTAAGTAAAAAGAATGAAAGATTAATATACACTACCATAATAAGGCCCATAATAACAAGTGACCCAGTACTGAGACCTTTGCAAGTATTTCAAAACAAAATATTAAGACTCGTGACTGGAAGGAATAGATACTCTCCTATAGAAATACTACATAGAGCAGCGAAAAGAGAACCACTCAGGGAATATATCAATAATATGGCCAATAAATTTTACAAAACCCAACTTAATCATAATTCACTAACTAAGAATATAACAAATATCAGAGCACATTGCCCATTTTTCATGATAGAATATGAATAGAAAATACACATCCGCAGCCTGGATAATAAAAACATTAACGAATACAAAGCCTTGGGCTACTCTACTGAAGACGCTATTTCATAACCTAATACAACAAAATAAACATCTATACATATATGTACCTTCCCATATATCTAGATAAAAATTTGCCAACTTTCAAATAAATGTATAGTTAAATGTAGCAACTGTAAAAAATCTGTATCTAATGAAAAATAAATTATGTAATTAGTTTAAGTTATTTAAGGCTAAATTTCTTACAAAGCTCATAGTATCCTCTATATTTTGTAAATGTTTTGTAAATAAAGATTTTGTTGAGTTTAGTTGAGAGGTAGAGCAACAGTGAAAATACACCAATGATGCGACATTTTGCGCGAAAAGTCAATTCAAATAGACGCTATTGGCACAGCCACTAGAGCCACTATATTCATTGGTTTCCGGGAATGGACTAAATTCTGAATATTTTTTGTCTTCTATCCATCAAATATCTCATATATTTGATGGATAGAAGAAGTATGGGACAAGTACTTGATACGAAATTAGGAACCGTTAGGAATGACGTTCAACAATAGAACCGACAAGTTAATAACTTTTAATACATCAAACTTGTTAATATAGGAATTTTTTGATACTTCGACTGATTTGAAATAACAGGAACTATTGCAGTCTCTTCGTAAGTGAGTAAGTCCCTGGCTCCACACGGGATAAATATTAAAAACAAGATAGTGTAGCACAAATAGTACAACATGCCTTTCCGGTTTTTTGAAAAATATTCAGAGAAAAATAAATGGGAGTACAAAGTTCGCCGGGTCAGCTAGTATCAAATAAAGGAAACTTTAACTATCACTTAGAAATTCTCTCTTCTCTCGTTGACAATATTATTGTGTCTCTGACGATCCATTCGATAGTGATGATTCAATGACAGAGACATTGTAACAAATTAGTTACCTGGTAACAAAAAGTATTCCTTCATATATTTAGTTATAGGTTAACACTCGATATGAGGACAACTTTTTCAGGTTTAAGAAATTTGTAGTGGAAAGGATCTATTCTGGATTATTGGAAAAGTTTTTCAGATTTTACTATATACTGGCCTTGTTTCGGTCTGTCGAACGTTTGCTGAAAGAAGACTAAAGTTAAAGTGGAATTAATGAGTAAGTAGATTTATTTAGATATTTCGTCAACGCTGAGCAATTAATTTCTTCAAGAGTAAACTATTATAGTGCTACATTTAATGATGAATTGTCTATATTTATATAAATAAATTATCTTCCAACGTAAAATCAAATGACGATGAAAGTAATTTGGTCTAATTCATATATTTACTATAAACTTGTATATTTTTATTTATTGTTGAAAAATACATTATATTATTATTTATTAATGATTTTGACCATTTCGTGATCGACAAATTCAAGTTAGTTCCATAATCCCGCATAGTATTTTTTTTATGAAAAAAATAGTCCCGTTTTTCCTATTTATAAAATTTAAAGGAAAATTTTATTTTATAAGTTTTAAGGTGTGTATTCGTTTTCTATTCCCTCGCAAAGTTTTACTCTGAAAAAACGAACAACTACACGCTTCTACAGATCGAGTACTTTCATTATTGTGTGTCTTGTACACATCAGAAAAGTCATCATTTGAAGTTAAAACTTAGTTTTTTATACTTATCGTAAAATTTAATATGGGCAGCTGTAAAAAAGTACCACTCCACGAAAAAATGAGATTTTAAAAATAAATGTTGATTCAGTAGTTATTGTGTTTTCCAATTTAACTAATTTAAGTGCACAACCGACACATCCTCAATCTTGTGGATAGTGAAGCCGTAGTCATAAGAATATTCCGCAAATATTATTCATAAAGTTGGCCGCCTTTTACTTCTGGAGCTGATAATTCAAAATGTGATTATGGTCTCAGTTACGCCACTGTGGGAAAGAGAATCGATTTGCATTGAAGAACTTGGCGAAAACTACCAGCCCGACAGCACCTGACTAATCTGACAGTAGTGACATTGAACTACTGGCAGGGCAGACGAGATTAGAATAATAGACCGCCAAGAATAAAATAGATGAACTTTACATAATGTAATTATAAACTTTAATATCTTATCTCCACAATTAGTGATCATGCTAAATTGATTTTATTCTTGTGAGTAATCTATTTTATCTATATTCATATACAACCGATTTTAAAATGTCTTGTAGATTATTTTCTGTAATAAAATTAATATTTATCATTGGCGCAAATTTGATATATTGAATAGGCGTAATTAATTATATAACTGCATTGAATTATAGCCTGAATTAAATACGGTATACCTGAATTACATCTGACCATTTTTTTAGTGAGGAGAAGGAAAGATTTCAAAAATGTCTTCAAAATTGAAGAAACTGGCCGTTACTTGTGCTGCTGGTGCGATAAGTGCGGGAGTGACTTCTTATTTTTTTATGGATGATGAAACTGATAGAAGAGTAAGTTGATCTTCCAGAAATATAACTAAAACTAAAGGTATAGCAAACTAAATTTAAATGGTGTATATCTTTCAATAATATTTATATTCAAAAATCTAAGTATTTTTAATATACGTCTAGAATGTCTTTCGACAATCGTAATCAACTGAGATTGACGAAAATTAAATATGTAATTTTTGGACCAATTTATTCGAGACTACATTAACAAAATGTATTTGCTTTTCTTTAAACTGAGGAAATTTATTAAATAGTAAAATCCTTATAAATATGTAAAATATAATCGCAAATTGAAAATGCAATAAAATTGTAATCTGTATTTCTTTAAAACAAAATATGAGAGATATTCATAATAAATGCCTTGAAATATTATTATGGTAGGTATATTTATACTGTTATTTGAAAAATTTAAACTATGAGCTAATATTTCAAAAAATTCAGAAACTACATATTACAATTTTAGCTTCCATCATACAACATTCAATAAAAGCATTTTCATTAGTGCGTTTTAAAACTATTTATGAACTCAAACTGTGAATATATAAATATATTGAAATATAGTGCAATATATATTTCTTGAACTACAAATTCATCAATTTGATTTTATAAAATTGTTCTCATGTTCGCTTTTAACTAAAGTACTATCTTCATTTAAATAATATAATAATGTTTCTTCTCAAAAAAAATCACTTTTTGAAAACTTCTGTAATTTTTATGAAATTTCTCACAATATCTTCTTTAGTTCATGCCAACATTTTATGAACTATTCAAAATTTCTAACATCTACATGTATTCAAGTGGAAAAATTTGTGCTAACTTCAAATCTATAATTGCTTAAATATTATCAATGTTTTTAAGACGTTACCATTAGCAATAAAAAAAGACAAATCAATTCATTCTGCCCTAATTTTTTCAAATATTCATATTCAATTTTCCTGAAGTTTTTTTATGGAAACATTTGATAATAGTGCAGTAAAAATTAATTTCCATAAAAAAATAAAATGATTTTTCTAAATATTTTCAACTCTTTATAGTGGAGTACGGTACATGCCCAGCAGGGAGTTTTACCTAGGTCTAAGAAGCCATTACCCAGCCGACAAGACCTGTTGAACTCATTAAAAACTGAATCATTTGATGTGTTGGTCATTGGTGGTGGCGCAACTGGGGTTGGGTGTGCTCTAGATGCTGCTACAAGAGGACTTAAAACAGCATTAATTGAAGCAGATGATTTTGCATCAGGTACATCTAGTAGAAGCACCAAGTTGATTCATGGCGGTGTGAGATATTTACAGAAAGCTATCATGCAATTAGATATAGAACAATACAGAATGGTCAAAGAAGCATTAAGTGAAAGAGCACTAATGCTACATTCAGCTCCTCATCTTGCACATCCCCTGCCCATTATGCTTCCTGTATACCAGTAAGTAGATATGGTTACAATGTGCCTTCAAAATAGAGGAATTAAATTTATAAATATACTGCAGAATTCAAATTTTTATAATATGTTTGATGTGTAATGATGTTAACTTTTAATATTTTACAATATGGGGAGAAACTAATGAGATTTTGATTTGAACCATTAAATTGGAGGAAAAATGAAAAATATATATTTTATGTATTCTATTTTCATTTTAATTCTTAATAGGTGGTGGCAGATTCCGTACTACTGGGTTGGCATCAAATGTTATGATTTGGTGGCAGGATTGAAGAATGTGAAGAGTTCTTACCTTTTATCAAAGAAGAGTGCTCTGGAGTTATTTCCTATGCTGAGAGGAGATGCCTTATGTGGTGCCCTAGTCTATTACGATGGTAAGTTCAGTCAGAACTTGGATATTCCATTATAATGAGACTATATAAACAATAATATATATATATATATATATATATATATATATATATATATATATATATATATATATATATATATATATATATATATATATATATATATATATATATATATATAGTATATATTATATAATTAAAATAATGCATAGGTCAACAGGATGATGCCCGTATGAATTTGGCCATTGCACTAACAGCTATTAGACATGGTGCAACTGTGGCAAATCATATCTCCGTAACTAATATACTAAAAACAAAAGAAGGTAACAAGGAAGTTATCTGTGGAGTTGAAGTTAAAGATGAAATGTCTGGTGAAACTTGGAAAGTTCCAGCTAAGTGTGTAATAAACGCAACTGGGCCTTTTACTGACTCTATCAGACAAATGGATGATCCTACAGTGAGAGGAATATGCGCGCCAAGCAGTGGAGTTCACATTACTCTGCCAGGTAAAATATTTCAAGTTTTCACTGTATATGCTCCATTGTTTTGTATAGTTACATTATTGTTGTGGTATAATCACATTTTCAATAATACATGCCATGAGTATCCAACAATAATGCTAGATGAACCATACATATAATCAGATATATTCTAGATTAACTCTACTTACATGCTGAAATAAATTTTTTGCTAAAAGGTGCTAAAATTAATTTCTGAACTTTTTACTACTAATCTTAACAAAAACCTGAAATAAAGGGGATTTTTATTAAAAAAATAATTCAATGAAGTTTCTTAATTAGTGATACCAAATTCTGTAACATACTACATAGTCTAATTTGATCATCATTGCATAAATTATGCATAATAAATATAGTAGTTTACAAATATTTTTTCATCAACAAAACTTAGTAATGTCCATTTCTTGTTCTTATGTTATAATTATGTCTATGACTTTCAGGTTACTATAGTCCTGAACAAATGGGATTACTAGATCCTTCTACAAGTGATGGAAGGGTAATTTTTTTCCTGCCATGGCAAAAACAGACTATTGCTGGCACAACAGATCTTCCTTGTGAAGTTACACATAACCCAAAACCCACAGAGGATGAAATTACCTTCATTTTGGAAGAAGTGAAGAATTATTTAAACCCTGATGTTGAAGGTACCTTTAGATGTTGTATACCAATACAAATTTGAAATAATCATATAATAGTTCGTAGAGGTGATGTTTTATCTGCATGGAGTGGAATTCGTCCTTTAGTGTCAGACCCAAACAAAGCAGATACACAATCTATCGCAAGGAATCACATAATTCACGTCAGTAAATCAAATTTGATAACAATTGCTGGAGGAAAATGGACCACATACAGATCTATGGCTGAAGAAACAATTGATGCTGCAATTGAAGGTTTGCAATTTCATATTGTTAACTTTTGGAGAAGTTTAGTTGAAAGACTTTAGAAGATAAATTGGCTAATACAAAGGGATTTATATCAAGAAATAAGGAAGTGGGGTATTTAATCATTTGATTCCGTTTATTTAAATATTCAAAAGTAAACATTGCACATAAAATACAAAATTAGTTTTATATCTATAAAGCAGTTAACAAAATATTAATTTAACAAAATCAACAAACTGTAGATTTGTATAAAAACAATATTGTATACTTTATAGAAAGCACATAATTTAAAATATGAAAAACATTGATATAAAGTTAATGAGTGTAAAGTTGGCATTTGAATTATAATTATGAGTGATGTTTGAAAGTGTTCAAGTTTTTTGGTGTTTCTAAATAAAGCTAATATGATTCATTATTAGCCTCTTCATAATTTTTAGAAAAAATAATATACCCTTATAGTATGAATAAGTCAACTGATTTGTTATATTCAGATATTGATTTTAAAATCTTTAAGAGTATTTAGAAAAATGTAAAGTGAAGTATCTTCAGTTAAAAAAAACTGCAAATTTAATTTTTGCATACTTTTTCAAAACTACATATTGATCTTCTATAAATAATGAAAATGTTTCATTTTTTTCCCATCCAATGCATTAGAGATGAAAATTCTTATTAATAATTCTACAATATAATATTTGTTAAAATTATTTTAGCATGCAATTTAAAGCCTAAAAAACTTCATAGTCAAACAGCTGGAATACTTATGGAAGGAGCTCATGAGTGGACTCCTACAATGTATATAAGATTAGTACAAGATTTTGGTTTAGAATGTGAAGTCGCACAACACTTGGCTAATTCTTATGGAGATAGAGCTTTTGCAGTAGCTAAGTTGGCTGCTTTGACAGGTAAATTATCCACTGGAAGAATATGTGGTTTTATCTTCTAATCAGTTATTATGTGATAAAGTTGTCCTTTACAATACTTTTATCTATTAAACTTGTTGAGGAGTGCAATTGCTTGGTCACTCACTTTTATATGCAAGAAGATAATTGTTACTGAATTTTTTTTTTTTTATATGGACAACACATAAAGTAATGAATGAATTCCATTATACACATTTTTGAGGGTATGTTTTCATTTTTATTCAATATACAAGACCTGATTCCTGTCTAGAAATGATAAAATGTTTATGTACAAAGTTACATTTGTTTTAAAGATTCATTTGATTCTTATTTGATTCATAAATTTATGTACATAGATGTCAAATATGTGTGTATATATCATTTGTTTGTCAACTTTTAATATATCTGTAGGTCAGAGGTGGCCTATTATTGGTAAAAAATTGCATCCTGAATTTCCATACATTGATGCTGAAATCAGGTATGGTGTTAAGGAGTATGCTTTGACTGCTGTTGACATGATTGCCAGAAGATTGAGGCTTGCTTTTTTGAATGTTCAAGCTGCCCAAGAAGCTCTACCAACTATTATAAATATAATGGCTGAAGAACTGAATTGGACAAATGGTAATTAAAAGAATATTTTTTATATATTTACTATCAAAATTACTTTCCAAAATGTGAATATGAAAATTTTGTTTTCATCTGTTATTGTAGAAGAAAAAAAGAAGCAAGTTCAGATGGCAACTGATTTTCTTGCTCATGAAATGGGACAAAACGTAAATCGAGTCAGTAGAGATAAGATTCCAATCAATTTGAACAAGGAGGAGATTCAGTTGTATATCAAAAGGTTTCAAATCATTGACAAAGATCATAAAGGTTATGTCTCTATCAATGATATTCGAAGAAGTCTTAAGGTTAGATATAATAATATAATTTAATCTCAATAAGTATTTTCAATACATAAGAGACAAGTCAAAATAAAAAGTTAATACAAAGTTTAAACCATCTTAATAATTAACTATCAGTTTAAAGTATCTTTTTGAAGACCTCATAGCTCTCATTTAATTTATTCCCTATATAAATCGTTACTAACTCTTAACACCAAGGTACAATGGTACCTCGAGATACGAGTGCCCTAACATACAATTAATTTGAGATACGAGCTGTCGAGCGAATGAAGTTTCGTTTTAAAATACGAGCGAAATTTGAGATACGAGGAACTTTACTGTAGTTTACTGCGCCTGGACCTCATGCATTATCCCACGTATTCCGCCAGTGTACGAAGTTTACCTTGACTGCTTGTCCAAGCATTTTTGCACCGTTTTCCCAGGACTTTACTATTTGATTTATTACATTTCTTTATATATATAACAATGGTTTCCAAAAAAATGATGTCTATTGAATTAAACCGTGAAAAACCCTAGCTGAGTGTTACAACAAGAACTTTGAGCTCTGCATGGAAAAAGCTATGGCCTTAATCTATAGCCAAAAGGACCTTTGAAAAATTCGAATCCAAAGTGCAAGTGGAGGAGGAGATTATATCTGGGATAATCTATGAGCCGGGTGATGGATGAAACAGATGTGAAGGAGTTTTCAGGAACTGATGACTGAGGAATCGCAAGAGTTACAGTGACAGCAGTATTTGGTGGTTCTGCAAGAAGTATGTTTTGAGGGAAAACCAGAGGCGGAGGTGGTTATCTTTACAACTGAGATAATAGAGACCTTGGGGATGTTGGTGAGAGTTTCACAGTTTGTGGAAAAAAACACCCCCAAAAAGTTTGAACTGGTCGTGCATCAGAGATATTCAATGACCCTTGCCTAACTAATTTCCGCAGCATTCCGAAATGGAGGAAGAAAAAACTCATTGGTCAGTTTTTTTTAATACGAAAAAAGGCAGAGACCAGTGAAGAGATAAACAGTGACTAAAATTAAGCATATATTAACATTTAAGTGACCAAATTACAAACTAGTTTTATAAAGTACACTGAATGAAACCAGTTTTATTTTTCTTCACATTCTCTATTATTTTTTTATATATTTGTCATTTATAAATTTATTTTTCTTATTCCAAAACATGTAAAAAAAACAATTAGAGGTAGAATTTTTTAATCTGGAACGGATTTATGGCAATTCAATAAATTTCAATTGGGAAACATTGCTTTGAGATACGAGCAAGGTTGCGAACTAATGAAACTAGTATCTCTAGGTATTACTATATATATATATATATATATATATATATATATATATATATATATATATATATATATATATATATATATATATATTTTTCTTTAAATTAATTTATTGCCTGTTTAAGATATTTTATGTTGAAAGTTTTTAGCAATAACAGGCTTTTTTTGATATGAAAAAGTTTATTTTTGTTGACGTTTCGTTGTTATATTACAACTTTGTCAAAACTTAAAGCCTGTTATTGCTAAAAACTTTCAAAATATATATATATATATATATATATATATATATATATATATATATATATATATATATATATATATATATATATCAAATGTTACAATGGAATTATTTATACAAAATTTCATTAGTCATTAGGAATCAAACTGACGGAAGATGAAATCCACTCTCTATTGTGTGATATGAATGTGGCTCATAATGGTCAACTGGAACTCGCAGATTATTTCCAGGTGAGTGTCTTACATTACTAACTAACTTTTGGGTATTTATTCTAGCAAAGCGGTGAGCAGAATGTAACTGGTGAACAACTTCATGAAATTTTGAAGGAAATAGATACAAATATGAATGGACAGGTTGAACTTGATGAATATCTACAGGTTTGACATTGTCTCATATTTTTTGCAAGTTATTCATTGATATGCACAATCTTATTAATCAGTAGTTTTTCTATTTTCCATTTTATAATTTTTACCTAATGCTCGTAATCTTGAATTTGAAAAATTTTCAATTATCGAAGTTGAAATTATTGCTTTAATATAATAAAACATTGGCATCAGAGTTTTATTGTTTTGTATTCTTTAATGCTCAATTTTTCATCAACGGTAACTTTTTTTCATCAACAGTAACTTTTGAATAATTGAAAATTTTAATTTAAATGCATGCACCTTTATTTCTTTTTTCAGCAAACTTCACTAACTTTTATTTTAAATAATAAAGTATACTGCTTCTTACTGAAAACTAACTCATAGAAGGAAATCGGAAATAATAGAGTTGGTTTTCATTACATGAAGGTTATTGTGATCTAATATTATAATTAAAAGGTATAGATTGAAATGCTGGCATTAATTAGGTTGAAATGTGTATGAGTTGTTTGTATATATGTGTTAATTATCAATCAAAAAAAATTTAAACAAAATCGCATTACACATTTTTCATGAAATTTTTGATTTATATATTTGTTGGACAATGAAGATTGTTAAACTTAAAATTTAGGTTCGAATTCTGAAACTAGAACTATTATACTCAGTTTTCACTTTAGAAAAGTTAGATATAGATTACTCCTGCTGTGTGAATTCGATTTCCATCATCTCAAAGAATTTATTCATTTTATTTCATTTTATTTTTTCAGCACTTAGGATAATAATCATTAATCCTTTTCAGTTAACTTTGATTAATTTGTGATTTAAGCATAGCTCTTGTTTCAGAATTTGAACTTATTTTAATTCATAGGCCGTGGAAATCCGACAAAATAGTGTAAAACAGATCTTATAAATTTTGTTTTTTTGCTGTTGCAACTTAAATTTCATATAACTGACTTTTTAATAGTTTCTATGATCGTTTTTATGCAGATGATGTCAGCTATTAAATCTGGACATGTAGCTTATTCAAGATTTGCCAGAATGGCCGAATTAGAAGAAGCAGAGCATGAAAGGCAGAAACTTAAGAAACAAATATCTGTTGAACGCAGTGGAGGTGGTCTGTAAATATACCATATAAATATCTATGAGAATTAAACTGTATACATATTGTACATAAAATATTTATTATGTATTTATTTCTTATTGTTTGGTTGCTTTATTTCAAATATCTACATAGCAAAAAATTGAAAACTATTTTTAGATATTAACAAGAATTTTGGTAATAAATTTAGTCGACTGAAATTCTCTTTGTACCACACAGGGCTTCCTTATCTTACTTGATATTTATTAATTTTATAAATAAATATCCAGTTTTTATATATTATAATAATCCAAATATAAATTATAGTTTAATTATTTATTATAATTAAAAATAGTTTTATTTACGAATTCTCTGACTTTTATACCTATTTGATACTAGTATTGAGTATATAAAAACAATTCCATACGTCACACCTACAGCAAATAATTCAGTCCAAGACATAAAAACAATCTTTTAAGAATACAAGTAATAAAGATACATTGTATTCTACTTGTCAATGAATATGAATCTAAGTTCCTTCGAAATAGTATTTGGAAGTACTTTTGAAAAGAAGAAAATCTGTTGCCATAACTAAATTTTCTGCGAGCAAGGAATAGAAACATCTTTCATATAGTTATTTACAATCGTAAATTATTCGAAAATGAATTTCGAGTTCTGTGATATTAATTCAATTTTGTCCAAGATACATCAAATCAGAAATAATGAACCCTTGATATTATTATTTCAAAAAATTTATTTATTTTAGATTGATGAATTCTTAAATATTAACGAAGCTAACTTGTCTTTGTTAATTCCAATAGTTTTAAAGTCGTATCTCCTTTAAAACAGGTTGATAAAAATTGAATTTTTCCTTAAACAGATCTGATACTTCAAATTATTGCAGTACTAATTTGTGAATAGTAAACAAAGAGAAAGTTTCAGTGTTAAATTTTATTAGTATTACAATTGAATCAGTAGTTAGTATTTGAAAGATATGCCACAGTTTCAGTTGTAAAAGGTTTTGTCAGTGAATAAGAAATATTAAATGTAATAACTAAAAATTTAGTTTTTCAGTAAAATTTGTCCAAGGGTAAATTTCTGTTGAGATTTTAAAAGATCCTTAAATATCTAATTCTGATTAAAATTTAGTATATTACAAAAAATCAATGTTCAGAATTTAATAATGCTCAAATTGTACATCGAGCAAATTTTACTTTTAGGCATTTTCAATTAGCTTATCAATTCTAATGGAATGAAGTTCTATCTGTATCAGGAGTTGCGAAGTATGTTCTTGTCACTTGGGATATAAAAACTGTTTTATAATAAAAGTGTAATCAACACAATATTTCAATTGATCTAGAAAAACAAGCGTTTTAAAATTATTAGTAAACTCAAACTTTAGTATTATAAGTTTCAATTTATTTTGTGAAAATCGTGATTTTTCATCTAAGTTACCAAATAGAGGTAGAAATTGAATCACCGTTTTTACATTGAACGACAATATTAGTTTTTAAAGTTTTTCCATTTTTAATAAATGACACGGAGGTTTCGCTTATCTCTTGGTGAAACATTATGTTAAAAATTAAACCACTTGACTTAAGTTTCACTGAATATATTACAAAGTCTACATATGTTTCGGGTGGTTAACACATTGTCAAGAGTATACAATATCAGTAATATTGTTAATGGGTTAACCACCCGAAACATATGTAGAGTTTGTAATATATTCAGTGAAACTTAAGTCAAGTGGTTTAATTATTAATTATTGTTTTCGATTTTTGTTTATTATATATTCAGTGAAAAGTTTGTCGAGATGTTTAGAGTATATAGTTTATGGTTGGTTTAAATTTTGCCATTTTTTTCTGAAATATAAACGTCATGACCAATGGTTTTTAGATTCAGCCCTTTGCAGTGTACCCAATTAAATCAGTTTCATCAAAAAAAATATATATATATATATATATATATAAGTATATATAAATGTATATAAACACTTATATACATACACTTGTATACAAATGTATATGCGCACTTGCAGAAAATAGATTAAATTAAGGGAGGCATAAAATCAATTTTTATTTCATATTTTGGACCCCTTTAAAACATCAATAATATATATATATAACTATGAAAAAATATTTCAGTTGTATAGAACATAGAAATATACACAAAACCAGAACAAAAATATTAACCACAAAATATCAACCATAACTAACAATAACAAATTAATAGAGATACATAATAAACAAAATAAAAGTAATCAGATTACTTTAGATCATGGAAATCTTCTCGAGTATATTTCCTAGTAATAACACTGTTATTTTATGAAACTTTGTTGGAACTACATGAGGTATATATCTATTTTTATTTCTTTATGTTAACCTCATCAAAACATCAATAAATACTAAGAAAGTTGTATAGAGCGAAAAATTGAGATACATATTTGAAAAATTATCAGTTGAGTAAATCAACTATTTCTGAATAACAGTAACAAATTGACGAAGATGCATAATAAACAAATTATAATTAACCAAATTCCTTTGGTTCCGGTTGATAATGCGGTAAATTCTGAAGAGTCTTTCTTCATAACATTTCCTCTATGTCTAGAGCCTGAAAAAATGTATAGTAACAACATAAGTATCACAATGTAGAAAGTTCTGAAAGATGATAGATTCAAAATTAAATTGATTCGTGTTATTAGATTTATAGAAGAGATAATTCAAACTCACTTTTGAGATGAATATCCAGCTGAATTTCACTATTTGCTCGAACTTCACATACATCACAGAAAAATTCTCTTCCATTTTTGGCTTCTCGAATTCGGTGTTTTTTCCCTTCCAAATGACGTTTTAGAATTTTTGAGCTGGTAACTTTTATGTTACATAAGTGACATTCCAAACCCTAAAAACCAATTATTGCAAATGATTTCCTTTATTATAGTTTTGTTCATCTTATCACCTGAATACCCAGAGATTCATCATTTTCTGTTTCACGTGTTTCGATTACATCTTGAATAGCAGTATGTAATAAATCTCCAGACATCTTGGTCTTCAACGTGACAATACTGACTGTACGCGGTTTCAAAATTTATCAAATAAGGTTTTTATTTATCTTCTGCAGATGTGCACAATTTGTGTCACATTTATTTCTCTGTCGGTTTCATTGTATTAGTACTCCTTTAACCTTCTTGCCGTATACAGTAGGTAGTGCAACTTAATAAAAGTACACTTGCTACTACAGTTGCACTACTATATATATATATATATATATATATATATATATATATATATATATATATATATATATATATATATATATATATATATATATATATAGTTGAATAACGACTGTATATATAGTGTTTAATTGGGATTGCAGTCTAGGACAGGAAAATCAGTATCTTTAGTATTTTCCAAACTTTCGAAAATGTTTATTTTCTTCTTCAGGGCTAAAATAGTACAAACATTAACAGTTAGTTCCCCATGAGGAGGGCAATTGAACTTGAATTCGCAATTATTAGGACTTCTGCATCATCTTTTTTGCCTCCCAACGCTTCATCCTCTCTGAATGCTCTTTCTTCCGTTCATCTGTCCATTTTATTCCAGGTTGGCGATTTAGGTTTTGCTCAAATTTCACAAACATCACACCCCGAATATATATATATATATATATATATATATATATATATATATATATATATATATATATATATATATATATATATATATAAGGGGTGAAAAGTTTTACGGCCTGACAAAAAAAAACGATGTTTAAAATTTTTTTTTTGCTATTTTTCTATATAATCTAATCTCCTTCAACACTGATACATTTCTCATAACGGTGTTCTAATTTAGTTACACCAGTTCTAAACGTAGATTCGATTCCTTCTTTGTTGCTCTCAAATTTTTTACCGCCACCAATTTTTTGATGTTGAGAAACAGGTAAGTCGCTTAGACTGGAGAGTGGAGGATGCGGCAAATGAAGTCGTTTAATTTGCACCTCGTCCTTCAATTGTTGCAATAAGTCTTCATAGTGTTGACCAGTGATAGTCTAGCCTTTTCGAGATAATCAACGTATATAATTCCTCTCGCATCCCAAAAAACTGAAGTCACAACCTTGTTTGCTGATGAAATTGTTTTTGCCATTTTTGGAGTTGCTTTCCAATTTCCAATCCAGTTTTTTGACTCTTCTTTATTTTCAGGAATGTAGTGGTGCACCCAAAGTCTCATTAACAGTTATGAATCGACGCAAAAATTATATATATATATATATATATATATATATATATATATATATATATATATATATATATATATATATATGCGTCACTGAGTGCAATTGTAAAGAGAAAAGTCAGAGGGGATGTACGGAAATACAACACAAGAACATTGAGGCAGGCTATAGAAGATGCAAGAAGCTATCCAGAAGAACATGATAATCGCGCTCAAATCCGAAAGAAATCCGAAATTCTAAAGTCGCCACTGAGTTCTACAAACAACTCTATAGCGATAACCGTAATCATGTTGAGGTAATATCGGAAGAGCCACCGGAAGTTCTGGCATCAGAAACAAGAACTGCAATTGAATGCTTGAAAGCCGGCATCTGTTCTGGTGAGGACGATCTCACTCGTTATTAAGTCAGGGTGCCCAGTACTTCACCGCTTTCTATCGAGGCTCTTCAGTGACTGTTTGAAAAATAGAAACATTCCCACCTCGTGGGACAACGCGTCCATGATTTTGCTCTATAAGAAAAGGGATGCAGAGGACCTGAGGAACTACAGACTGATAAATTTACTCCCCACAGCATATAAGATCTTAATAAAGGCAATTACTAACCGCTTATCGGGACAATTGGACAACTAATCAGCCAATAGAACAGGCAGGCTTCAGGAAGTAATACAGTACGACGGATCACATTTTCACCAGCCGTGAAGTGATATCAAGATGCAACGAATATGCAATTCCTCTATATATGGCATTTATTGGCTATAAGAAGGCATTTGACCTGCTTAGAACTTTAGCTGCAACCGCCTCATTACTGAGGATAGGAATACCATCTTGCTATACCGAGCTGATCTAGAATATATACAAACATGCCACAGCAACTATCAAAATAGACGAATACACGGAAAAATTGCCAATAATGAGAGGCGTCAGACAGACCCCAAAACTGTTCTCAGCTGCTTTGGAGTGTATGTTCCAGAAGCTGGACTGATCTGTAAAATAGATCTGTAAATGAACACCGCAAAAACAAAGATGATGCTGAACCCTGTCTGCATCAGAGGGCAAATATAGGTGGACGGATCCCCATTAAAAATAGCAGCGTCTTACACATATCTGGGACAGATTGTCACGGGAGACGGGGATATTACACCGGAGATCATTCAAAGAACCAGAACAGCTTGGGGTACAATTGGCCGACTGAAATACATCTTCAAATCAGATATGCCACTATCTTTAAAAAGCAAAGTGTTTCACCAATGCGTATTACCAGCGATGACCTACGCCAACGACCCTGAAATCTTATCAAATCCAGAAGCTTCGAACAACCCAGCGGAGTATAGAAATATACATGATGGGCCTAACCATACGAGGTAGAATACGCTGCAGCTGGATAAGAGGTCAAACAAAGATGAAGGATGTCGTGGAGTGTGTAAAAAGGTCAATGTGAAAATGGGCAGGCCATCTAACCCGAACATGAGATGAGCGTTGGTCAGCTGTGGTTGGTGATTGGGAGCCCAGAGACAGGGTAAGACCAAGAAAGCGCCCTCACGATCGATGGGATAACGAGCTTGCGGATTGGCTGGGCGTTGCCTGGAAGAGAGAGACTGCCGATAGGGAATCTTGGCGAAGACAGGGGGAGGCCTTCGTTCTGCAGTGGACGGACAGAGGTTGATGATGATGATGATGATGATGATATATATATATATATATATATATATATATATATATATATATATATATATATATATATATATATATATATATATATATATATATATATATATATATATATATATATATATATATATATATATATATATATATATATATATATATATATATATATATATATATATATATATATATATATATATATATATATATATATATATAATATATAATATATATAATTGCTTTTAGTAATTAATTAAACTCAATGAAATTAATTAATCTCAAGAGATTAGAGTTAGAAGAGCTGAATGAATGGTTATCAGCTTTTACTTTTATACAAACAGATTGTCTATCCATGGCAATCGCTAAAAAATGAGCTGAAATTGTGAGTTTTTAAATAACTGAAAAGTGAAAAATATAATAATAATTTATCAAATATTTTTATTTGCGGAGGACATCTGTTGATAAGTATATATTCAAAAAAGTATAGACTAAGTCATTTTGCTCCCAATTTTGTTCAAAAAGCAATTTAGAAATTGTTACTCTCTTTATTGTAATGAATAGTCATTGAAATAAATACAACGCTTTTTGAATAAATTTTACTCAGATGATAGAATTTCAAGTCCCTTACTTCTAAATAATAATTTCACAAACATTTCAAGCATGTTAAATTCGTTCTTCACACTTTCTATCATTCACAATGAAACAAACCATTAATTTCCAAAATTTTGGCAAAAAGTTGTAAATTATTAAATTATAAAGAAATTTAAAATTGATCACGTAGTGATGGTAGAAAAGCAAATTTCATTCTAAAATTTTCAAATTTAATTCCATTGAATTGAATGAAAATGATAAAAATATAAAATTAAAGAGTGGGAGTTCTGCGATACCAGAACCTAGCTCTAAAATCATCGGAACATGTGAGAAATGCAGCCTGTGTTGGCGAATGAGCAATTAGTCTAACTGCTCCATTGTGGCCCAAGGACATAAGCTGTTTTCTAGATGCATTTCTGGAATTCCATGCACATAAAGAAGTTGTAGCTTCATCAGGAAACAGAACATAATCCTCTGAAAAAAAATTGAAATTATTTTAAAATTTTATATTTATAAATTTGAAATGAAATATTGCAAACAAATGTTCAATATATAAGTAAAGATAACTCACCTGTGTGATTAAATACACACTGTGCCTCATATTCTTGTTTACCTGTGGTGCCAGCTCCAGTATATGCAATCAAACATCTACTTGTAGTGAGCTCCCAGAGTTTACAAATAGAGTTTTTTCCTGCTGATAATAGATACTTCCCATTTTTCGAAAAAGCAACCGAGCATACTTCTAGTCCATCGTGAGCCTTTGGGAAAGTATTAATACATCTGAAATATGAAGAAAAAAATTTTAAGGTGAAAAAGTCAAACTAGTATATATAAATTTTTACAGATCAGTAGCTAACCAAATTTAATATATTTTATAATTTCGAGAATCTAAATTTAAAAGCCTACATTTTTTGGAACATATAGTCAAACAATGGAATAATCAACATTCAATTATTTGATATACAGTTATCAATAACAGTTACTTTCAAATTCAATTTCAAAGCTACTTCATTTAAAAATATGACATTGTTTTTAAGTTTTGGGTAAATAGTTTAGAAGTACACTTCATATACTAAGTAGATTAGGAATCCTTTTCCGCATCGATTTTCAAGATTAGAAAAAATAAATAGTCAATTGGAGAACTAAAAAGCACTTATCTTGAATATAGGGATTATCCTGAATTCAGACTATATGCAGATGTGTCCTTACAAAATATTTTAATAAATTAGACATAAACTTAACACCATAATTACCTATTAGAAATGCCATCCCATAATTTAATACTTCCATCTTTACTGCATGTAGCAAATACTCTAGCATCAGGGGACCATTTTACCCAGGTGACTGAGCTGGAATGCTGATGATTAGGAAATGCGCAAACATAACATTGTAATCTGTTAACATCATATAATCGAACCACAGGATGATTAGTAGCAACTAAGAGGTGATCGCCAGATGGATGGAAAGATATGGCTTTTACGGGTTCAGCTTCCTGTAATTGAGAAACCTGCTACAGAGGAATCCATTTACAAGTGTCTAATAACACAATAATCACTTTATTATGAAAAAAACGTTCTTAAACGTTTTATGAGAATTACAAACACATAAAAAATAAAAAACCACTACATATTGTAGCAGTTTTATGAGCTCTTGGTTGCGGAGTAACCCTGTATGTATCTCTCTTTGTACGCTAATACGTACCTACTTGATGTCTATGATGACGACGCTAAAAGAACAACTCTTGATGACGTGTACCTCAAACGAGGATTGATACCATTTAAAAGAATTTATCTTATCGTTTGTGATTCGCGAATATCAAAATTGTGCTCGTCGTGAGATAAAAATTGGGTTTTGGGCTCCACTACCTACTTCCGGATTTTTCTTCACTACGTGCTACCTGGATTTTCGTTACACTACCTACTACCCTATTTTTCTACACTGCATACTACCGTATTTTTGCATCACTAACTACTACTGTATTTTTGCATCACTACCTACTACCGATTTTTTCTTCACTCTGTGCTACCTTGATTTTCGTTACAATACCTACAAGATTTTTGCATCAGCAAGTGCTGCTCGGATTTTCGTTACACTACTACTACCAGATTTTACCGGACTACTACAAGGAACATTGAGCTCATCCACAAAGTCAACAAATGCAAAGACAATGCTAAACCGTTGCAGAGATGTAAGCTGATATATAACTTTATAGTGTCAATAGAATTTTCCATATTATTTTCTTTCTTTGAGATTATCTGCAAAGTATTCCTGTTTAGTCTCATGGCGCCCAACTAACAACTCATATTTTACATTATTGAACAAATCTCAATTATAAAACAGTTCTAAGAACCATTTTAAGACCTAGCCGATATATAAGTAACCTTCCATTAACTCTTCAGAGTAATCTGATCTAATGGAAGAGGGAATTTTTAATATCATATATAAATATATATATATATATATATATATATATATATATATATATATATATATATATATATATATATATATATATAATATTAAAAGAATATTATAATCTTCTTTCATTACAGATAATTTTTCAAAATTATTCGACGAATTATTCAAAAGAACATTATAACAGAGCTGGCTAATGCGGTTGTAGAAACGACCGCCAATCATTCATCAAAGCATCCTGATGTGGCTACTTAAAACATGAAAGAAATCAATAAATTGAAATTAACACACTTAGCTTAAGTTTCACTAAATATATTAAGACTCTACATATATTTCGGGTGGTTACTAATTATTAGTAATATTGTATACTCTTGATAATGGGTTAGCCACCCGAAACATATGTAGAGTTTTAATATATTTAGTGAATCATAAGCCAAGCGTGTTAATTTTAATTTATTGTTTTCAACAGAATGTTTCACCTAGAGATAGCCGAAACCTCCGTGTCATTTATGAAATAAATCTACTACAAGAAAAAGAATTCTGTAGTTCTCGTGCTATAAACATCACACTTGTAAATATTCAACAATAAAAGTATACTATAACTTTCTTTCGACAATTTTCTGACAAATTATTCAAAAGAACATTATAGCAGAGCTGGCTATGTGAAACATGAACAATGTGATGTAATACAATACAATTGTATAACCTGAAGTTTCAGTTAATGAAAATGACTATCAATATTCAGATTATCCTGCTAAATGCAATAATATTAACAATACTTCTTAATTTCCTGCCGACTTATTGATAAGTATAAGAGTTAAGCATTGAACAAAGAAAATAATATAAATAATTGTTAGTTGCAAAATGGTATCACATGCTTAAACTTTTTACCACAGTATGAGTCATCCTATATCAAGACTTAATAATAAGTTTATTTTCTCCAAGTGTACAAACTTGATGAATATATTGGAAATAAAATGCACACTGTAACATTAATTAAACTATTCTGTGCTTGTTCTCAACATCATTCCTAATAACTAGTGTTGTTAATGGTGTAAGGTAGCAAGGGCAGTACACAAGTAATGCTTATAGTACTCCTAAGAAAAAGTTTTTGTCAACAATTATACTCTAAAATTTGGATACTGTAGATGACTGAATAATACCAGATTGTCCTTGATTAAACAGTCAAGTGTGAAGTTTACTCCTCATAAAGTGAACTGAATGATTTTTATATCATTGAGGACGAGTTCATTATTTAATATATGGCGTCCCACTCCGAGAAGACAAAAAATGTAAGACAAATTATTTTTCAGAAACTTAAAAACTAAACATAAAGTCAGTACTGCGACTAGATGATACTCCCAATGAGATTTTCATTTCCCTCTTTAAATATTGTGTGATGAGGCAGATTTGGTCAATTCAGACAGAAAACAGCAAAAGGAAGATTTATTATAGAAGTTGCAGGGGTTATTCAAAACTGACAAAATTACATGCATGATCAAGGTGCACAGAATTTAAAATTATTATCTGTAATAGACATGATAATTTTATTTACTTGTTAATACACATTAGGTAAAAAGATTTCTTACTGAATAATCAAATAATCATTGAGAAACAAACCATTTCACGTTTTAAAAATACTCCTGAATTAGTTAATATTATTATCTAATATTATACTGTACAAATCTCTACTGCATTTCTATAAATGTAGAAAATACAAGTAATACAGATTAGCAATTAAATAAAATCAAACCAACTGCACTATATATGGAATGAACTTACTGTTATTGTCTTGAAAGCCTTCTTCACGCTGGCCTTTGAAATATCAAACATTTTAATAGTATTGTCTTTAGATCCTGAAACTAATATAGTTTCTTTTGGGTGAAACTCTAAACAAGTAACTTCTTCCATATGATCATAAAGAGTTCGAATAACAGGATGACCTTGTTGTTCACCTCTTGAAGGATCCATTTCATCTGGAGCTGACTTAGCTAACATTCTATCTACATCCAAAATTTTAATGCTGGCATCAACACTTCCCGTAGCTATAAGTTGACCATCACTTGAAAAACATCCTGCTCTACAATTTCCTTTGTGAGAAGTTACATAAGCAGTTTCATATAAAGCTGGTTCCGGTGCAGGAATATTACTCTCTGTTTCAAATTCTAAATCTGAAAAGGAAATTCAACAAACAAATATAGGCTTCTTCTTCACAATTATAAATATCACAAACCTAATCCGGGACCTACGTTATTACTTCCAATACCAGCATTTTGGGGTCTTTCTTTGCGTTCTGGTTCATGCTCAAGTCCAGCCAGCACAATGTGAAATAGGCGATCACTTGGTGGACAAGGGGGATCTGCTTGAACTGCAGCAGTTAAGCTTGTACCAACAGCTTGATGTCCATCATAGAACAATTGACTAAAAAGGAATGAGTTGTTCGTGTAATACAATATATTTTTATAATGAAATATTTCATAAACAATTCACCTAATTATAAGCCGGTAGAGATATTCCCGACTTTTTATTAGATTCTTGGTGTCTACTTCGTCTTCTTTAGGAGGAGAAGTTGTGTTAGTCATTCTAATTCGTTTAAATCTAGAAACTAATCGAAAAATCAAATTGTATTATATATTTGAGATATACGAACAATATTTTGTTTAGAGTTTGACATACGCACAGAGTGTGTTTAATTCATGTAATTTTAAATTTCAACACATTTTTGTCATAGATAAATTTTTCTTCATTTTGAAATTGGACAAAATATTGAAAATTGTATGAAACTAAGAATTGGCTTCGTAGTAGCACAGTCTAACTTACCTACGTAAGTAAAGAAGACTGTGGTAGTACAGATGTTACCGGAGGTTAACATCATAGGAATATCAGATTGATATTACACTTTCGATTACTAATTTAAATCCGATAAAATTTAATCGGAAGTTATATTGGAGGTCGATGAAATTGAAATATTTGTTTCAGTCTTAGGTGACCATTGTCTGTATTTATTTTTTCTTTTCTGTTCAGTTTTACTATTTACTGTTCAGTAAATAATCATTCTTATTGAAATGTGTGCTAATTTTTAGAGAGGGTATTTCAGGTAGTCACTAATATGACTAGACATTTGACAAGTTGAGAATTTCAAATTAGATCGTTTTTTTACGCAGGTAAAAATGTAGCTGTATTATTCTTGAACTAATGAGTCTCTTTTTTGTCGTTAATTACGGTTCCGATAATCCGTAAAATCTCTTCTTCATAGTATTCATTACAAATACTTTAAGCTTTTTACAAGAGATTTCATATAACTTTTACTATAAACATATGTTTATAGTGAATTTATTGTTGAGTTTGAATATTTAAACACGAATAGCAATCGTGAATCATTGTCACATTTAGTGATACTTCGAATGATGAAATTCAATTAATTCTTAGAGAATGAGTTTGAAACTATGAAAGTGGACTTGTTTGTATATATATTCCATAACATGTGCGAAGATTGTGATTTTTCATTGGCTATTTCTGTATCAGAATATCCAAATGCTTATTCATAGTATGTTGATATAATTGGAATTTGAAGGAGAAAGAAAAATAGAAAAAGTATATTTATTAGTTGATTTATTTTTGGATTTTCCTTACTTAATGCGGTTATATAAAGAAGATAAACAAAAATAATGTCTCAAATTAATTGCATAATATATGTTTTAAAAGATGAGGGTGTCAGTATTGAGTCAAAAAACTTGAACAATAAATGTAATGGTATCTCAAAGACAAGTATAAAAGGAATATTTTCCTAAAAGCCAATTCCTTAATTTTTTAAACATCTTCAAACATTTCTGAATTTTCAAAACTTCAAACTATTGAAAAAATGATGATTTTTCAAGGAATAAAATCGTAAG
The DNA here is from genome assembly GCA_030704895.1 of Henosepilachna vigintioctopunctata. Lineage (NCBI taxonomy): Eukaryota > Metazoa > Arthropoda > Insecta > Coleoptera > Coccinellidae > Henosepilachna > Henosepilachna vigintioctopunctata. The sequence continues at coordinate 4,804,441 of JARQZJ010000003.1, read as the reverse complement.
CATTGAATGCAGACGTTAATAAAAAATCACAGTAGGTATTATGGTTTCTGTATGAAATCAACCTGGTCAATCGTTTAACACCACAGAACAAACCCTTTAATAATTGGTATGTTCTGTGTTCAACACTGACGTACGAAAAGAGAAATCTGTAATGTTATGTTCTTGAAAATCTGACGTTCGTATATTGCTCGTAAGAGGTAACTTCAATAATATTGTACGAATCCCGAATCGACAGGTTATCTAGAATGTTCTGGAACATTCCGGAATAGGAAATGAATTACAGAAATTTAAATCAACTATTGAAATCGAAGAAGAATTTTCATCATTTTACTAATAGTAATTATTTGAAATGATTATATGTATATATATATATATATATATATATATATATATATATATATATATATATATATATATATATATATATATTCTTCTTATTCCTATGCTTAGTATATTTTCTCTAAATTTTATATTGAATTTCAAATGCAACCTATATATTGTACATATTACAAAAATCTATCAATATCTAATTATAGACTAATATAACGCATAGTCTTGATTTCAGTTCATTTCAGGATAATTTTCATTCAGAAATTAGAACAATCATACTGATTCATTTGACACTTTTGAAAAATGGAAATGCCTTACAAAATTTTTTGAACTTTCATTATTGGAAGCTTTGTAAATTATGGTATAATAAAATATAAGGCTCGATTGTACGCTACAGAAAATTGAAAAACTTTTAATGTTTTCATGAACACATGGTTTATGTATTTTATCGCAAAAAAGCTCATTTCCGTCGTATACTTATATTTGTTTATATAAGTTCAGAACATTAATTCTATATATATATATATATATATATATATATATATATATATATATATATATATATATATATATATATATATATATATATTTTTTTTTTTTTTTTTTTTTTGAATGTTTTTAGCAATAACAGGCTTCTTTTGATATGAAAAACTTTATTTTTGTTAACGTTTCGTTGTATATCACAACTTTGTCAAAACTAATTTTCAAAACTCGGAATTTTACGAAAAATTTATGAAATTGAAGTCGATTTCCAAATAACATGAACCTGTAATATTCTTGAAAAAGGCTTAGAGCCGAAACATATGTAGAATAAACAATTATTCCATCAATTTTAAACTGTGCTCATTCCCAAGAAACCTTCACACTTATATATATATATATATATATATATATATATATATATATATATATATATATATATATATATATATATATATAAAATATATATATATATATAAGAAAATGAACACTAGAAAAAATATTAATATTTCATTCAGTGCCATAAGCACAAACAATTTCATTTCCTTATATATATATATATATATATATATATATATATATATATATATATATATATATATATATATATATATATATATATTTCCTTGAACTGCAGATAAATCAACTAAATTTCATTCAATTCCTAGCAAACTCTTTTATATTTATTAATTTTTTTAGCTAAACAGGTAGACTGCAAACAAAGAGATATTGATCTAACCAATTACAACCAATTTTATTGTCATCTGTATAGAAAATGAGCCTATTTTATTATATCCTAATGTACATTACCTATGTTAGTTATCTACAAAAGTGATTACAATAAATGTATTTATAGCTGATAATTTTTATTTCGAAAATCTAATTAAAAAATCTGATAACGCAAATTTGGATGAATTGATAGCAATGACCAATAAAAAACGTGCTTTCAAAATCTAATAAGAATGTATACTCTCAATAATGCTAATTTAAAAACATTTCAATTTAAAATTTCTCTGCCACCGTTAAAGTTCGCGGGTCGAAAACCGGAAACATATTTTCAATATTGATCGAAATGTTCGTTCCCGATGCTTCCATGGACTTCTCGAATGTTCTAGAATGTTCTAGAACTCCGTAGACTATAAATACAAGAACATCCGCGCATCGCATCATTCGAATTAGTAACGTCAAGGTGTGAGAGCGAATTTTTGGAAGAGTTTCTTTGTGATTTCTGCTAGTTAAAATTCATTTATTATATTCTACAAGTGAAAGAAAAAACGATATAAGGTAAAATAACTTTTAAGTATTCTAATCCCATTTTTTTTCAAATGTTTAATGTAATATATAATATGATAATCTGTTTTTTTGGACTAACATGTGCTCTTTCTTGAATGATAATGTTCAATTTGTATTGAATTTTTGTAATTTTCTAATTATTTTGGATTTTTGCATTTAATGTAAATGTACCTCTAAAGCAAATATGGTTGTTACTGACAATAAGTCGTTTATTGAGGTGGTTCTTTCCATGCCGGTTGCGGTTGCTCTTCCCATGCCGGTTGAGGATAATTTTTTGAGGATTTTTTGTCAGATATACAAGACTCGGAAGTTCTGCATTGAATTCAATCATTAGTTGATTTTAATTATAAGAAACTTTTGTTCATCTTGTGTTTTTTTGTTATACTCTTTTGATGTAATCGATAGGGCGTTTTCCTGTCTTAGGCAAAGGTAGCGTCGTTCATGAATTTTTTCAATATTTTTTCTTCTAATCATAATTCAATATGTAATATAATTAATAATTATTAATTAATAAGTCTTATTTAATACATAATTTTGTTATATATGTTTTTTATATTGAAGAGTTGGTAAAGCTTAAATTGTTTGCAGGAATCTTCGTAACACTTCTTATTGCACTTTAAGTTAACCTTAAAATTTGTCTCCAGCTTTAAAATGTAAAATTTATTTCGAAAAATTTAATTTTTCGATTTTTTTTCATTTCATTTTCAATATGATTTTTTTGTGTTCGAATGTTTCAAATATTCTTCACGAATGTGCTTCTTGTTATTCAATAATAACTTCATTGAAAATTTGTTTCAAGATGTAACAAAATTTTTTTCTTTGTTCCAGATGCCTGAAGATATGCAAAATGGTGAAGTTGAAACTTTCGCCTTTCAGGCGGAGATTGCTCAATTGATGAGTTTGATCATCAATACCTTCTATTCAAATAAAGAAATTTTTCTTCGTGAATTAATTTCTAACTCATCTGATGCTTTGGATAAAATTAGATACCAATCTCTTACAAATCCATCATGCTTAGATTCTGGCAAAGAGTTGTTCATCAAAATAATACCAAACAAGAATGATGGTACACTTACTATTATTGATACTGGTATTGGAATGACAAAGGCTGATCTTGTCAACAACTTGGGAACTATTGCTAAATCTGGAACAAAGGCATTCATGGAAGCTTTGCAGGCCGGAGCTGATATCAGTATGATTGGTCAGTTTGGTGTAGGTTTCTACTCTGCCTACTTGATAGCTGATAAAGTAACTGTTGTATCTAAAAATAATGATGATGAGCAATACATTTGGGAATCTTCAGCTGGTGGAAGTTTTACTGTACGTACTGACCTAGGAGAACCTTTAGGAAGAGGTACTAAAATTATCCTACATGTGAAAGAGGATCAGTCTGAATTTTTAGAAGAAAGCAAAATCAAGGAAATTGTAAAGAAACATTCTCAATTCATTGGTTATCCTATCAAACTCTTGGTAGAAAAAGAACGTGAAAAGGAATTGAGTGAAGATGAAGCAGAGGAAGAGAAGAAAGAGGACGAAGCTGAAGATCCTGAAAAACCAAAAATTGAAGATGTTGGCGAGGATGAAGATGAGGACAAAGAAGATAAGGATAAGAAGAAAAAGAAGAAAACCATCAAAGAAAAGTATACTGAAGATGAAGAGCTTAACAAAACCAAACCAATTTGGACTAGAAATGCTGATGATATTTCTCAGGAAGAATACGGTGAATTTTACAAATCTCTTACCAATGACTGGGAAGATCATCTTGCCGTGAAACATTTCAGTGTTGAAGGTCAGTTGGAATTCAGAGCTCTTCTATTTGTACCTCGTAGAGTACCATTTGATCTGTTTGAAAACAAGAAACGTAAGAATAACATCAAATTGTATGTCAGGAGGGTTTTCATCATGGATAATTGTGAAGAATTAATTCCCGAATATTTGAATTTCATCAAGGGAGTTGTGGATTCAGAAGATTTGCCATTGAATATTTCAAGAGAAATGTTACAACAGAATAAGATTTTAAAGGTTATCCGTAAGAATTTAGTTAAAAAATGTTTAGAATTATTTGAGGAACTTACTGAAGACAAAGAAGGATTCAAAAAGTTCTATGAACAATTCTCAAAGAATATGAAGCTTGGTATCCATGAAGATTCTGCCAACCGAGCTAAACTTGCTGATCTTTTACGTTACCATACTTCAGCAAGTGGAGATGAAGTTTGCTCCCTCAAAGATTATGTTAGCAGAATGAAACAGAATCAGAAGAGTATTTATTATATCACAGGAGAGAGTAAAGATCAAGTAGCCAATTCTGCTTTTGTTGAAAGAGTTAAGAAGCGTGGCTTTGAAGTAGTTTATATGACTGAACCAATTGATGAATATGTTGTACAACAACTTAAAGAATATGATGGAAAAACATTGGTTTCTGTAACCAAAGAAGGATTGGAACTACCTGAAGATGAAGATGAAAAGAAAAAGAGGGAAGAAGATAAGGCTAAATTCGAAGGTCTTTGCAAAGTTATGAAGAGTATATTGGATAATAAGGTAGAGAAAGTTGTAGTTTCCAACAGGTTGGTAGAATCGCCTTGCTGTATTGTAACATCACAATATGGCTGGACTGCAAATATGGAACGTATAATGAAAGCACAAGCTCTCCGTGACACATCTACTATGGGTTATATGTCTGCTAAAAAGCATCTAGAAATCAATCCTGACCATTCCATTATTGAGAATCTGAGACAGAAGGCCGAAGCTGATAAGAACGACAAAGCAGTGAAAGATTTAGTTATTCTTCTTTTTGATACTGCACTTTTAAGCTCTGGCTTTACATTAGATGAACCCCAAGTTCATGCCTCAAGAATTTATAGAATGATTAAATTGGGTCTAGGTATTGATGAAGAAGAATCTATGGTTCTTGAAGAAACTACAACAGCTGATGCTCCAGCAGCTGAAGCTGGTGATTCGGAAGATGCGTCTCGAATGGAAGAAGTTGATTAAAATTTTAAAATTCTATTTGATGGACATGTGTTTTAGTATGTTCTCAATTCATTCCTGAAAAAGTATTAATTTTATACTTTAAATATGTAGGACATTTTTTCTGGCTGTGTGCTATTCATCAAAGATTCACTCTTGTACTGACAAATGTTGAGTGTTGAAATTGAAAATAAATTTCTTTAACATTAGAATGTTTTTATTTCAAGGTTTTATTGAAGCGATAAAGTTAACGATTTCCAATATTTTTTATTTCAATTTGCAAATATTCTAATTTTTCAAAATGAAGATTAATGGATTTTGTGTATTGTGTTAAATTCAGTTTTGGGAATTTGATTTTTAGTGATTTTATGAATTGTGTACCTAGCTCAATTGAATGAAATATATGAACAACATATTTTCTATCTTGAATATTTCTTGGTACTAAATAATCCATTTATGAATTAGTTTTACTTTTTCTGTAATGTTGAGCTTTATTTCAAGAGGTATTCTAATAAATTGACCTGTCGAGATAGGCTTTAATAGATCTAAATCAATTTGTTTTTGAAATAAGAACAAGCCTATTTTACAAACATTTAATTACATTTGACTAATTATTACCTACTAGTTTCTCATTAATTCGTCAAGACGAAATTTTTGTTTAGCAGTTAATTTTATTCTATCATTTGCTGGCAAAGGCTCTATGAGAGGATCGCAAAATTCTCTTCTGATTCTAATACCGTCGAGGGCTCTGAATTGCATTGCTTCCTGTCGTTTGATTTCTTTTATGAATTGTTTACGATATTCTCTTGCACATTTTTGATATCTCTGATGACAAATTACTCTACTGAAAAAAATATATACATTAAACTCTTTGAGAAACTTCCAGAGAAATTGCATCGCTCATAGATACTGTTAATGAGTCCATACCTACTCTTTATCACACCTGCTCTAAAGTTGCAAATAAATATAAGGTGGCACGGTGGCAGTTATATAGGAAGAATGTAATAATTATAGATGTTTTTCCATTTTTGAGTACATGTGCCTATCTTACAATAGAGACAATCTTAATTGTGTAATACAAAAGATAATATTGAAGAACATACCAGGAGCCATTGTAATATATTTTCAAAAATGAAAATGGCGTTATTAAATAATGGATACAATAATTTATATGGATTGTGCACGATATTCCGATATAGGTTAAGAAGAAAGCTTCCTACCTCTTTTTCATTTTGACTCTGTTTCATGTTTACAATAAGAGATACATTTCACGGAAACATTATATACCCCTATCAACCCACTTGAAATAAATTCTAAAGCAATCCCTCAAATTTATAAGAATCATTGACTAAGAATTGCCAATTATTGATTAATTATTTTTTTGAACAGTATAAAAATTTCAAAGCATTCAAAAATATGTTAAAATTCAAGAGCAGAGCAGTATATTTTTTAATGGGAAGCAAATCTAATGATTAATTTGTAATGACGTGTAACAAAAATGATACAAGTTAATAATATCTAATCATACACCTAACTCATAGTTCGAAGGGATTTTGAAAGCAGTTCATTGGTATACAAATAAGAAAGATGTAGGGCCCTGTAATGACAGTTATGTTCGATATTTGTTGTGAATTATTTCGATCTACACATTTTTTTACTCTTATTAAGTTGCTTCGTTCATCTGATACAGGCATGAAGTCAAAATAATTTCTCATGTCTAATACTTACTACGGTAGAGTTAAATTTGTGTAACTTGGATCTATAGAATCGTTTGGTGTTAGTATTTCACATGGCAATTTTGTCGGAGCCTCAATTGGTTTCCAAAATTGAGTAGGTTTAAATGTTGTAGTTTGCGAAACTGTCGCGACTGGATCTATTACTTCTTTTGAATTGGTTTGATCCGCCTCTGTAGGTTTTACTTCCGATATATCCTGATCAATATTATTTAGTTCATCCTTTGACATTTTTAGAACAATGCTTTCAATTTTGGATTAATCCTACAAAATTACTACAAAAACTATAACCGCGAATATTTAAGTGCCTCATAAAAAATCTTATTGCTAAAACGGAAAGGACAACACTTCTATGCTGACAACACATTGGTTACCTTGGAAATGATAACTGATACTGTTACCGAATATCGATCTCGATTATTTCTATGATTGGACCTACTTGGAGAGTAACAACATATGAAAGGTAATTCTTAAGTCTGAAATACTACTATCATAGTACATCTTTTCAATATTGTTTATGATACTTAGAGGCTCAGTAATCGAACGGCTTGTGGGTCTCTGACTTTTGTCAGGGCTCTTTGAACAATAATAATATTTCTCTAACAAGATTGTAGCTATTTTATTTCCCATTCTTTTAATAGTTGCAGACTAGTTTCTGACAGTCTAGGAAATTCCTCTATTGACAAGCTTCTTTGGTTTTTAGTTGCATAAACTATTATAGAAAAGTGACAAATTATATAAACTTAGATTGAACGAGATTTGGTGGATGAGCTGCCAAATAATAAGGCTGGGGTTTAGTCCATTCATTGAAACAAGTGTTCGGTTTCATTGAAATAATTCTGTAACGAAAATGTACTTCGTGAATATAAAAACCGTTTTCGAATTTTGAATATTTCTTCCAGAGTACTAGATAATTTTGGAAATGAAAAATTTCATCAATAGTTTGAAAAAAAATTTCAAATAGCTTTATTTTTCACGCACAAATTGTCCACATTTAGGAATTAATTAAAAACATTCTAAACGTTTTAAAATATCTGATCCCCTAGAGAATTTATTCGAGTTCAAATTGGTTAAGGTTTGAAGGACTCTTTTAATTATTTCCGAAAGGCCATCAAAGAAATCGGGACTTCATCATAAATCGATCGAAAATTCAAAAATGAATTTGATCATAAAGTGTTATGAAACAAAGGGGTAAACAAATGCTCTATAAAAAAATAAAATGAATGTATGTATAAATACAATTTGTGATATGGAAATAATTGCTGGGTGTCCCTAAAAAATTCAGGATATTATTCGTTTTGATATTCGTTCGTTCTAAAAAGTGAATGAATGTTGAGTTGGAATACCCGCAAACAATTTTCAATTTCAAATGAATAAACTCACTGTAATTACAGTTTTGTTAGTGCTTATTCACTAAACTACCAAAGTACATTTACACTTCTCGTCGGCAGATGGCGCATTGTCTAATGTTGAAATTTCATCGAATTATGGTGGGCAAGCAACTCTCTATACTTTTTTTTTATATTTAATAGTGTTAGCGTTTACTTGATGTAAATCCATTATAATTGAATATAAACTTAAATTCAAACACTTGAACTTATGATTTACACTTTATTGACTAAATAGCATGACGAGTTTCGTCGTTACAAACGACTTCTTGGAATAATGATTATTCTGTTAGCCTCTGAAGAAGTCGTTTGTAAAGGCGAAACGCGTCATTCTATGTAGTCAATAAAGTGTAAATCATAAGTTCAAGTGTTTGAATTTAAGTTTATATTCAACTCTCTATACATTATACCAGATAATTTTAAAGTGATAATGTTATCCCCATCTATTGACGCAACACACTAAATGCACAACTAAACCCCGCCCATAGAGCAACGCATAACCTGAAATAGGTATCTCCTAAATCATGGTTGTTCATGAATAAATGAGAAAATTAACACCATTATAAAGAATTTCAAAAATAGCGAATATAGAAAAATAGTTCAAAATTGCTAATTTTTCATGCTTTCAAATTCAAAATGCGATAGATATTCAGCATTTGTGAAAAATATCAATAGAGGTAATAATAAATTGACAAAATATGTCTAGTTAGTTTTGTAAGTATAAATAAATAATTAACTGAATATGCAAGTCTATGAAATTTGATTATACCAATTAAACATGAATGTAATCAATTTATATTCATTTGAAATTGAAAGTGACGAATTTCAAAATTGGAGCTTAAGAAGAATATATTTTAGGCTGAAAGTCTACATATAATATTCAAATACAACATTACAATTGGCCGACTGAGTTTCAGATTAATATAACATAAATATACCTAATAACTAGCTACTTTAACTTTAGTCTAACTGTAAAACAGTAATAATTATTATAATTGAATTAGCCAAAACAAGAGAAAATTTAAAAATTAGATTTTAAAAATTAGTCTCAATTTTCAGAGATATTTTTTAAAAACTATTTCCAAAATATTCATATTGAACTTACTCGAATTTTTTCATACTCGAAAAACGCATGGATTCACACATCTACTTTAGGTTTTACATATTCTTAGGTGATATCTTTCTTTATCTTCGTGTCCGTAACATAAATTATCATGCCAATGTATCTGTCTAATGTTCCATTATAATTATTCGTTGCTGTTTCTAATAATCTAATAATGCTGTTTCTAATATTAAAATATCGCTCGATAAAAGCAACACTGAAAACTTATTTTTGAATTCGATTAGAAACAAATTTTATGAAATTTATTGTGTAAACTGAATCTCAATTGATTTGATATATCAATAAAATTTCATCGAAATGATATTTATAAATTGCCAACTGTCTTGCTTTTCAGCAATCTTTCAGTTCACGATTGAATTCTATATTAAACAAAATAGCAAACTTGACTCGTTCAATTTATATCTATTCATAACCAGGTATGTAATAATTATTCTCTTTAATTGAATGGTGGATGCGCAGTTTTACTGTCTGTCAAGTTTTGGTGGCGCACACCCATTCTTTTAGTTTCAGTGTCCACAATATTGAATTATATTTATGAAATATCAATAAATGACAAAAAATAGATATGATGGTATCTGCCGATTATTTTTGTTTTCAAATCAATATGAATTTTTCTATGAAAAGGCCAATGAAAACAATATTGTGAACTCTGGCTGATCTTTTTTGAACATTATAATTCAAACTACGTAATTACTTCGTTGAGAATGCTTTGTCATCTTGTCACATATAGGTACGAGTAAAGTAAATACTCTTTCTGATATCAAAAACCTGGTTAAGTAAAGTTGAATAATATTGAAAATACAATATTAATTTTGATATCTACATCAAGAAATTAAAGAAAACACTAGGACATTTAATCGAAAAATTGAAATTAATTGAAAGAATATCATAGTTGAGCAATTATTACGATTGGACGCTTCCATCATTCTCCAAGGTAAAAATGAGAATATTGAAATAGATGACACATTTGATGGTAGCACTAAACAGACTATTGTTCTTACGTGACGTTTCTATCGTTCTGCAAGGAACTCATCAGTTTCTTTAAATATTCTTTATATATATATATATATATATATATATATATATATATATATATATATATATATATATATATATATATATATATTTTTTTATATTGCCTGTTTAAGATAGTTTATTTTTTATGTTTTTAGCAATAACAGGCTTATTTTAATGTTAAAATCTTCATTTTCGTTGACGTTTCGTTGTATATCACAACTTTGTCAAAACAAATGAATAATAGATATCGAATGCCAAATTTATTTTTCAAAAAATCGAATTGGTTTTTTTGTATTTTTACATAATGATTTTTAGTATCAGAGGAATATTTCTGGCTTAGCATTCGCTTCGGAAGTTTTAGTTTTCTTCACCATGAGGAAAAATTAATAAATTAATTAAATTCAATTATTCATTAGTTTTGACAAAGTTGTAATATACAACGAAACGTCAACGAAAATAAAGTTTTTCACATTAAAATAAGCAAAAACAAAATTAACTTATGTGTCCAGGATGATGTGAAATTTTGATGAATAAACAAATGTGAATGAGTGGAAAGAAATCTTTATTTTTTCATTTAGAAGTTATGTGAGTTGTTGAAATGGATAATTTAAAAGATTAAGTGACCGCTCAATGATGATCCGATAATCTAATTAATAGATGATTTGGTCACCAGTGAGCGGTTAGTTCTTTTAGTGAAATTTAACGTCGTTTTTGTGAGAGTTTGATTTGTGGATAGACACTGAAGTTTCTAGACACCTGTAAATCGATACCTGCTCAGTGGCCTGACAAATAAGATAACAGTTTATTTCACTATCTTATCTTTCACCAATGGCAATACCTGTCCAAGTGCTTTTCAATAACCAAAGGTAAATAGTCCAATAACCATTAGTTTTATTGGTGTAGGTATTAGCCACGCCCATCACACTTAACCTCCTTATTTGTATTTTCTTCTATGACCCAAAGGTAAGAATTATTATTGTCGACACATTACTTCTGCAATTAGTTGAGTGGTGAAATCGCTATTTGGAGTTTCTCGTCAATAAGTCTCAACAATATTTATAATTTTTTGACCGTTTTCTTGTACTTGTACTTGGTACTCGTCTTTGTCAAGACGAGTACCCTAAAACCCGAGTTTAAAAGATAACGCATATAGGTACCTCAGGTCTCCTTCGCAATCTGATATATCTGTTGCTATAATGCGTTTGGAGGTCGTCAGTGATTGGTCGGTTCTGGACTCTAGTTTTAACATAAGTAGATGTTACAGATTTCCTGTTAGTGGCGATATGAAAACTCATAGTAACAAATTGAAACTAAAACTGATAATCACAATAATGCAGCAGGCCGTGAAGAACTTACAGGAAGGGCTTGTGGCATGGTTCATCTCTGTCAAGTCAAAAAAGAGCACGACGAAATTCCTGTTGAAGGCAAATAATACGACAATATGGTAGAAACTTTGTATTTTGGTAGCTAATAATAAATATTTTGTCAAAGACAAATTAAAACTGAACTAAAGTTATTTCTATTGTTGATATTGAAGAGAAGCTATGTCACTCTCTAGGTGTTATTTTCAGTTTTTATATCTCACCACGAACACGAAATAATATGTAGATACGATGAAGCCAGAACAGCAACTAGCATGGTTATTGTAGTCCTATGAGTATTTGCTTCTTGAGAATTTAATTTTTTGTTCGAAATATACTCATTGGGCTCAAGAAAGATTTCAATATAATTCAATTTGAATATATATTTTAAGGCCAGCTTACTCCAAAAAACGTAATTGTTAAACTTTTTTTGGAGTAAGCTGGTTGTTGAACGTTTTTTCAATATATATATATATATATATATATATATATATATATATATATATATATATAATGATATCTATTATTTAATCAATAGAATGTTATAGTAGATATGTGAACATTGTTTAGAGAAATATTGAAATCGTTTTTGGAAGTGCAACATATATATATATATATATATATATATATATATATATATATATATATATATATATATATATATATATATATATATATCTATTATTTATAGTACAGGACATGTTGAGTAATCAATTTATTTACATATGAAAGCACATATATGGAATTACTTGAAAAAATTTTTTTTTCAAAATGGCCGTCCGGAAAATGGCTACTGAAACTCATCTGAATCGGAGATGAATGACATCATTTCTTGGAAAAGAATTATCTGAAAGCAAAAAACAAAACGGTTTCATGTTCTGTATCGAATTGGCTATGACCTCAAGCAGAATGAAACATATTCGATGAAAATAAACAAAATGGCGGATTTTTGAATTTTTTTACCCTTTTTTACCCTTTTAATTGTTTATAACTTTTTTAAATAATAATGAATATTTCTGGTTCTGCTTGAGGCCATAGCCAGACACCTAAAGAGTAAAATGCCGTTTGGTTCATATCGATAAGTGCAATAGTTTTGAAATGAGAGTAATTCATGCGAAAAACGTGGTTCGAAGAAAAATCATTTCAAAGTTTTTATTCGTGAAAAATCGTAAAAAAAGTGAATTTTACTTACATATCCATTCCAGCTTTATACACAACTCCTTCCTGGTATTAGTAAGCATCATTCTGAAGAATTCTTGCATTTCTCAAAGCAGTTCAACAAAATAACAAAACAATAACAATAAAACAAAGAACAAAACAATAAGAGGGCCCGAAGGCATGCAGCAGCTGCCGCCACCGAAGGCGTTCGAGCGGCCAGATTTACTGCAGCGCTCCCTAATCTTTTTTACCTGCTTCTCGGTCTTGCTGACCTTCGGGACTAATTCTATACTATTTCTACGAGTATATAGTAGCAATTTATGAAAAAAAATTTAAATTTTTTCAAAATTGTTTGGACTAAGCTGGTCTTAACGTCAGGTTTTAGCCAAGTTTTTATCTGGTGAAGTTATATCTATTTAGCACCGACTCGAATATGATTTTTCTTTGAGGGTTATTTTGAAAAATTATACAATGAATCTTTATTTGATACATATTTTAAATGATTTTGCCGTTACTATTTAAAAGTTCATCATAACGAAACACGTTAAACATGTAGATGAATTACCTACCAAAGGTGTCACAAAGAAACGTTAGCTATCTTCAATGTCTACCTATTTTATTAGTAGTGGTAAAACCTACGTCACGTTTAGTTTAAAATGTTAATTCTTTTTCAGTTTCAGTTTTTCAGTAATATGTTATTATTAAGTGCCAAAAAAATGTTTTGGTTCATTTGAAGAAATTATAATTTAGTTTATATACAGAAAAATTATATTTTACATAAATATGCCTTTTCTGTGGAATGTAACGATTAGAAAGAAAGATTACAGAGGCCGTTTTTTTCGGATTTAAAGGAAGTTAGTAATAATGACATTAGCCATACAGTTAGATTTAAAACAAAAAATATTGATATCTCGTATCATATAATAATATATCAAAGCATTTTAATGAATGCTAGTTCTTATTCTAAAATGACTCTGTGTTTGTACGAAGGTTTTACCTATAGTTCAAAGCAACTATCAGCGGTAAGCCGAAAGCGTTATAGGGTTACTATACCAACCACTGAACCTCTAAAATTAAAAAAACCTTAAATTAAATACATAATAAAAATCATTCTTAAAAAATTAAATTATTATTTTTTTCATAAAATAAATATTTTATGAATTGATAAGAATTTGGAGAGGATGAAGGTGCGAAGTTTCGTAAAATATTTTCGAAAAATCTCTACAGTTTGCAAAATGTTGCAACGTGTTATAAGGCATATCAACTAAACATATTTTCGTATTAATTAATGACAGCCCATATGTTAGATTGTTAATATCAAGACTAATAATAATTTTTCTGTATTGAAATGTACAGATGGAAATCCGCCAGTGAAGAAAACACATAGTTGCACAAAATAAAAAAGATGTTGCAAATTCGTTTAAATGATCTCAACGCCGGAAGCTGTTTTCAAAAGTGCAAAGAGTACGACAGTCAATTATAGTAAAGCTCATTAAACTTGTCCTTTAATACTTGGGGATCCATTCGGAGCATGCCAATTAAAATACTTCGGGGTGTATGTGGGCGGCCATATTTAGCAACCCTCGTCGCGGCTCGAGTAAAATCGTGATTGTTCGGGGCACTACGGAGTCCAGCCAGCAGCTGCGCGTCGCTCTCTCATCCAATTATGAAGATGCGAGCCAAACTTACTGTGGTGGTATAGTCGTTGCGGGATTTGTTTTGGGTGGACTAGAATGCCGCTGATTTCTCGGCTTTTAAATCGTTTTTAATAGTTTCGGTGTGATTTTCGAGTGTTTTAAGAGGACAATGTGCGTGACAGTTCAGTAGTATCGATCACCGTTGGATTTCACAACTCTTTCACCCAGAATACCGCTCGACATTAATTGATTTGTAAGTTTTATCTAGTGATTGTGTAGTTATTCGTTGTTAAATCGGTAGTGATTTTCGTTTGTGCACGTGCAATTTGAAATTGCTACGAGAAACGTCAAAATAACGTTACTCGAAACGCGACAGCGCTACGATAGTCATTTATTGATTTTACGATATTTAGCCCCAATGTGGAATTTTCATCCCCTACCAAATATTTCGCCATGTAAAAACCTGCATTAATAACTCCCCTTTTATAGATTCGTGAACCAGATGTAATGTTTATTATATTCTAACAGACTGGTTATTATATGCCTTATTTCCACAGTTAAATTGCTTTGGCGCCACTGCCTATTTTAGTAATGTTCATTTCGAGTCTTTGAGGGAATATTTTTTATTTCACTTCACTTGTAATTATCGATATTCTATGGAATATCTCTTTAAATTTGTAGGTGTACAGGTCTTTTTCATACATATTCTATCAGATGCACGCAGGCTTAAATAAATCAAACAATTGGAGGAGCGAGTTCATTCATCTCAAGATACTCACTAGATATATTAAAAACCATCCCAGATTCTGATTTTGAAATTACATTGTAATTCAAACTTTCATTAATAAAATTATCTTCACGATTATAAGGTTTGATAATGAACAGTTTTACACTATTTATTGGCTTTCAAGCCATAATGTTTATAATTTCATCATTATTGTAAATTGTTAACTTTTTCACAGAAATAATGTCTGTATTTAAGGTGGCACCCATATATTTTACCCAAGTTTTCTATAATTCATATAATTTGATTGAGGGTTCAGACGTTCATGATCTTTAACTATACCATGTGCCTCGCCTTCATTTCATTCTTTCTTCCTCTTTATATTCTGCATCTCTCTGTTAAAACATTCGATTATAATACATTATTGACATAACAAATGCTTGAATCATTATCAGATGCTGCAACATGTCAATTTTGCCGCGAAGGCTTAGACTTAATAGGTCACATATCCTGACGAAGGAGTATTTATTTATAATTTGTATAAATCGATTCAAGTTATATTTATACGAATAAAGCTGGAAGAATTTTAATGTACCTATTTCTTAATGTCTCTACTAACTCGAGACAACATAACAGTTTATAATTAAATAAGATCTATATTTCCTAAAATAACCTTTTAAATCTAGAAATTATTTCAATTATAACTACTAAGTATAATATTCCACGGAAACTTGTACATTTGGAATATTTTCGTAATCTAAATAATTTATTGATGTTGTTTAAATAATTGGGCTATATAATACATGGAGGTATAACTATTAACACTCGACATGTTTCATATCGTACAATGGATCTGTCTTCTACGCGCATTTTCTAAATGGTCAATATACCTGAAACATTGTCAATTTTGGGAGGGGCGTAATGCTGTTCATTAATTCCGAAATGTATCTAGGTCTTCCTGCGCAACATTTTCTCTGTTTCTTTTATCGCCGGATATTATTACTGATCCTTTTTTGCTATCCAATAAAATGAATAAATGGATATTATCAGACATCTAGGCAGTCAATTTCGGAGAGTGTTGTGAGCCATAAAAAAATCTTTGAAATCAAACTGATCCCATATATCAACATAATAAAATTGCATTGAAATTATTGTAAATATAACAAGTTTTTTAAGTTTAGACTGGGCCACTGTTCCAAAGTACCACTGAGCTGTCTACTACCAATTATTGATATTTATTGAAACCCCTAATCTGTGACACACGTACACGTCCTTTTCTTAACCTCAATTATCTTATTTGCGAGTCATCAACTGCAGCTTCTACCATATAAAAACTACTAATGTCATATTTAAGATGATGTCTATATACCTATATAGATTTTGGGATTATATCGATTCAAGATGATTAATTGCGAAATGTATCTAGGTCTTCCTGCGCATTCTCTTTGTTTATTTTATCTATTATTACTGATTTTTTTGCTATCCAATAAAATGAATAAATGGATATTATCATCTAGAAACGGAAAGTGTTGTGAGCCATAAAAAAATCTTTGAAATCAAACTGATCCTATATATCAACTTGATAAAATTGCATTGAAATTATTGTAAATATAACAAGTTTTTTCATTTTAGACTGGGCCCCTGTTCCGAAGTATCACTGAGCTGTCTACTACCAATCTACTACCAATTATTGATATTTATTGAAACCCCTAATCTGTGACACACGTACACGTCCTTTTCTTAACCTCAATCATCTTATTTGCGAGTCATCAACTGCAGCTTCTACCATATAAAAACTACTAATGACATATTTAAGATAATGATGTCCATATACCTATATAGACTTTGGGATTATATCGGTTCAAGATGCTGTTCATTAATTGCGAAATGTATCTAGGTCTTCCTGCGCATTCTCTTTGTTTATTTTATCGCCGGATATTATTACTGATCCTTTTTTGCTATGCAATAAAATGAATAAATGGATATTATCAGACATCTAGGCAGTCAATTTCGGAGAGTGTTGTGAGCCATAAAAAATCTTTGAATTCAAACTAATCCCATACAACTTATCAAAATTGCATTGTAAATATAACAAGTTTCTTAAGTTTAGACTGGGCCACTGTTCCGAAGTACCACTGAGCTGTCTACTACCAATTATTGATATTTATTGAAACCCCTAATCTGTGACACACGTACACGTCCTTTTGTTAACCTCAATCATCTTATTTGCGAGTCATCAACTGCAGCTTCTACCATATAAAAACTACTAATGACATATTTAAGATGATGTCTATATCCTATATAGACTTTGGGATTATATCGATTCAAGATGTAACTAACGAGAGATATCCAACTGCCTTTCAAAAGACTTTCAAGTTTGTGAAACTAGTAAACAACACATTTGCTAGAATGATGTCGGTAGTGTCTCAAGAACATTTTCCGTGATAATATGTAAAATATATTTTCAAGAATTTGGCGTAGCTTCTCACGATCTACTTCATATTCAGCGCCTCGAGTGCTAGGAATGCATGGACTCAGATTTTCAAGCTTAATTTCGAATCTGTTGAAAGCTTGGGTGTTTTCAAATTATTGAACGAAGAAATTGGACGGAAAAACTTGTAGATGTGTAGGAGTCGCCCATTGTATAGAAATAATTTCGGGGATAAACAGAAAACAGTCACAAGACATTACTTTTAATATCATACTAGGAAACTCTGCTGCAAAAATAATTAAAAACATTAAATTGATGATTGATGAGGCTGGTACTTGGAGAAAATTAATATCCACAATGAAACAATATTTAGAATTTTCTCATAATTTTAATACAAATACGCATGACGACGTTTCGAAGTACTACTTCTTTATCAAATGATGGATTAAATTAATCCAGTAGTACTTCGAAACGTCGTCATTTGTATTTTATTAAAATTATGAGAAAAATTTAAATATTGTTTCATTATAAAAACATTAATTTAAATACCTTCAAATTTAATGAATTTTCAAATACTGTGAATACCTACTTTAGGGGAGTTAGTAATAACTTTTATTTTTAAAATATCCTATTTTATAATTAACGTTGGTACTATAAATCAAGCGATGTTTTGTCGATATTCACTCAAGAAATTTTCAAGGTTGAATATTTGGGAAATTGCAACAAATACAGATATTTAATTTTAGTACCAAAGCAACAGATATTTTATGATATTTAAGTAGAGATTTTGTTGAAATGTTACCTATGTAACTATTCGGGAATAACTATTTGCTTAACTAATTGCTTCCCTAAATGTTTTCGGCCATCACCTTAGCCTCTTTCCAATATTCCTATGCCCAGCGGTAAAGGGCGAAAAAGTTGATATTATGAAGTGCGAAAGGGTTAAACTTGCGTCAAATCCATTTTGGAATTGCCCCCCTTAATAATCAAATTACCCCCCATGTTGGGAAACGCTGGCTTAACTATATGAAACACTGGTATAAATGCTAGAATATCCAAATATGATAAATAATATTTTGTAATGTACAATACCGTCAATATCATTCAATTTATATTTAATTAATCCCTGAAAAGACCTGTCGAGTGATAAACCATTGACCTAATAAAATCAAGGAATACGAATCCAGTATATTTATATATTTCCACAAATAATTTATCTTGATAACAGAAGCCATTCAAATCTTGGCGCAAATAGACTCTGGAAGTGCAATTATATAGACACTAAAAATATGCATTTTAACAATGCTTTAGACAGTTCATTGCAATTACCTGGCAATGAGTAAATATTCTTTTGATTTGTGGACGGACACATGAAGTTTCTATACACCTGCAAATCTATACCTGCACAGTGGTTTGACAAATAGGATAAGAGTTTGCTTCACTATCTTATCTTTCACCAATAACTGTCCAGGTGCTTTGCAATAACCAAAGGTAAATAGTCGAATAACCATTAGTTTTATTGGTGTAGGTATTAGCCACGCCCATCACACTTAACCTCCTTATTTGTATTTTATTCTATGGCCCAAAGGTAACAATTATTGTCGACACATTACTTCTGCAATTAGTTGAGTGGTGTAATCGCTATTTGGAGTTTCTCTAATCGGTTAATGTGTTGTTATTCGTTTATTGTAGCACTAAGCATCATGGGCGTCCTGTACGATTTTCTGATGTATAAAGGGATAATGGTCATGGTTCTTAATTCATTAATTTAAGTGCCAATTAATTGGCATTTACATTAATTTTTGAATGAATCAAATACCTACTCTACACATGATTTAAGTATTCAACTATAATAATTTTTATAGCTTTATTAACTAATTGTGATCCCAGTTGCACAATTACGATGGCTTCTTCGCAATGACAAAAATATTTTAATTGAAAAATGACTTCACCTCAAATTTAATATGAACTGCATTTACTGTAATACCTATGTAGGTATATAATTCTCGGAATATTCACTTAATATCATCAGAGAACAAGTTAAGTATTGGAGTGGCATTTACTTCTAATTGGTCATTTACATACAATATTCTTATGATTGTTCAATAGATCAAATTTTTTATTCAAAGAATGTAAGATTTCATATTTTGGGTTGAACAAATGATAATTGATTTGCGTAATTTGAGTTGGTTCAATTATTCCGGAAACTATTTCTATGTTCGTTTATTCTAATATGTAGGTATAAGAATCACGGTATGTTCTAACAATTCAAACTTTATCGCAATTGTCACAATTAAAGTTATATATTCTTCATTTTCAATAAATTCAATGGACGATGAATCAATTTCGTGATAGTTCATATTTAAATGGGAGGTAATAATAAATACTTGTCTAAAAATCACTGACTAAACAATTCTTTTTTTTCTTTCTTGATAATGCCGTAAAAGGCGAAACTAGTCGAATTGTTCAGTCAGTGATTTTTAGACAAATATTTATTATTACCTCTCATTCTTCATTATTCTGATTTGTTGGTTTTGCCTCCATTGTTTTTGAGGAATTCAGATAAGCAGCTGTTAATATATAAAATATATTATAGTTATATTTCGATAGACGTAATCATTTAAACGTTCATATGGTGGGAATTTCATTGTAAGTAAGTATATCCAGATGGGTTTTATTGATTTTAAGTGTTGATAATAATTACATACCTACATGTGTTGATATTCTTGATAGTTTTTAGTTAGAATATCGAAATAGTTAATTCGAATAAAAACTCCCAGGAAGTTCTTTACACAAATGTTGGTAACGTGAACTATCTACTTTTTTTTGTTGAACAAACTATCAACTTTCGAGAGAATATTTAGTGCGTTCCGAATAACCTCGAACTCAGGAGTTCCCAACCGATTATTCTGTGCACCTCTCACAAGTTCTCCCAAAATGCCCTCTTGTCCAAACTCAACTATTTAAATAAAACAAAACGAAATTGTGGATTTCGATAAATACCTAAGCCGCTCATTGCTCCCCCCTCCTTGGACACCGAAGTGAAGGGTTCAAGTTTCACAAACTATTAATTTCATTTCCATTTTACAATTTATTCTGATCAGAGTAGTATAAAATTGAAATATAGAATTCAAGTTATGAGTAGATGAAAAATCTCAGAAGTTTTGAAAAATAATAATGAATCATTTATATCAAAAATACATTGAAATTGCCACGTTTTTTGCGGAATTATTGAACCGATGTAGATGAATTGAACTGTTATAATACTCAATTTAATTAGAATAATACTGAACGCTTTGAAACTTCCTGCACATTTTTTTTTTGGAATAGTTATAAAACTTTTAAACATTACCTGATTGTAATGATTGATGATCATGTTGACTTCGTATCGTCTAAGATCTCCAAGAAAATCAACTTTCTCATAAAAATCTGACGACATATATGAAGTTATTGCTCTTTGAGTCAATAATAACGCTAAACTTCGAATATTGTTCCACTCTGTTATTGGGTTTGAGTAAAGAAAAAACTCAACAGTTACAGAATAGAGCTATGCGAACAATTTTGAAATGTAATAGATATACTCCAATCCAAATTATGCTTAATTGTTTAGAACTAATGTCAGTCAAACAGAGAATACTTTTTGCTACATATGTATTCATATTCAAAGTTAAACGCAAATTGTTTCCATATAGAGTAATAAAAAATGTAATATGTGTCAGTGATGTGCACAATTATAATACAAGAAATGCTGACAATTTCTACATGCAAGTTTGTAAGCTTTCCAAACATAGGAATAGAATATTTTATGAAGGATTCCACGCATTTGATAAATTACCTAGCTCCATAAAAACAATTAGTGACCTTAAAGTATTCAAGCGTAAATTAGCTTGAGTTTAAAACGAGCTAAAAAAGTTCGTTTTAAACATATAATTGTAAATAATATATTTTGAACCTAAATGTATATATGATTTTGTAATAGCTATTGCTAAATAAATATTATTATTATATTTACCACGTGGAACTGTCATATAAGAAAGATTTTCAAGATTGTAGATAGGCGTTTATTACACGGAAGTTTTATTTGTATCTATAAACTTTTACGGCGATCATTATAAAACCATCCTACTTTTCAAATTACATTCCTGCCTGTCAAACAATGTTCAAGTTGAAGAAGCTGACCTGGTCATAAAAAATTGAATAAAACCAGTCGGTAACCGCCCCCAAAAATCATATTATGGAAGATTCACATCAAAACCTGCGTAGGCGTAACTGTTTCTACCTGAACTTGCAGAAGCAAGTGTTTATTGAAAGATCTTTTCACGGTTCAAAGAAGTGTTGAAAAGTGTGAAATTACCGGTAACAAATTAGAGAATGTTAACTTTATTTCAGCTGATTATACTGGTATTTTTTCTTGAGGCTAAACAACTATCCATATTATTATAAAAGGATTTATAAACCCCTAATCTTATTTTGGATGGTAGATCCGGAGGCAATATTATGAATGAAATAAGCTTTGAGTTTCTCAAATATGTAACACATGTATTATTATACTTCATTTCATCAAACACATTAGAACATAAATCATAACTAATTAGACTCTGATAAAAATTCACTATTTTGGATTTAGCTATATGAAAAATGAACAATTGTTTCTTCAAGTAACAAGATGTACATTTGAATCAGCCACCTTGTGCTTTGTAAAAATTATTCTTAGTATATGCCTACCACTGTTATAATCACATTTAGTATATCAACTACTCAAAATTATAATTTAAATAAAACTAAGTAGTTTTTGATTTTCACAATAATTTAGTCAAAAACATAACAATATTCTTTCGCCAACACAATGGCTTCATCAGATGTAGAGATAAACAGTTTATCATCTACAACTGATTAAGCCACTGTGTTGGCGAAACAATAAAATATAAACATAGGTAACAACATAAACAATCAAAATCAACAACCTACTTAGTTTTATTTAAATTATGTTTTTAGATTTTCATCAAGTATCGGTCCCCTTTTTGATTAATTATAAGGAGTACTCAAACTTTAAGTAAACATTGCTTTATTATTTGACGGGACGATATTGAGATCACAATAATCAGTACGTAAACTTAAATTGTATTTCTAACAGTTATTATTCGTAATCATTATTATTATGGTAATCTAATCAGACTTTAATTAATCCTTGGTTTAGTTTAAGTAATTTTAAGTCTCAAAACAAATCGCACAAATAAAATTAGCTCTTGGATTATCAACGCAATCCTCATGCATCCATTCGAAACATTTCGTGCACCTTATCCATTTCTCTCCCTTTTTATCTTGAGAAAAAGTTTTATGACAAACTGGCCATTCAGCGTCATTATCGTCACTATCTTCTTCATCAGTAGAAACTAAAATTGGGTCATCATCATCAGACGTGTCCTCATCAAAAGAAAGATTCTTACGTTGTTTTTTGGTTTTGTTTTTGTTTTTTCCTGTCGTATTTTTTTTACATTTCTATTTCTTTTTTTTCCTGCTTTTCTTTCTTCTTTTTCCTTTTTTGTTTTCTGCATCTATCATTTCTTGTTTATGTGGTGCTCTCAGTGTATTTACACTTTGAAGTGGATCAGGTCAGTGTATTGATATTAATTTATTTGAGTATTTTCTCTTTTCTCTGATGTATTTTTTTCATCTTTTTTGGAGGGATTATTCATTTTCTCGAATAATCACGCAATATAAGTATTCATTATCATCATTTTATAAATCAAAATTTGTAATAAATGAATCTCTGTTACAGGACTATTTCAACTCTGTTGACGAGCCCTTGCATGTAAAATAAAATGAAATGAAAAATATATAAATAATAAATAAAAATATATAAATAATTGTATAATTAATAAAAATATTTCAAAAATTAATGCTAATAAAATAATACAATAATTCTCTATAATAAATGTTGCTGTATAATTTTGTTATCATATCTTGTGTTCGGAAGAGAGAATAAATAACGAAATAATCCTATACCTACAGTAAAACAATTTTCGGGGCTCTATCTATTTCGGAGTTTATAAATAGTTAACTTAAATTATTCACGTTTGCCTTTCACTAGCAACAACACAAATTAAAAAGGCTATTTGAGAAATAGATTCAGATCAAACATGAATATTTTTGACAATTATGATTTAATTCTTCTCATAAAACCATGTGTGTGGTGGTCGCCTTATAAGAGTCATTTATTATCCCCGTATATTATCCGACTTTTTACGATCTAAACAAACGAAAATATTACATTTCATATGAAAGGAGTAACCGGTTGGTTACTAGAACTGCCCACATACCCACATATTAATGGTCAAAATGAGTAATCACCCTTGCATTCAAGTGGAGATATAATTGGATATACCTTCTAAGAACTATATACTTATATTGATATATATATATATATATATATATATATATATATATATATATATATATATATATATATATTATTATTATAACTATTATCTCCCATGAACTTGAACTTGAATTCGCAATTCTTAGGGATTTTCCTTCATCTTTTTTGCCTCCCAAAAACGCTTCATTCTCTAAGAATGCTATTTCTTCCCTTTCATCTGTCCATTTTATTCCAGGTGGGCGCGTTGATTTTTGCCCAAACTTCACATGACCGATTTTATAGCGACACTCATTGCGATCTTCGAAAATTTTTATATTGATCTGTTGTATAGGTATCTTTTTGGAGCTCTTTTATACACTCTGTTCCGCATTTTTCCTTTATAATTATATCGAGTAGTTTCTTGGGTATTCTGAACTGTTTCATTCTGTAGACATGTGCATAGAACTTTGCTCGTCGTTTTCTGATTTCCTTCCTCATTGTATCTATCTTTGGGTGAAGTTCGTTCTGAGGTATTTCAATCCAAATGTCGTTTCTATTGATTGAATTCTTGAATGACCGTCAATAACCATTGTTTCAACTGCGTGGATTGCGTCTGGAAGAATCTTTCTGTTCAATGCCTCAATTTGGGCTCTTCGAAATGCACTTTTTATTATAATACGCCCATAGGCACAAAATTCAGGGAATATCCCGGATCTGACAACTCTAGTTAGCACACCAGGTGTATACATCTATCTAACCTAGGTATATAATTAGGTCTTTCATAAAAGATATAAACATTTTGACCTTGTTAATATATATTATATCTAATTAACGAGAGTTTTCTTATTCATGAAATTCGTAGCACCGTGTATATTCGGGTTCGACATTCTCAGCGGTGGCAGAGCTTGCCTATGCCCGCCCACAAACATGATTTTACGGGAGATGATTAATGTTCTGTAGTATCTTGAACTGCCGCAGGTCCGTTCGCGTGCTTGATCGTAAATAATTTATAGCCCAAATTAACTCAACGCCGACTGGTATTTAAAAACGCTCCGATACTATTAATTCTTGGTGGTGAGGAAAATCCTTTTATATCTCATGTCCTTCTCATTGAGAAATTTTCATTATAACTACATATAGGTAAGTTAAACGCCCTTATTGAGAATATCTCACATTCGTATAAATTGCAAAGTATCCTTTGTGATTAATCATTGAGAAAAACTTTGGTAGCAATGTGTTGAAATAGCGTTTGAAGACGACGGATAGGCGACTTTCATCCCAATCGTATTGTCAGGCAACCTTTAAGCATAAAAAGATTAATAAATTCAATGGACGATGAATCTACTCTGTGATAGTTCATAATTAAATGAGAGGTAATAATAAAAACTTGTCTAAAAATCACTGACTGAACAATTCTTTATTCGACTAGTTTCGCCTTTTACAGCATTATCAAGAATGAATATTCATTCATTCTTGATAATGCTGTAAAAGGCGAAACTAGTCGAATAAAGAATTGTTCAGTCAGTGATTTTTAGACAAGTTTTTATTATTACCTCTCATTTATAAAAAGATTAAATAAAATTCACAGCTTATTCACAAGAAAACAATATGAAAAGTTACATCGATTTTTTCAGTCAAACATTCAGAATTTAAGTTAGGTGATATTCTTAAAGGTCGATAATAAAGACAACATGTAAACCAATTAATCTTCAAAATATAAATATAACTTCTAAAATATTCAAGGTGGGTTAGTAAGAAAAACAGCGACAACGTCGAATATGTCATCTTCGAAAGCAGGTACTTGAATCTTCACGAACGCAATCTATTATTCTCGAGTTTATCTTATTTCTTTGATAGAGCGAGATCACATGAATAGTTCACTAGATATTTCCCGCGCTCTGAAGAAATAGAGATTTGGTGCAATCGAAGAAAACATCAGCACTTGATTGTTTCGATGCACGCCACTGTTGATTTCCATTATAGGATGAAACATTGCTGTATGTTATTTCCAAACTGATAGTGTGCGTATTTAAGTCTAATTTAAAATACTGACCCTTAATTTCACTACTTATTATTGAATATTTATTCATAAGTTCAAGTCTTTGAATTTAAGTTTATATTCAACTTATTATTAAATCGGTATGAAGTTAAAAATTGATACATTTTACTAACTGATAATAAATTCTAAAATTACAATTAGCATCCACGTTTTACATAAAAATTCTGAACTTACAACTTATAACATAAAATTGTTTGATTTCACCTATCAAGCTGATAATCGATGTTCATCAATTATTACGAATTGTGATAATTTTAATAATTCTTAACAAAACGTCAGCACCAGAAACACATCCAAAGTAAATTAAATGATTTTGTGGAATTCAACCAAGTGTTTTAAAATACACTACTATATTCTTAACAATATTAACATTATTCGATTTGAAGAAAACTTTTTTTCTACATGTAAATTCTTCGATCAACTCTTATATTTTATTTTGATAGGGGCTATTCCTGAATTGAACGCTATAAATGTAGTTCTGCTCGTATTTGCTTTTATATTATTTTTAAAGCTGTTCTGATATCTCCTTTATATGGAGCTAGGGCGCTTCTGTCCCTATAGAACTGCCTTAGTAGAGCTAAGTTCCTAATATAATGGTGTGCAAGTGCAACTTTGTACTCTATCCGGTCCTCTTCTTGAGCTGTTAGGGCTATACACATGGAGATGTTTATAACATGTTAACTGGATATCATTTGACTCATCATGAGAATAATATAATACGGGATCACACAATTTCAAGTACTGTTATTTTCCAACTTCTTTAGTTGTCATTTATGCTCAAAGTTCTACGATTCTGCACACAACTTCTTACCCCGGAAAGTTTTATCCTAATTGAAAATTATATCTATAGTAGTTACTCTACGAAACATACGATGTTTTGTATATTTGCTCTTTGATGGCTTCTGTGTTAACCCACTAATATTAGTTCGTCGGTATCTAGAAGAAGTATCTGATGGCTGAAACAAAATTATGGGATTTTTTGTTGTATTATGATAAATGCAGAAAGACTTTTCGTCAAAAACATAGGTGAAAATGAATGTATAGTTGATCGTTTCCGGATAATTGTTATAAGGATTCAAACATGCATAATATCATTCGCTCTTCTGTACTTATCCTAATTTGAATGTCATTATCAGAAAACTAGGTTATAAGTAACGGTTGATTTTTTAAAAGTTAAGTTTTTCAGGTTGGCAGCACTGGTTGGTAATCGCATCCAAACGTCATCTGTCAAAGTGAAAAGTTTTTAGTATACTCTGCCATTTCATCATGGAAAGACTTACAAACGAGAAACAATGGGAAATTGTTGAAATTTACTATCAAAATTCGTGCTTTGTGAAAAATGTGTATCGCTTGTTACGACCATATTATGGTCGCCATAATGGACCTGGTGAATCAACAATTCGTACTGTTATCACCAAATTTCGCACCAAGTTTACTTTGTTGGACATTAAACCATTGTATCTCATGCGTACAGTGCGTACTGAAGAGAATATTGCAGCCGTAGCGTACAGTTTGAATGAGGATCGTGAAATGTCAATTCGTCGCCGTTCTCAGCAATTGGGCATGTGTTACTCAACCACATGGAAAATTTTACGTGTTGATTTGGGTTTGAAAGCCTATAAAATTCAACTTTTGCAAGAATTGAAGTCGGATGACCTACCACAACGTCTAATTTTTGGTGAATGGGTCTTAGAACAGCTTTATGAAAATCCGCTGTTTTATCGAAAAATTGTGTTCAGCGATGAGGCTCATTTCTGGCTTAACGGATATGTAAATAAGCAAAGCTGTCGCATCTGGAGTGATGAACAGCCACATGCCATACAAGAATTACCGATGCATCAAAAAAACGACAATTTGGTTTGGTTTATGGGCTGGTGGCATTATCGGTCCATTTTTCTTCAAAGGCGACCGTGGAAGAAACGTTACCCTCAACGGCGAACGATATCGAGCCATGATACGCAACTTTTTTTTGTTGCCTCAGTTGGTCGAGCTGAACTTGGTTGACATGTGGTTTCATCAAGACGGTGCCACATGTCACACAGCTCGTGAAATAATGGATATGTTGAAGGATGAATTTGGTGAGCAGCTTATCTCTCGAAATGGCCCTGTGAATTGGCCGCCAAGATCATGCCATTTGACGCCTGTGGGTTATTACTTGTGGGGTTATGTAAAGTCGATAGTGTATGTGGACAAGCCGAACACGATTGAAAACTTATAGGATAACATAACACGCGTAATTCGTGGGATTCAGGCCGAAATGCTAGAAAAAGTGACGCAAAATTGAACCTTCCGAATGCACCATTTGATACGGAGCCGCGAACAACATTTATATGAAATCATCTTTAAAATGTAAATGGCAAAGGCCAAGTAATCAATTTCAATAAAAATTTTGAATACATGATGCAAATTGAGTGTTTTAATCGATTTAAAAAAAACTGCGCTTGAAAAATCACCCGTTATTTTGATAATTAAATATAATGAATAATAAGAAGATAAATATTTCATATTTTTAATATTTTGTGAAACAAAATAATAAATATACAAAATACTAACTATGCTCATTGTTTGCAGGATAAATTCTTCAATGTGGCGGTAGGGACCAGCACTTTCCAATCGAAAATGAGGAACAGAGTTATCGCCATATTGGCTATATTAGCCACACTCCGGCATACCTCTTCTGAAACAGTGTCAATAATACCGCACGATGCGCACCCCGGTTACAACGTCAAAAAATTCAATCCTGGTACAAATCTTAATTTTAAGTTACTAGATTCAGGATTTTCGCAATTTTTCACCATGCTTCAAGACGGATCAATTATGACGGTATCGGATGTTAGCCCTTTAGTTAATAGACCTATAGATCTAATGGTCTTGGAAGACAAAGGAAATATCTCAGAAACTCATCTTCTCCAGTTGTATGTTCTTGACAGGCGAAACATATTAAGTTTCAAAATGGACAACGGTGAAGAAGTAATGGGACATATCCCAGAAAACTCCAAACCTGGAACAAGAGTTAATGGCATTCCCTTATTGCAAGCCGCTAGCGGCCTTATTCTAGTTCCTATAACTTACTCAATTATTGCTGGAAATACAGGTCACGCTTTCGAATTGCAAAGTAGTGTCGATAACGAAGTTCTTCCCAATATAACTTTGTCAGATATTAATGCGGGAGTTCATCTTGTTTCTGCTCAAGTTTTGGACCGTGAAGAGATTAGTAGGTACGTTTTGACAATTCAAGCTTCTGAACCAAGTGGAATAAATGTCGCCGTAATA
Source organism: Henosepilachna vigintioctopunctata (assembly GCA_030704895.1). Taxonomy (NCBI): domain Eukaryota; kingdom Metazoa; phylum Arthropoda; class Insecta; order Coleoptera; family Coccinellidae; genus Henosepilachna; species Henosepilachna vigintioctopunctata. Next base: position 4,775,109 of record JARQZJ010000003.1, on the reverse strand, counting down.
AACATAGTTATAGAGGTTGAAGATGAGAACGACAACAACCCAGTATTCACTCAAAAGGTGTACCGATTTGTAGTAGGTGATGACTCAATGGAAGGAGACAACGTAACAACCGCTTGGAAAAGATTTTCCTCTATAGGAAAAGTTGAAGCAACAGACGCCGATGGTGATAAGATAGCATACAGATTAGCAACTCCTACTAATTATTTGGTCATCGTACCACAAACCGGAGATCTTCTACTTTCCGAGGAGCCTATGGATGAAATAGACCTCGAACTCATAGTAGAAGCTCATGATCTTAGAATACCAAGCAGGACATCGCCTAGACCGGCACAAGTTCTTTTCCATTTCAAACCACCAGAACCGTCTAAGGTGGAATTAGTTCTAGACCTTCAACAGTTAGAAGAACGAGAAATGCACAGAGCTAAGAGGAGGGTAACAAGAGCCGTGCGACCAACTAAACGTATAGAATTTACTGAAACTGATGGCGATACGGAGGGCCGTAATGTGTTTCAGTTAGAGAAGGAAACTGATAGAGAGACTTTCAAGATAAGGGATGAGAATCCTTGGGTAACTGTTGAGCCGAACGGTGCTGTCAGAGTGAAGAAGAAGTGGGATTATGAAGAACTGGGCCCTGAAAAGACTATCGACTTCTGGGTTACGATAACGAATGCTGAGAAAGGTGGTAAGTCCTATAGAAACTTATATTCAATACTTTTTCATCCTTCTCTGAGTAGAGCATATAAACGGTCTATATAAAATATGTTAATCTATGTTTAAAATACTAAAATCACGAATTGATTAATTTCGAAATTCTCAAATGAATTTGATTCTAATCGAAGAATTGAAAACGACTTTCAATGTCAAAATGAAAATCGGAAAATTACTTTGATTGTGTCAAAGCTTACAAAGCACGATTATTATTATTTATTTGGCGTGACTATGTAATAATAATGTGTATGTAAACATTTTTCTTTATATACATGAAACACTTATTCAATGGAGTCAGATATATTAACATAGTTTATATTTCTTAAGTTTTCTTTCGAAAGAGCCACGCTTTTCCATTCATTTAGGTACCGTTCAAAGTTTCCTTCAGTTGAATACTCTGAAGTTGATTAATTAATGAGAAATCTTGGAAACTCCTCATTCTGAGAGTTTTTAAAAGTCGAAAAAAGTAAAAATTTTCTTTTAAAAATTCTTGGACTTTCGATTTGTCAGCACGAGTATTTTTTGCATGACGTGTTGCAATAAAATGTTAGTTGGAACTTGTTATGCAGATGAAGACAAAAACGGATAAGTTATAAAGCCCAAAGTTGCTAGCAATCAACTCTTAAATAATACCTACAACTTTTAAGCCAATCACACGGTTTCAAATGATCTGATTGGATATAATCTGTTTCATTCACAAGCATTAATTTAAAAATGTTTACACCACAAAGTAATTTTGTACTTATAATAACTATTATAGGAAATTATACAATTCTAATGAGATTATTGAGATAACTACAAGTCATAGATACATGAAACCACGGCAATAGAGCAGGTTTTCTTCGTTTGCTTTGCTCAGTATCCTTCATATAGAATGAGATATCATTGCTTGAATAAATGGGCAGACAAGCAACAAGATACAGCGAACTGCATTAATTTTATTGAAACAACAATCCTTTTATGTCAAATCAAGTACCTCAATTCAAATAAATTATGTTGTTGAGGATGTTGCTGAGTTCAATTCAATTTTTATTCTACGCCACTTTGAGTAGGAATAAAATGGAAGTTCTTTCATACCGTGATTATCGTCTACAAACCAGAACTAATTCGAAAGAGAACAGTTTGAAATTCAAATGATCTGTGACGTAATATTTAGCGTTAAAAATCTACGCATGTATATACGATACATTTTTAGATACAATATTGAGCTACATCAATGGCGTTCTGAATATCTGATAACATTGATAAAAATTTGTGTATGTGCTAAAATAAACATTTACTTTCTGTTATATTTTTTATATGAAGAAAAAGTATTTCGTGTATTCAATTAATATTGAGAAAATAGAAATAAAAATTGAATAAGTGAAATAAGTAGAATAAGTAATAAAATAGAAATTTGCATCTCTGAATACGTAACTTCAAAAGTGTAATTACAGTTATTATATTACCTGGAATGAGTAGGTGTTTAAAAAAACGGTTTGTGAACAAAAAGATGTCTTTTGGATATTATAATAAATAAAAACTCTTGGCTTGGTTTCAGAAAATTTATAATAAATACTTGATAATTCTTTTGGGGTGTTACCCCATTTTCAAAAGGTAAACTGTACAACATTTTTTGACCAACATTCTTAAATACCTATACATTTGCAATAGGTTTAAGTCTGATATCGATTAAATATCAGTTTAAATCTATGAAATGGTAATTGTGAATGCAATGTGTTGAAAGTTCCGTAGAATTTTTGTTATTCAATATGGAGAATTTATATTTTTTAATTTTGGTTTAGATGATATGAGTTTTCATCTGGTTTTGATTCCTATGGTATGGTTCACACTCAGCACAATTAATTTGGTTTACTCCACTCTTATCCTTTGTAGCCTGTTTCTCTTTATTATTAACTAAAAATGAACCAAAGTTTATTCTGTTCGTGCTAATAGTTTTAATATTATACTTTCTCAATCTTTTTTCGATTTTATCCGCGAGATTTGGTATGTGATTAATACTGTGGAATTTTTATTATTATCATCTTCTGCATTTGTAAATGGAAAAATGGATTTAATTTTTCGCGTATGGCGCTTTTGAATTTTTAAATTGTCAATTATCGATTCCGAGTAACCATTATTTTTTGCTTATGGAAGAGTTCCCGAGAAAATTATAAGGAAGTTTATGTATAGGTATGTGAGGATGCTGGTCGAAAAATGTTGTTCAGTTTTCTTTTGAAAATGGGGAAACATCCCGAAACAATTGTCAAGTATTCATTATAAATTTTGTGAAACCAAGCCAAGTGTTTTTATTTATTATCATATTAATTCGATATTAATAACGACTTCTTCAGACGTTAACATAATATGATTTAAGAACAAATCTGAGATTTGATTGTGTCATTATGACAATAAAAGCGTTAATCAAATTCAATTGATTATTGAATTATTCTATAGGTAAGTCATTAATTTTTCTAAATAACTTTGCTTTATATTTATCAGTTTTGGTTAATTTTGATGAACTATTAAAATTGAATTATATATATAGGAATATATATTGTCTTTGTATTATAAATGGGAATATATGAATATTAATTTAGGTAACAGGAAAAATGGGTTTGGTGAGGTGTTTAAAAACTCATTTATTCATAACAATTCTTGATATTTCGACACGTTTTATGTCTTCTTCAGGAGATATATAACGATAATAACGAATGATCAAATTTAATATGTAAAAAATATAAAAGTATTCACAATTAGAGTTTATGCAATGATAATAACAGAACTAACACTAGTTCTAACACTATTCAAAAAACGTTCCTCATTTTGATTCAACTTGTACCCTACTTCTTAGCGGCAATCCTTGTGATAATGAGCTCTAAATGAAAAAAATATTTCTAGTTGACGTTCTTATTCAAAGTGTACTTTCATTAAAACTTTGAAATAAATAGTTTACATTGAAAAATTTGTTAAAACTACAACTCGAAACAAAACTAAGTTCACTAGACGTAATTTTTTTCATTTTAGGGTTTGTTATTAGTTAAGAATATCAATTTTTAATTATACAACTTTCAAGAAAAAAGTATATATAGATATATTATTGAAAGTTATTATATCAAAGTATATAATATACCTATATAAAGAAAGTTATACAGTAGCTTACAGATTACTTTGAAAATATCTTGTATTTTACACATCATGATTATTTAATGATGTTTTGAATTTTCGGATTTTCAACAGAAACGAATTTATCAACTTCGACTAAATTTATTTTTGTATTTCGAAGAAATTTATTTACAAAAAAATTTATTGATATGGAAATAAAAATTCTTGTTTATATACGTAACTATGAAAAGGTACGAGTGAATGTGAAAACGTGGTTTTTTTATGTTATGAAAGAAAAAACTAGACCTATCACGAAGGAACAATTTTTGAATAGAAAAGCGCGAAACCGGAAATGTGAAAATTCAAATGCCAGACATAAATCCCGTTCGCAAATGGAATCGTTAAATTGGATTTTTCGGCGAAATGCAGACGGTTGGAGAATTATCGATTATCCCGTACCCCCAAAACGGGTCCCAATAAGACGTTGTTACCAGACGACCCCTTCTTTTCAATTTGAACTGAATTATAAGCCCGCATTATGTCTTCGCTGCGGAGGAATCTGAATTCAGAAAACAATATGTTCAAATCAATTCAGCAGAAAAGGAATACTTGAAATTAGAGATCTTGTTTTCATGTGGTTTTTCATTGTCAATTGAATGTTGCTGTTGGTTTTATTGCTTTTTAACAATAACAGTCTCCTTACTAACTATATGAAAGAATCCATGAAAATTTCGTGCAATCTATACAATAATGTCATTTATCTTTGTTTGAATTATTGGAAAACATTTACAGGGAAATAATACACAATTCAAATCATGAAGCTGATTTTATATAAAGTTTTAGTGAAAAATGTTCCAACTGATTGAAAAACAATTTTTTAATTTTGTTGATACCCGTTTGTGTTTTCGAACAGCTTTCCGAAATACCTATATTGTTTTTGAATTTTTGTAACAACTTTTAAACTTTTAGTTTGCAATAGTGGTTCGTGAGTGGGAAATAATAATTCTTCTAGTAATTTCCAATTAAAAGCAAATTGTAATAAAAAAATCTCATTATTCACTGCTGCAATTTTAACTTATCCAGAAGGGTACTATAAAAACGTCCACAATTTCATTATATTTTAGAAGTTTCCGAATCTGATTTGCTCGAAAACATTCCGAAAATTTATTATTCCTTCTATTCATGTCCTAGCTCATTTAATATTTTTATTTATGGCTCCAGTCGAGTATGCATATATTGAAGATTCCCTGGAGCATCTAATTTATCTATCATTCGCATAAATCTTACGAAGAACACTTTTGTCCTTTATACTTTTTCTCTACAGTTTCATTGTGATAGAGTATTCGGAAATTTATCTTTTTACATGATGAAATATTTTATACAAAATGGACACTCGGGGAGTCGTTATTTCCATCCATTAGTCCCTAGTTTATATTCCGAATATGAATTTGTAGAATTCATCTTCAAAGGAGCATTGTCTAGAACTCTAAAAAACATTCTTCTGCGCGGGTTATATTGATCGATTTGAGTGTGATAATTATGTTGATATTGTGTTGCAGGAAATTAATTTATAACTTTAAGGATGAATATATATCATAATAACATTAATCCTAAGAGTAATATATGGATGCAACATTTGATTGAAAAATATTAAGCTATTTAAATGAGGGGTAGTAATAATAATATTTGTCTAAAAATCACTGACTGAACAATTTTTTATTCTACTAGTTTCGCCTCTTACGGCATTATCAAGAATCATAATGCCGTAAATGATAATGCCTTTTACGGCATTCTTGATAAAGCCGTAAAAGGAGAAACTAGTCGAATAAAGAATTGTTCAGTCAGTGATTTTTAGAATATTCGACTAGTTTCGCCTTCTACGGCATTATCAAGAAAAAAAAATTTTTCAGTCAGACAAGTTTTTTAGACAAGTATCTATTCATTATTACTTCTCATTTAAATAAGAACTATCACAGAGTTGATTCATCGTCAATTGAATTTATTAAGCTATTATCTAAATAACTGCTATAAAAACTATTATAACTATTAATAAAACAATCATCTAAATTTCTCAAAGGTTTTATATACTCGATAATGTTTCGTGTGTACTATTAACTATATTATCAAGAACTCAAAATATAGATGTTTTAATGTAGTTCAGTGGTTTTATTTATGCATGGTAGGAAAGTGAATATTTTATCAAATGTAATACCGAGTAAATACTCAATTTTGATTATTTTTGAATATTTTGCTCATCATTAAAAGATCTTTCGCATATAATGCGACCTCAATTTATAATACATTAGATAGTGACATAAAAAACCTTTCGCTGTGCGGATTTAGAAAAAAAGATCAAATACCAGCTATATGTCCAGTAAAACTGGATGAATACATTTAACAGACTTCATTTAACACACTTTGCAACTCTTTTTTTTGTTTTTTTTCCTCATTTTTTTCATTATATAAGGTTTAATTTGACGATGGTTGTCATATTCGTTCTGTTCAATTATTGTGAAATAATGTTCACTTTATATATATATTTTTTTCTATATTCTATTATAACTGTTATTTTTATTATTATTTTTTTCCCTTTTTTTGTTTTAGGTTGATTTTTTTTTTTTTTTTTTGAGATGTTGAGTGAGAAAAGCTATCCAAAACTTCGCCTCTCACTGTTGTAACACAATCCGTGTATTAAAGTGAATAAAGTACCTATTATTATTATTATATTTGTTGACCTATCTACTTTCAGATATTATTTGTACTAATTCTACGTCATCACTCTACATATGTACATACGTGGCACTTAATTCTAATCGAAATAATAAAGCCTATTTCATAGAAGAAGAATCATATTAAGAAGGCGTTTAGCTCGATTCGATTTATGATTTCAACGCAGGTGATCCTGTTCAACGTTTTAGAAATAGGTTCCCCCTGTATTTATCTATGATTTATTAGATAACTCATTATTAGAATCTGATTGAACTTCTGTGTAAATGTGTTTTCACCAATTTATTTATAGTAGCCTTGTCTTATGAAGAAATTTATAGACATACTTTCCAAATGAAGGTTAAATGTAGTAATTTGAGAGGGGCATTATTAGAGGAGCCTATAAATTTCAATTGATTTCTACCGAAGTTTGATATTTATAGTGAGTATTTTTGAAGTTGGTCCTTGCTTTATGGAATGTTATCTATTTATTTTCATTTCATACAAAAGTTTGTTCATGAAATTGAAATATTTTCGAAATGATAGCGAATCGGTATTATTCAAACCACAAATGTGAGAATTAATTTCATTCCTTACATGCTTGTCTATGAACTATTGAAGGAACAGTTGTTTCATAGAGAAAATGAAACCTACTTTCACACATGAAATACTGTGTTGATACTATTTTGAAGCGTGATTTTCTCACATTACAACCGCCCTGTTCAAATTCTACTGAAATTTTAGTAATATCATATTTTCAAAGATATATGTTCATATGTAGGTAACATGATAGTTATATATGAAATCAGTAGTTACTCCTTGTGTTTGTATATTGCTTGTTTTATTTTTTATTCACGGAATTGAGTTTCCAATGTATGAATTTTCATAGCACATGCGAGTAGCTAAGGGGAATTATTATGAAGTGTCTCTTTCATGAGGACTTTGTTATATCTACTTTCCGATTGATTCATATACGTAAATATACATTGTCAATTTAATAGGTTCAATTCAACGTAAATATAATAATAATGTATTTATTTAGCAGAATTGCTACATCATATTACAGAATATAGTAGTAACAAGTTAATTAAAAAAATTAAAATAATGAAAAGTAAAATACTGTGAATTAAGTAAAGTACCAATATAAATAACGTAATACAGTACAACAACAACAGAAACGTTATACTTAGCACCTAACTAATATTACATGATAAACATCAATTAGAGTACTAACAGAAACAAAGCCCAATTGAATATACGTTGAATTGAATAGGTTTGAATGTGGAGCATCTATTTCATGGAAATTTAAATCAAACTATTGGCTTAATGTTTCACAATTATTATCTATTTTAGGATAAATATAAATATTAAAATATTTTATGATATGATTAGTCTTGATATGAGCTAACCGCTCGAAACCTGTCGACTTTGTAATATTATTTTATTATTCAATATATTTGTGAAACATTAAGCCAAGAGTTTGATTAAAATTTTTATTTAATCATGTTTTACCAAGAGTTAACATTCAATCTCATATAGGTATTTCATTATGATCAAGTAATTATATTTATTCCGTTGTATGGCGGTAAATGTGTTTCATACTATGATAACCCATCCTTAGAATAATAAGATTGCCAAAACAGAATAAATTGTATTTCAGTTATTCGCTTAGTAGTTACTGGTGTTGAGCTCGTCATTTAACGAAACAACACTCGTAATATAGATTCAGAAATTGAGTAAAATTTAATTCCTATTTATTTTCGCCGAACGGATAGTAAGAATGAGTTTATATGAATGAAACGAGTCAAACGAGGATGTTGTTTATTTATACAGAACGGTAAAAATAAATTCATACAAAAGGAACAGTGAAAATTATTTGCCCAGGATACATCTGATGACGGTGGGGACGTATTAAACTGTTTACATTCCTCTTCAACAGCTGTTCGTCATCTTTTATCCGTACTGTTATAATACTCAACATAACCCACATATGAATCTATTTATTTCGTAATGTTTTATTGATTTATAACTGCTACCGTTATATCAAATAGTTTAGCAATTCTACATCATTATAGTTGTACGTATGTTTATCGAAAATTTCAAAAAAGGTACATTATTCCGATTTTTTTTCTTCTCAATAGAGTTTTTGGTTACATAATAAAATTTGAGGTGCTGGTAAAATTGAAGAATTAAAGATTGAAAATTAAAGATGAACATCGGTATATCAATATTTATTATTCTTTTTTTTTAATTGTTTGTTTGAGGATTTACAATTACAAAAAATTGAGGTGTTTATTATATTGAATAAAAAACACTTGGCTTGGTTTCACGAAAATTTTATTGAATTATTTATTAATTGACAATTGTTTTGACGTGTTGCTACATTTTCAAAGCTAGATTGATAGAGCTAGAGCTAGAAAATGAGGTAACACTAATTGTCAATTGATTATTTCAATATATTTTTTGTGAATCAAAACACCGAGTGTTTTTTTATGCAATATATTTAAAAATGATTCATCAAGATTTCAGCGAACATTCTATCAACTTTAATTGTGGTGTTACTTTATTAGCTGTTCCTTCATTGTTTTCCTAGGTGAATTTATTATCGAAACTTAACTCTAAAATGAGTTGAGATTTATTATTATCACAAAAACTGAATATATATATATATATATATATATATATATATATATATATATATATATATATATATATATATATATATATATATCTATAAAATAATTATGAATCGCAAAATATGTTAGTAAGCGCATAACTCAACAACGCCTGAACCAATTTTGTCAATTCTTTTTTTAAAATGTTCGTTGAAGTCCAAGGGTGGTTTTTAAGGCGAGAAAAAGTAGGAAAATTACCGGAAAAACTTTAAAAACAGCGCATTCCTTTTTTCGATACAAACATTTTCTAACTAAAATGTAGAGTCAACGGCTGTACCGATTGTAGGTGTTTGACCTTTTGAATGTGTACAATACTTAGTACATTATTTTGATAAATCTCGTAGGGTTCAGCCTGCGTTTGCAATGTAAGCGGAAAAAATGTAATTATTTACGACACATTAGAAACCTCAAAAATAACAGTATTTCTCCACTATTTAATGGATGTTATTATACATATAAACCTTCCTCTTGAATCACTATCTATTAAAAAAAAACCGATATAAGGACAGAGAAAGCGACTTTGTTTTATTCTATGCAGTGATATATATATATATATATATATATATATATATATATATATATATATATATATATATATATATATATATATATATATATATATATATATATATATATATATATATATATATATATATATATAATATATATATATATATATATATAAATAGGTATATAATTATTAGTACGCTTGTCTTTTAACCAGCCATTTTTATTTTCTCAAGTCTTGGTAGTGAAAATTTGACAAAGCTGGAGGTTGTTGCGAAACGTCTCAACGGCTATTAAAATATTTTAATTTTGCAAACCTGCGACTCTTTTTGTTAAAGCAGATATAATATAGCGATATAAATATAATGAAGCGATAGTTTTCCTTTATTTAAATCATCTTCAATGTTATAATTTCCTTTTTAATCAAAATATATGTAGAATGATTACTTCTGAAGATAAACGTTGAATATAGAAAATGAAAGCTTTAACTGTAAAAAATGAACATTGCAGTTAATCAGTGTAGAATTTTGATATGAATTTTAATGCATCGTTTTTCTTCGTAATGAAAACTTCCATCCAAACGGACAAAAAAGCAAACAAGACGAATGAGAAAGAGACGACAATCATTCAGTTGTATATTTGTTCAGGAACAAATGATTCCTTAGAACCGATTTTCCCAGGACTCGTCTTCTGCCGGAGGTTATAGTGTCGGAGAGCTCGAAATCAGCCCATTTGCTTCATTGAACTGTTTCGAATAAAACGCTTAAGGCACCTTGTTGCAATAAAAAAATTGCAAAAAGAATTTCCAGCGTTGTTGATTGAATATTTCAATGGATTTTTTCAGTTCATTCGCACCAAATGAAAAAGAGATTGAAAAAAACAGATAATTAGTAGTCTTTGATTATATTAGCGTCAATGATTAGTTTCGTTTTGAATTAGTTGGTGAATTTGGAATTAGAATGGTGCTGTTTGGACGATAAAATGAATGTTTAAAAAACATTAGAGGCTTGTCGACAATATGAAAATATTAGAGACCCTTTTCAATAATTACATTAATAATCTCGCTAATTATTATTCTTGAAAGTGTATAAAACTGACTGAGAATGCTACATATATTTTTTATAGTATATGTAATGCAAGGGGAGTCCATATTCACTTCACTTCTAGTAATTTATATATATATATATATATATATATAAATGAAATTTTTATATATATATATATATATATATATATATATATATATAATATATATATATAGTGCTTATGGCACTGAATGAAATATTTAAGAAAATGAACACTAGAACATTCATTCGAAAAATTCAAATTAATCAAGAGAATGTTATAGTAGAGCTAGATATGTGAATGTGTACGATGTGATGTCTCCATTATCCTTCAAAGGATAAATGTTAGAGAAATATTGAAATCGATGCCACACCTGATGGAAGTGCCAGAAATATATGTTTCGTTCTGCAAGGAACTCGTCAGTCGCACCATTAATATTCTCTTGATTAATTTGAATTTTTCGAATGAATGTTCTAGTGTTCATTTTCTTATATATATATATATATATATATATATATATATATATATATATATATATATATATATATAAATTGAAGTGAATATTATTTGTGCTTACCATACACCTGAGAGACCTGGGTTCGTATCCCAGTCGAGGTTGAAAACTTTTGTGGTGTAATTTCGATTCCAAATTTAAAATATTTCTTCATATATATATATATATATATATATATATATATATATATATATATATATATAATTTCATGAAATACTGTGAAATATTGATATGTTATTCCTTAGAAGATTGGGAGCTTCTTTTTATTTTGAAAACATATACAAAGGCAACTGTTGTATTTTCAACTGATACGCTAAGCACTATTTTGTTACAATTTGTTCTATCCAATTACAAACTCACGTTAGATTAAGTGCATTGTCATACTGTACAAAATATACTAAATCGTTTTTTTGTTTGGAAAAATACAATGTCTCGTTTTATCAACTAGAATGAGCTCTATAATTTGCAAAAAAACTCAATAATTCTTTACTTTATTAATTCAATTTGGATCTGATTAATTCGAAATTCTAATTATTTATGAATCCATTATTTATTTCTAACAGAATGAATTGATAAAATAGGCGATCGAAACATTTCTATAGTGAATTGGTAATAATCAATATTATTCTAATTTACCTCCCTCTAGCTAGATAAGAAGATCGACAAAGTACTCATGTTCGAAGTTCAAGTTCAAAATTTGAATTAACTTGTATATATTGTTATTTTGTATTAGACATATTTGCAGAGATTTAATTATATCAGAGTTTCTCAAACTGTCTTCGCGATGTGTCGGGTTTATTCCGATATTGTTCGTCGCGAAGAATACATTTCTGTTTTTAGAATGTATGCTTTAAAAAAAGATGCACTTTATTCTCACAAGATGGTAAAATGAATCATATTAATCGTATTATGCTTGAAGAGGAGGCAATGCTTACATACCATACATATTCTTCTAAGGTAGTGAAAAAAATTATATTATTTTTATCGATTTATATTTCTAAAATATAAATTTTTCATTTCTAGTTTTGTTTTTCTCTCAGTTCCTAGTAAATTATAAATTTATTTCGAGTTCTTCAATAAATTGTTCGTAGACTAACTCACTCGTAGAGTGCATATGGCCAGATAAAATGACACAGCGTCCCAAAAAAATTGCAAATTTCCAACATCAATATTATTTTGAGAGTGGCCAAATTTTGAGAGAGGAAAATTGGACTTGAATATTACTTTCTATTGTTAATATTATTATTATTATTCACTTGCCCTTGTCAAGTGAATGATATCGTTCATGGTATATTCCTATCAGTAAGATTTCTGAAGCTTAAAGCGTGAAAGAGTCGGAGGGCTTCAGACCATGAGTTCAACTCATCGAATGGCTTGACAGCTTACAAATTGAGAATTATTATAAGGCAATTCGCACGTCTGCCATAACCACAAAGAAGGCTGTGCCGTTAGCATATTATGGCGCATTTATATTATATATTATGGGGTACCATATTGAGCGATGTTACTTTGAAGGATGAACTTTTCTTTCTATCAATTCTTCGTAATCCTGATATTGCCATTTTAACATGAGCTTCGATATATAATGAAAGTTTATAATTGTTTGTTTTTAGCTGAAAGTTTGATGAACTAACAGTTGTATTTGAAACTGTGAGTTCATTATAATATTTTCCCTTGACCAAGAGCCATATATATTTTAGTACATGCATTGTTGAACATGAAGCGAAAATTGAGATGTTATCGCTATGAAAATTCTGGAAATATTTCGATTCGAGATGATTTTTGAACGTGCTCTTTACTATAATAGTCAAAAAAACACTGAACTTGATATAGTAAAAATTTTATATTGTTGTATATATTCAGAAACAATTATTATTTTTTCAATTTGAAGATCATTAGATTGTTCATCCTTACACTTTAACGATGGCTTCCAACGGGGTTGTTGTGCACATCAATCACCAGATAAATCATATTTTCAAACCACTAATGTAATACTTGAATACGAAAACCGCACATCTGCCTCCCAGACCTCCATTCAATAACAGACGCTATGATATCAAATTTATTATTTGGATAGGTACCTATTCATTTTTGTTTGAGTCTGACATATAATGTAGGTTAATATAATTGTGAAAAAATAATAACTTATTTGCTTAATTCCCTAATTTTCAAAATTCAAGAAGTTGGATATATTTTTATTATGGAAAATTTTAAATATCTAAGACGAATGGTTTATCAGGCAATTTTCATAATTTCTATATACTTTGAATTATATATCGAAATACTGAAAAATGTTTCAATTGAAATGTATATCTGGAATGAATTAGTGTAATCGTGTCAATTTTCGCATCGAATCACATATGCTATGAAGAAAAAACCATTCTCTGTTTTATTTATTCTGCCAAAAGAAAGAGCGTGCATGTAAAAACCGTTGCGTGTATGTGTTTAACAATTAATTCAGTCATGATGTTCTAATTTTTTCAGTTTTGATTTATTCAGAATGGATTGTTAATAAAACTGAATGAAGTGGAATAAAACATTGTGTGTTTTTTTGGCTACATTATTACACATTGACTTCTCGCTTTTTTTTTCACAAGCAGTAGGTTGTTTCATGTATACTCTTATTGGACGAATTTCACCAAGAAGTCAGCCACTGTTTCATAGGGAACGTCATTTTCAATTGAACGTTGTGAAATAGCTAAAAAATGGACATATAAAAAATCACCTGAAATGTAAACATATAATACAGTACAAAAACGAACATAACAATAATCAAGTTAAAATAAAATCAGGCATAATTCAAATTGAAAATATATAATTTGAGTTTGACTTAGTTAAATGTAAAAACATGTAACTTTAAAGATATATCAGGCTGTATAGAGGGACACTTTCAGAATCTGTAATAATTTTCAACTGAATCATAAGTGTATATTTTCAATTAAACATGGTTGTGTAGTTTATAACATATCTCTTTTTTTTCAAATATTTTCTAATTGCTAACTAATAAAACAAAGAGTGTACTCAAAACGTGAGAGTAAAAAGCAACTTGTTCCTCTATAAATTTTCAATTATATACCATTTTGTTATTTACACAGATAAATGTTTTGTATATGAAAATTAGTACTTCTATATGCTTATTAGAATTTTTATTTACGATGTGCATTACCTTAATTATTTATCTATAATTAGAATTTTTTGTGATAATATGAAGGGTTCCAGTGAAATTTTTGGGAAATAGAAATGTATTATAGTTTCAAAATAAGAATTATTTATACAAGAAACTAGGCGAAATGTATTGAGGTTCATAGTGAGGTTATATAATATAAATATACTGAGGTTCAAAAGTTTATTTGTATCATTTTCATAATATATATTTATATCAGTTTACTCATTGAAATTTTGATTAATGATTCTTTTCCAACAGTAAAAATTCTCACTGCGAACTTTGAATTCTGAATTCATTCAATAAGTTTAAATTAAAAATGTGAAGGGGTTATATTCTTTTCATTCACCTGCACATATGCTGTTTTCTACCACTGTCTGAACGATCCCCTAGAAAAATTGATATGCCGTTTCAGTTACATTACATTCGATAGAGGTCAACCATCTGGCTTCTGGCAAGTTTATTTGTTTGGTTTCGCGTTACCTGAAGCGTCACAATATGGTCACCAATGAAACAATATTTGATATTGAACTGAAATGAATTTCAAAAAATTACCTAAGTCCCCCACTACACGATTCAATTATATTTAGTCTTTCGGGCTCGGTGAAGCATATTTCCTTTGAAAAGCTAGATATTAGTGTAATTATTTCAGAACTTAACTGATAGATTTTTGGGCGATCTTTCTAGAAAAGTTGGAACTATGCCTTCTATTATAATCTCAGATTAGTAACAATAAAAGTTTCTGTTGTATTATGTTTAAACAAAGTTATCATATTAAGTAGTATTTGGTCAACTAAGAACTCCGTAAGTATGCTTCAAAATCAAAAGAAGTGTCATAAAGTGCAGCATGAAAACTTTCTTATATTCTATTTTACTCAATTGATATTAGCAATTAATAGTATAATGAAACGAACTGGCATAATATTAATTGAAAAGTGTATTTGTTTCCAGACTTTGCTTCTTATTCCCAAATCTCTTCTCAGAATGTCGATGGACAGGAAGTTTCAGAAATGTCCTAAAATGTAATTTTAGTTATTTTTGAGATTCATTTGAAAGAGCACAAATAGCTTTGATGGTTTCAATTGTCAACTATTGTAGTTTTATTAATTGTCAACTGGTTATGGTATATTATTTATAGATCAGGGCTTTCGAAATTTATTTCTCCTGTGACTGTGACCTTTGAGAGTGAGTAATTTCTTTGCAACACACTTCATCTTCTCTGGCCACAAAGTACTTACTGTTATATAGTTTCAGTGTAGTAATAAATCGTTAAAGAGTTGAAGTTTTATAATAAACTGAAAACAGAACATCATCAAACCTCGAAGATTCATCAATTGATCAGTATATTTTTCTCAAAATTTTTTGAGGGATTCAATTCACTTTCTTTGCTGATAATAGGTCTTCAAAACTGTGGCTAAGTTATTGTCATTCCCCTGAATAGTGCTACAACACCCCGGTATGTTGGAACACATAGTTTGGGAAGCATTAGTCTAGAGGACTAAGATATCTTTGATATCCCATTGAAGTTATCTCATTAGGTATAATTATGTAGTTTTTACCTTCTTTATTTGCTTTTTATCTTTTTCGAAATAACGAATTCGTTCTGCCTAATCCTTATCATATTTATACGCATTTATTCTCGAAAAATATTTTGCGAAAATAATAATGTTTGTAATATTTTTAAATATATCACATATAAAATACAATATCACATATAAATTACATATTAAATGTAATATTTGTAAATATTTAAATAAATATTTTCAATATTTTGAAAAATATCACATTTATTTCTCTCCTTGTATCTACAAAAAATTATACAATTTCATCTTCGTTACTAATTTTATTTAATTTAAGTAGTTTCATTTCAATATGAGATACATTGTCAATAGTGTTGATTGAATGTTCGCTGATCTCTCGGTTAAATAATATTAAGTTTATTGGAGGAAAAACACTTTTGGTTTCTCAAAAATGATATTAAATCATTGCTTGACAATTGTATCGAGAGATGTTGCCCCCTTTTCAAAAGCTGAACTAGTCTTGCCTTTCAAAATTCGTTTTCAGTTTTTCTTTTGAAAATTAATTGATGAGGCCGATACTTGATGTAAATCGATAAACATAATAAAACAATTGTTAAACAAAGATTTATCAGACACGTCTGCACGTAGCATTTGAAAAAGGTGAATCTCATCGAAACGTACGTCATGCAGTATTCTTTTTAATATATGTGTAAATCTTTGTTTAACAATTGTTTTATTATTTTCTTTTGAAAATGGGGTAACACCCCGAACTGGTTGTCAAGAAATTATTAATTTAATATCATTTTTGTAAAACTCAGCCACCTGTTTTTTATTCGATATAGATACATTTCCAACAAATTCTGTTTTTATAGAATACTGAAGAAATGGAAAAAATTGTGTGGAGATGGAGACATATTCATGTTCCATCTGAATCCTTGAATAAAACCTGTAAGGATTTGAATAAATCAGTCCTTCGAGTTGTATGAAATAAAATTTGATGATGACTGATCGAATAACATGTTTCACCGCTCTTGTTCTACCTAAAAATTCGCCCATAGCGTGAACATAAACGTAGAAGTAAAACTTTAGACCTTAGGGAACACGTTAACGATTTTTCGTTTTCGCTCCACCCGAGGTTGAATATGTAAATATGCAACACCGAAAACTTAGAATTATCGAATTATCAAGTTGAGTGGGACATTTGCATATTATATTATAGAGCAGGGGACGTTTCTACTGCGTAGAATGAATTGCTGTGTCATTCTTGTGATAAGAACAAATCATTTATGTTTCGAAATGAGATTTAATTCTACGTTTAGCAGAAACACTGCTAAAACCAAGTGTTTAACAAGACGTGTGTTCCAAAATGGTTTAGTTCGTTCAGGCAAAAGTTGAAAGTTTTCAGAAAATTATTTACGAAACAAAAATTATAATATGTATGTTATTTTTGTTTTGTAATGGGTAATTTCTGAAAAAATCCCTACAGTTTTTGGAAATTAAACTTCCAAAAATTGTAGTATCGAATAAATTCAATAGTTTGAGTTCAGTTGAGCAAAGCACACTGAACCATAATTAGGGTAATTTTTTAAGAGTTATGTTTTTCTGGTTGGCGGCATTGGTTGGTAATGGCCTCCAAACATGGCCATTTTTTCATGGAAAGACTTACAAACGAGCAACGATTGCTAATTGTTGAAATAAACTATAAAAATTCGTGCTCTCTGAAAAATGTGTATCGTTTGTTACGACCATATTATGGTCGTCATAATCGACCTGGTGAATCAACAATTCGTACTGTTATCATCAAATTTCGCACCAAGTTTACTTTGTTGGACATTAAACCATTGTCTCGCATGCGTACAGTGCGTACTGAAGAGAATATTGCAGCCGTAGAGTATAGTGTTAATAAGGATCGAAAAATGTCAATTCGTCGCCGTTCTCAGCAATTGGGCATGTGTTACTCAACCACATGGAAAATTTTACGTGTTGATTTGGGTTTGAAAGCCTATAAAATTCAACTTTTGCAAGAATTGAAGCCGAATGACCTACCACAACGTCTAATTTTTAGTGGATTGGTCTTAGAACAGCTTTATGAAAATCCGCTGTTTCATCGAAAAATTGTGTTCAGCGATGAGGCTCATTTCTGGCTTAACGGATATTTAAATAAGCAAAACTGTCGCGTCTGGAGTGATGAACAGCCACATGCCATACAAGAATTACCGATGCATCCTGAAAAAACGACAGTTTGGTGGGTTTATGGGCTGGTAGCATCATCGGTCCATTTTTTTCAAAGACGATCGTGGAAGAAACGTTACCGTTAATAGCGAACGATATCGTGCCATGATACGCAACTTTTATTTGCCCTAATTGGCCGAGTTGAACTTGGTTGACATGTGGTTTCATCAAGACGGTGCCACATGCCACACAGCTCGTGAAACAATGGACGTGTTGAAGGATGAATTTGGTGAGCAGCTTATCTCTCGAAATGGCCCTGTGAATTGGCCGCCAAGGTCATGCGATTTGATGCCTTTGGAATATTTCTTGTGGGGTTATGTAAAGTCGTTGGTGTACGTGGACAAGTCGAACACGATTGAAGCCTTACAGGATAACATAACAGGCGTAATTCGTGGGATACAGGCCGAAATGCTAGAAAAAGTAACGCAAAATTGGACCTTTCGAATGCACCATTCGATACGGAGCCGCGGACAACATTTACATAAAGTTATCTTTAACATGTGAATAGCAAAGGCCAAGTTATCAATTTCAATAAAAATTTTGAATATATGAAGCAAATTGAGTGTATTATTCGATTTAAAAAAAACTATGCTTAAAAAATCACCGAATAAAGATTGCGAGAATACTACGCAAATAATACTAAAATGTGATTTCCTTAGTTAATTTCAAGGGAGCTTTATCTGGTCTTCTTAGTTTTGTTTTTGAAAATTGTGTAGCGAACTGTTAATATGTATTTTCTCATGATGACAAAATGTTTCCCTACTTTCTAACCGATTATTTCAATCAAGATAATTTTATGTATTGTTTTCTTGAAATATGTTATAAATTTTCATTCATGTTTAAGAATGGACACATATATTTTTCTGTTAGATAATTCCGATTAGTAATTCCAGCATGAGTTATAGTATAAACTTGAGTTTATTGTAGTAGTAGTCTCTTTCAGAACAGAATTCACGTTTTAACTTCCAACATCTATACAAATGTCTTTAAATGTTCTCCATAGCACACAATGTAAGAACAGTGTAATATTTTTGGGGCTAAGCTGATTCTGTTTCTCGTTTTTGCTTATATTAAGTTTCTTAAAACCAAAATTTGCCTTATTGTTGATCCACTAATCACACATAGCGTAAGTTTTAATGTACACTTATTTTATGTGTTTATGTTTTTGTAGTTTCATCTCAGAAACTCATTCTTATCATTATCTTTTTGTACTTGTTTTCAGTAGTTTGTCTTTAATTAACAATCTTTCTTATTTTTTCATTGGGATTTATTATTTATGAAAATAATGTAAATAAAATAAAATGAAATAAAAAGCATAAAATAGATCAATAGTCAGAATAAATTAGGCGCTTATGTTGGCACGGATTGCCGATCATTATAGAAAATACTCATATTTTTTTGCAATGCCTACTGGGTATATTCACTCACTTTAATTTCACAATTAACCTCATAGAATTTTGTGAACTTTCTTCGTCATTTTAGACATTCGTACTCTTTTGATAAACACTTTCACTTAACTGTGAGTACATTAATTAATTTATTATTTCCTTAACACGATTTTTGTAGAGGGGTAATAGCCGTTTCTTATTTTTTAAAAAAAGGTGTAATATTTATATAAAATATAATAAAAACTGATTGAAAGGCGAATCGTTTAGATCTTTCAGTGGTTTAGTAAAATATTTGTACGCATCTTTGCATAATAAATACCATTTTACTTTAAAATGTTAGGTACGTCAAAATTGAATGGAATTGTATCTACTGATAGGTCTTTCTCACACAGAAGAATGCAATGTCAAAAATTGATTCTTAATATTGTAGTAATATCTTCCAAAAAAAAGATTATATTATATAACGAAAACGTCTTTTTGAATTCATTTAGATGTTTTACTACTTATCCCTGCGAAATTAACACAATTTCACAAAAAGTTAACTCTTTCCCATTGTATTATGTAAAGTTCTTTAATATTAAGCGCCATCTATACGTTAGGTCTGACATTTATGCTATAATACCGAAATGAAAAGTGAGGGCGTGTACCCAATCGGTGCAGGATGTATGTAATATAGACTCTAAGTACTCTATATTATATAGAGTACTTTCTATTTGAGTCAGTAAATCAGTTTCCCTTTGAGGTCAAACACGCTCAGATGGTAGACCGATGCGATAATAAAACGGGAAGTAAAGGAACAGCGGAGGAAAACAATTCATCCCAGAGCTGTGGAATCCTTCGTAAATATCAACATCGCTCGGTCGGTGGTAGATTGAATCAGATATCATATTTTATATAAAAACTGAAAATCCGGTATGTTTTGCTCTGACAGTATCAGAATATTAGTGGAAGGAATGTTTCCAAGGAATCTGTTTGATAAAGAACTTTGCACATAATGTTCGATAAATTGTTTATGTTAGTCGTTAGTTATAATTATTATCTCAGATATCGAACTAGTTTCACACTTAAATTGATGTCATGAAAAAGCTATATCTTCCTCGGAAAGTTGTTGATACATGCAGTTTTGAAATGTTACTTCTTGGCGTTCGTTATGTAGGATTTTATTGGATCAAAATTACGACATCGTTACTTTCTTCTTAATAGTTCTAGATTTTCCATGTTTGAAAAATGAGATGAATACTTGAAATTGGTTCTTCTAAGAAATTCCTAAGTTATTCAGGCATGTTTGAGGCTATTTTAGTGTACCTATATATCGACTTCTTCATAATGTCAGTTTATAGAACATTATAAACAAACAGTTAAAAACAGTTATTATATGAAACACTTATTAAAAAAAAACTAAAATAATTGAGTGAATGATTTTTGTGGTGATTACGTCTGCATTTAGACTAAATTATTATACAACTCTTTGATATTTTGTTCTTGATACACACAATTGTGTATTGCAATTTCGCAATTGTGTATGGCAATGTACGGCAATTCTTATCCAGTGACAAGAGTTATATAAAGAAATATAAAGAAAATTTGAATTAATTCAATTATTTTTATTTGATCAAGTGAAAAAATCATTTTTAGTTTATACTTACAATAGCTCCATAATTTATAATTGAAAATTATACTGGAAAGTAAATTTTACAATGGAGAACTCACTTTTTGATTCTCTGAACTCTATTTTTGAACTCTGGTTTATCCACTTTTCCATTCAATCTTTGTTTTTTACTGACTGAACTTGACTTTCTTGACTTGACAAGTTTTTTTGAATATGAAATATTTTCTTCAAATTCACACAAGATTTAAACTGAAATTTTCAGCGTGAAAAATAGTTCATCCATAAGAAAGGTTGTCATAAGCTACAACCATCAACTTGTTTCAGAAACATAGAAATTTCATCGAATAAGTCATCAAATATGGTCTCATGAACCATTCACGAAATTTTTCTTTACAATTTTCTTCATATTTTTTTGTATATTGGAAAGGGTACAGAAAATAAAATGGAATAAGTGGCCAATAATGTGTAATCATTTCATAGAACGTTCTTCCAGTATAATATGCCGATTTATTTCAACCCAGACACGCAATTCTCGTACCATTTCACATTACGGAAAAAAATCAGCCATAAATCATTTGTCGATATTTCTATGCTCAGCATCGACGATTTGACAGTTCATATTGTATAGTTCACGTCATAAATTACAGTTTTTAGTGGTAAATCAATGTACAGCTTGTTAACTTCAAATTGTTCATCCGGTATTGACGTACGATGAAATTACGGATGATTGAAAATTTTAATGGAAATTTATGGGAAAAGTTGAACAAGATATGTACGCTTATATTAATGATATCTAGATATTTCACTACCAAAAATTTTCACGATGTAAATTTTCGAATATATTTTTACCCGTACAAATTATTCACATTCATTAATATATATATATATATATATATATATATATATATATATATATATATATATATATATATATATATATATATTATTTATTTTGAAAGTTTTTAGCAATAACAGGATTTTTTGATATGAAAAAGTCTATTTTTGTTGACGTTTTGTTGTTATATTACAACTTTGTCAAAACTGATTAATTATTAATTAACTAATTAAAAATTAGTTTTGACAAAGTTGTAATATAACAACGAAACGTCAACAAAAATAAACTTTTTCATATCAAAAAAAGCCTGTTATTGCTAAAAACTTTCAAAATAAAATATCTTAATCAGGCAATAAATCAATTTCAAGAAATATATATATATATATATATATATATATATATATATATATATATATATATATATATATATATATATATATATATATATATATATATAGTATTTTATTACTTTTGGCAGTAACAGGCTATTTTCAATGTAAAAAGCTTAATTTCCGTTGACGTTTCGTTGTATATCACAACTTTCTCAAAACTAAAAAAGAAAAGTCTAAAAAATTTTTTTTTTCCTTTTTTTTGAAGTTTTGACAAAGTTCTGATATACAACGAAACGTCAACGGAAATAAAGCTTCAAAAAATATTTCTCAGAGTTTCAGAAAAAATGTCTGTTTTTTGAAATTTTGACAAATGAACTAGTTTAGCTGCACGAGAACAAGTATTTTTCCCATTTCACGGTGTATTATTCGTTAAGACAGACAAGAAAACGCGAGAAACTTTTTTCAAATTACGTGGATTTCTTCGTGTTTTTCAATCTGTAAAATTTCTTGAGATTACAGTTTCCCTTCGTCATTCTTCTTCATTCTAATTTTTGAAAAATATATTCAAATATTTTTCATATTTTTCAGAAATTTGAATCTGCGATTCAACTGGTTCGCATAAATATATTCATTTTCGAAACTCAAAACAGACTTTAAGTTCCGATACCTTTGATTGCATACTTTTATAGTATAATCAATATAATTTTTTGTGAAATTTATGACGACTAAGAAGCACAGTTCTATATACCTGTTATGATTTTTTTTATGAATATTTTGATATAATAATTGAATAAAAAATTGAATTAATTCTTTACTGTAGTAAGTAATTGAATTAAAACACTATAAATATTCAAGTTTTCTCTTACGACGAGATAATTTTAGGAAAAAGTATTTTCGAATTGGTTTTATGACGTTTTTCGATTTGAATTTTCTATAATTTATTTGTTTATGATACATTTCTCTTAAGATGAACGTTGGAGACGGTGATATTCGAAAGGTTATGATGCTAATGTAGCATCTATATTTTGTTCAAAAATTTTTGAGCTATTTTGAATTAATTTAATTGTTATTTTGATACATATCTTCCGATCGTGAAGTTATCCTTCAACAAAAGGTTATTCAGTTGGAGCAATTCCAAGAAAAATGTTTGGTAATTTCAGATAAGACGAAAAAAATTATTAATCTTTTTCAAATATTGGTTTCGAAATCATTTTTCATGAGTCTGTTCAGTCAGTATACTCAATTATATTTTCTCGGCCAGCAACTTTCCACAAACGAGTCAGAAAATGATGTATCGTTAGACAATCAATCAAATTGATACGTTTTCCTCCTGCCTCTCACATTTTTCATTTATCGTCACGTTCAAGTGTAGTGCTTCTCTTGTTCTATCATTCAAATATTAATATAAAATAAGGTGTGAACTTTATATAACGTTTTTTAATCAAATACTTATTTTCTTGAGAACTGAAAAAAACTGAATATTTGTGGATTTTCATGAAACTCATTATTTACTGAAAGGAAAATTCTTCATGGAAAAGCTTTCCTCAAAAAATTTCGATCTAGTTATTATGAATGACTATTGGTTAAACTTAAGATAAGAGTCTATTGCCATTCAAATTCTTAATGTACTTCGGAAACAACGGAGTTCTTTCAATTTGATGTTTGGGGTGTGAAAATTGAGTTCTGATATTGAAATGTAATAGAACTTATTTGAAATTGAACCAACTCACTTAGCTTGCGAAAAATTTGATAATTATTTCTCTTAATCTTAGGTTGTTGTAATATCGATAGTTCATTGAAATATAACCCCTCATTTGAAATGTTATATTCATTGAAATATAACCTTATATTTGTTATCGTAACTATTCAATTTCTGTCTGTTCGCGTTGAAATCACCGTATATATGATCCGAACATATAAGAAAAATTTGATTGGGATGCTTTTGCGATAGAAATATGAACAGGATATATCGCCGCCAATTTTGTAATCCTTCTAATTAGTACAATAACTTCAGTTCTGTTGCCTAATTAATCGACTTAATAAGGCCATTTTCGTTTATTGCCATAATATATTTCGAATTTAGTGTTATTTATTCCGTATTGGTTAATGGTTAACCAATCGTAATAGCGCTTTGTTTCACTTGCTTATAAACAACATTGTAGACCACAAATCTCCATTTCATTAATTACTATTGATTGTAATTCATCAGAATTATCATCTAGAATGGGAAAATAACTCATGCATAACAATTTGGAATTAGTTCTAATAAACTTAATATTCGTGATATTACTTAAACTATCTGTAAATTACATGATGTGGTTTCGAATTTTATCGTTGTGGTAACAGTTGCCGCAAATAACGACTTAAATAGTCAAAATTTACAGCAGACAAATTTTTATTGAGGAAACAGAACATTGCCTATTTTGCGGGCTTGCCTGTTTCTCTTTGGCGATTGCGTGAATCATCAGTCGAAAAACCCTTCTGCAATCTTACCGACCGTATTTTCTTATTGCCGAAAGCACCGAACTATTCTTATTCACTTATGAGAAGATACAAAAGATACGTTTGTAACGACTAAACGCGTAAATGTAGTCAATAAAATGTAAATCAACAGTTCAAGTGTTTGAATTTTAGTTTATATTCAATTATAATGGATTTACATCAAGTAAACGCCAACACTATTAAATATACGAAATACTTAGCTTGTTATCCACAGGAATTAATTTGATCATGACAAGCGTACCTTGAAAGTCTTAATTGAAACCTTTTTGGAAAAATTACTTTGCTACCGTTGATAAGTTTTCGTCCGAATTTCCATATTTTGTACAAGTTGGCACCGATTCTCAAAAACATAAACGAAGAGAACCTTTTGACCCATGGTAATGTTTGGAAAATTGTGATAAAAAATTTTGATACCAAAAATACATGTGAAATATCTTCATGAATGAATTGACTTTAAAAATGATAAATATAAACATCTTCTGAAGAAATGTATGAGAATTCATCTCCTGGGTCTTTTGTAACTTTTGTAATCAAATCACATCTAGCAGTTATTGACTTGTGAATTGATGACTTCAAATATCCTCATATAAAATGACTGAAGTGGTTTAGTGAGGTCAGATCAAGCCTTCTTTGTATGTTGCAGTCAATCAAGGCAAGAACATGAACTTTAAATGGGATAGTGTAAAATAATTCATAAAAACGTTACATTCCTTAATTATAGTAAAAGCTTCCTTAGAAACTTCTCCAGTGTGAATACCATAAATACCTTTCAGTTAGATGATATCAAAATTATCAAAGATTATTGAACGATCTGTGAAAATTATTATCTATATAATGATTATTGAAAAAAAAATCATAAATTCATTCAATGAACAAGATTCACTTCAAAATTCCTTGAAATCAGAAGAAAATTTTGATGCATGTGAAGACAGTGGAGAAAAGATTTTTGGCGAAATTTTCGAGATCAAGTGGTCTTGTCAATGGTGAGACAATGAATGAATTATTTTCATCATAGCCTCTATTGGAAGAGGCTGTACGCTGTTGATATGGGGAAGAAGCGTTATGAAATAAATACTGTTCAACATCCACAGGAATGAAATCTGCCCACATAATTTCGTCATGGCAAATACATTTCAAAGATAATAGATTACATGGTCATGGTAACATAAACCATCTCCTTCGGGCAGATTCATAGATAACGTTCCATTTGTTTCATTGTGCCGTATTCACTGCTTTCTGAAACAATGGATCCAAAGATATTTCAGTCTAATATATGCCTAATAATATTGGAGATGAAACAATCAGAACCATGGGGGCTCCAGGCGCCTATTCAGGAAATGCTTCATGCAGAGTTATAACGATCTTCCTGGTACTTAACTAAAACCAATCAGAATGATTCTAAAGAAATATTATTTTCTCCTGAGGCTACATCAAGCACCTTGTTGATAATTTTGCTGATAACCTTCTATGTGGGTGAACTTATGGAGTGTTGTACTTTTATGTGGAAGCTTTGATATAGTTTTTTTGTATAAAATATATAAATATTTCGTTTCCCATCAATTCATCAGTTTTCCATTGAACGATATTCATAATTGAATATAAACTTAAATTCAAACACTTGAACTTATGATTTACATTTTATTGACTACATAACGCGTTTCGTCGTTACAAACGACTTCTTCAGATGCTTACAGAATAATATATATTATTCTGCGTCATGCTATGTAGTCAATAAAATGTAAATCATAAGTTCAAGTGTTTGAATTTAAGTTTATATTCAATTATAATGGATTCACATCAAGTAAACGCCAACACAATTAAAAACGATATTCATAATTATAATCTTTGATTTTCGTTCATGATTTAAGGAGTTTTGATTGTTTCTCGGCCCGTTAACAGTCATTCTGTAAAAAAATTTTTAAAAAGACCCACCATAACCAATCATTTTTCTGAAATAAAAATGGGCCTTTACGCTATTCTAAACAGTAATTTATCGCTGTGAATTTCAAGCACTTTTTCACTTTTTGCTAAGTCTTTTTTTTTCGAAAATATGGTAAATGTTCAATACAATATTGTTGTATCTATGAGAATCGGAAATTTTTTGTGTTTAAAAGTTTTTCATGCTATTCTCTGACCGCTAACTAATACCCTGTAAAAATGATCAAAAATAAGGTAGAAATCCTCAGAAATCATTCGTTGATGAACAAAAACAAATTTTCACAACAACGTATATTTTCTGGGATAAAAAACAGTCTACCATATTCTCCAACACTAACCCACCCCTTCGTAAATGAAATGTGATATCGATCTCTTTCTTCGGAAAGAAAATCAAAATATACCTCAAACAATAAGAGTTTTTTCTACAGGATAAAAATTATCATATGTCCTAGTTCAGGTTCAGATTATTATCTATCTCTGTGCGAAATTGACAGAATAAACAATATAAACATTACTTAATTTCACTTTAATGCAGTTCGATAAAGTACTGCTTTAATAACGAAAGAATAAATTACACAGTAGTAGTGAAAAACATGTTGTCATAAAATCACAATATTTTGCTAAGAAATTGAACAGATGCTCGATTTGACTGATGAACTTTTAAGTTCTCTGGAGTGACTGCTTAGTTTACGAAAATAATGTGCTTATGAACTTCCAGTAAAGTAAATATTTTCGAAGAAACTTCTCGTATATTAAATCAGAAAACTTTGGCTGTAGGAAATATTCGTTCATGTGATCAAAGAAAGCCAACCCTGGGGTAATATAAGAGTGGAAAGAGAATTGATTCGTATATGCGCATTTTGATATTAAAATCCGAATGGAATAATATAATGAGTACAATTTCTTCACTCGATAATTTATGTTGAAAATAAGACTGGAACATATTTTCATTCCCGATCGATTGGGACCTGATATCGTTCCAAGAGTGTTAATTTGTCGTTAATTTGTGCATATTTCTACAAAGTAATATTTTGTGTAGTTTATAGTTCTTATAATAATAATAATGTATTTATTTAGCAGAATTGCTACATCATATTACAAAATATAGTAATAACAAGTTAATTAAAAATTAAAATAATGAAAAGTAAAATACTGTGAATTAAGTAAAGTACCAATATATGTAAATAACATAATATAGTAGAAAAACAAAAACGTTATACTTAGCACCTAACTAATATTACATGATAAACATCAATTAGAGTACTAGCAGAAACAAAGCCCAATTGAATTAGAGTGACTTTAAACTGTATTGCATTTGGTTTGATGAACTATGATGAGATGAACGTTCTCAAAAGTCTTTTAAATACTTTTAAACTTTCACAGTTTTTTATATCTGCAGGAAGTCCATTAAATTCAATTAAACCTTTATACAAAATAGATTTTAGCTTTTGTGTAGTGTTACATTTTCCAAGGATAAAGTCTGTTTTGAATCTCGTATTATAATTATGTACATCTGTAAATAATCGAACTCTATCACTAATGTAGGAGGGTAACATATTTCTTTTCAGTTTAAAAATGAACACTTGTACATTAGACACAACTCTTTGGCTAACAGATAACATATTTAACACATTAAGCATGGATTTGACAGGTGTATATCTATTACATTTTAATATAGATCTCATAGCCCTATTTTGTTTTTTTTTTCTAATCCAGTTATTTGATATTGAGGACAATTAAACAATAAGGTACAACAGAATTGTAAAAGGGGAAGTGCAATGGCTTTATAGAGTGACAACTTTGTACTCATAGACAAAGATTTGCCGATTCGTGATAAGAATCCTACTTTTATCAGTTGACTTCATTTCTAAATTTATACTTTTTATCACGTTTCTTCGAAAGTTTTTTAAAATTATGCTTGAATTTCAATTATACACCATCAATGAGAAGTTCACAATTGTATCAAGAATTGTACTATTCATTTGAGTTATTGTAAGATTTCCGAATGAAACAATGTGAAATTGTGGAACATTAAAATGAATGGGAATCCTGGATGTAAAGGATAACATCGAGGCTTCAGAGTGTTCTTAGATAACATGAACAAGGATGGTTTGAAAAACTAGAAGGCGCTACTCAGAAAGTAATGATTGCCATTCGTGCACTGAACAATAAGATCAGAAGACCTAAGCTGATAGATGAATGTGTTGGGGTCTACTATATAAAGATTTGTAGTTCAGAGAAGGACGATGTAGGTATTAACCGAAGCGGATTGAGAATTGAGATATTCGTTGATAAATTGGTTTAGCAGAGCTTTTCTGGCACATTTTTGTTGTGTAAAAAAGCTATTGACAACGGCGTTATAAATATATAACATATTTACGTGAATATTTATATTATTTGATAGTGTTGGCGTTTACTTGATGTAAATCCATTATAATTGAATATAAACTTAAATTCAAACATTTGAACTTATGATTTACACTTTATTGACTACATAGCATGACGCGTTTCGTCGTTACAAACGACTTATTCTGTAAGCATCTGAAGAAGTCGTTTGTAACGACGAAACGCGTCATGCTATGTAGTCAATAAAGTGTGAATCATAAGTTCAAGTGTTTGAATTTAAGTTTATATTCAATATTTATATTAATTTTGAATTATCTTCGGTATAAAATTTTATCCTCGCAAATTTGAAAATATTAAAAAGAATCACAAATAGATATTAAACGATACTACAATATAATTTTCTGATTACGTTTAGAGTAGTTCATTTTTTGAGAGCCATATTTGATGAATATTTTACATAGGAATTTCGAAGCGTAAAATTATTTCCAATAATCACGTAACACGGATTTTACCAGTTAATCATTTGGAGATCAACATTATTTGTAATTAATATTTGAAAAATCTTTGCCTTCAAACAGTTGAATTAGTGGTGAAAATTCACTTCGTTTAGAATAACAGAATAAATACATTTCGATTGATTGCAATAAAGGGATATTTGGGTATATTTGAGAAAACTTCCAATTACATGGTCTGAGTAACAGTCTTGTTGAATAAATCAAAAGAAATCTTCTCATGAAATAATCATAACCTAAGAAAATGAAAGTTGATGTCTTTTCTGCTGAGTTTTAATGTGCCATTAATAAAAATAACCAGATTTGACCCCCATTGTATCCTCCGAGACACTTATTCGCATCTGTCGCCGTTTTTCTTGCAAGTTTAGGGGAGAAAATGTCAGATTAAAAATACGAATCACGTGAAGCGATGGTTGTTGCCAGTACACGTAAAGGCGTAGCTGAATTCAAGTTCCCCAGCTCTTTTATCCACATCCCCGTAGTCTAATTAATCAAATTCACAGAAGCATCACGGATAGAAAAAAATTAATGAGAGCTTTGATTTATATGAAGGTGAAATGGGATTTCGATTCCGTGTGAGTAAATTTTCATGGTCCTCTTAATTCATTAATGAAAAAAGTTAGAGCGCTAGGCATTTTTCACTGTGTGAATTTAATTCTCTACTTTCCCGCATTATCTATCTATGTTAGTTTTCATTTGAGAGTTTTTCTTCTGAACAGATGATATTTAGCACATGAAAAACAATATAAAGAGTGATTTTTCGAAAAGAACTGGTAAGTATATCAATTATCAGTATCATTACTTTAGAAGGATATGGACTTCAGCTAGTGTTGTCCAAAGCAAGACGAAGACGAGACTTAGTCAGTCTTGGTCTTGTCTTGCGTGAGCAAACATGGTCTTGGTCTTGTTGCAAGAGTCTTGCAAGTACCTGATAGATTGTACTTTTTATTCAAGATTTCAATTTAGATTTTCGGTCAGTGTAACAGGGCCGAAATTTATAGCTTATGTAGACATAAATGATGATGATAATAATAAAAATCGGAACAAAATTTTAATTTATAATAGACTAGCGACCCGCCTCGGCTTCGCACGACGCAAACGCTACGCCACGCAATTTTTAAATCTGTAATATCTTCGAAAATATTCACTTAAATCATACGGTGAAAAGGGCCATATATATCATATGGCCCTTTAATACTATATTAAATGAACAATGTATTCAAGGTATTTAATTGGTTAAGGATTAATGCTGTATGGGTTAAAATAGCTTCGAAAATTAGCCATTATTTGTCGCAAAAAGTAAATGACAAAAAAAAGTTATTGTGGGTTATCCATAAGAGATAGACATATACCATCACGGACTTTTCTGTAGACCTGTTCAATGTGTACAATACTTAGTACATTATTTCGATAAATCTCGTAGGGTTCAGCCTGCGTTTGCAATGTAAGCGGAAAAAATGTAATTATTTACGACATCACATTAGAAACCTCAAAAATAACAGTACTTCTCCACTATTTAGTGGATGTTATTATACATATAAACCTTCCTCTTGAATCACTCTATCTATTAAAAAAAACCTCATCAAAATCCGTTGCGTAGTTTCAAAAGATTAAAGCGTAAAGGGACAAAGGGACAGAAAAAGCGACTTTGCTTTATACTATGTAGTAAAAAAACGGATAAAAACGTCTATTGAAATCACAAATTCGTACGAATAAGATTTTACAGTTCGAAAACTAGCCTATGATACTTCTAATCAATGTTTCTGTTTACACATTGAAATTAATAACATTGATTTGATAACAATAAATTCAATTATAAAGAATTCGAGAAGATCCAAACATAAACAGCGTTATATAGCTTACGGTACTTCTTTTTAACCAAATGAACACAATGTGAAACTGATAAACACAAAAACAAATTCACAATACGTGCAGAATATGGAATAATTAAAACCTTTTAGTACAACAGTCATGTACACCAGAAAAATTTTCAAAAAACCTCTACACCTAGCTTTGAATTAGTCAGCACAACCTTTCGTTATCAATAATACTTTGATTGTAAGATGAACTGAATAATTGTGAAAGAGATATATCTGAGTAATATGTGAAAGAATGATAAAAATAATTCGTTTATTTCCTTTGACGCCAGAATTCATTACAAGAGTTTCCTAAAATAAACACGAAGAAAAATTTTAAGTCTTATTTCTCATATTTCTAATACAAAGATTATCACTTTACTTGAGTTCAAAATTACGAAATTTCACTTTTTTCCGATTCCCGCCAATTGTTATTTACAACAACAAATGTAATAAACTAGTCGACGTTGCGTAGGACAAGGATTTGTCGCGAGACAAAATATGATGAAGTATGTAGAGAATTAATTCTTGAGAAAAAGCGCTAAATCGTTGTTGTCATATTTGAGGAAGAAATAATAACTATATAGAATAGAATAATTGAACTAAAAATAAGATATTATCTATTACGAAGTCACACGTAGGTAGTCAACAGAAGTTAATGAAATGAAGTCATGTAGACATTAGAATATTATATATTCTAATAGTCATATGAAAAGGCTCAAATGTGAGTCTTATTGAACTGCAAGACTGCAAGGGTCTTGTTCTTGCGTAAGTCTTGCAAGGCGAGTCTTGGTCTTGCATTCAAATAGGCGGTCTTGGTCTTGGTCTCGCAAAAATGCAAGGCCAAGACCAACACTGCAAGACTTTTTGGGCAACACTAACTGTGCCGCTTTTCAACTATTCAGACTTTTAGATATGAGTTATTTTCGGAAGTAATCAAGGACCTATATCCTCAGTTTTATCATATATAACACCTGAAATGTTTACTGTTTTTCTTGAATTTCACAACACAAACCCTACCTTATATCTTCATACTAAAAGAAACATATTTCTATAAAAACAGTATTTTGTACAATGTTACAGTTTGTTGGAAGAAAAATTCACATATTAAGTTACCATACGTATTTTCTTCAAAATGGAGTTCTATGGAAAGTAGATAAAGTCACAATATCATGGGCTGTTTCAAAAATTCACTCAAAAAAGCATTCTGTTGCGCTATGCTAAGTGCAGACTTAGTCTAAGTCTAAACTGAAAGGATCGTTTCCAATTTGAATGTTTCAGCTTCAGCTCCTTGGTCTTTGATACCAGAGGACCATATCCGAATTCAGTTTCAATTAAGGTATGGTCAATTTTCTTGAATAGATATAGAGCTAGTTCTCTTTATTCTCCACCTTCATAACCTTGTTCTCTGGAGAAAATTTTGGAAATGTTTTTTTCTCCAGATTTTGAACTAATTGATTGAATAGGATTACATATTTTGTAGTTATATTTTTGTAATTAATGATGTTGTTCTGAGAATGGCGTTCATACAAAATATTTTTCCTATTTACATCTATAGTCATTTGTGCTATCGAATAGTCAAAATTTGATGTTGGAGATTTTTGCAGTTCTGAAAAATCTTTTGAGCAAATAATTGGATTCGCAGTAACCATTCCTTTTCCAATTTCTCTGTGAAGAATTCTCATTGATTTGCTATCTTACTAGTCGGTATAGCAAAGGAATACCCTTAATAAATAATAATGAGGAAGATCAAAATCAGAAATAGATGATAATTAGATATAAAATGAAAAGATACATAGCAAAATGGATTTTATGAATTTAATTTTATAAATCTCAGCTAGCATGTTCACAACACATTTGTTTCAGTTTTTTATAGATTGTAATTTATTGCTATTATATTTCTGGGTCTGGGAACGAAATATTCCATTTTGCACGATATCTTTGAAGTTAGGAATGTGTGAAGTAGCTCAATGATAATTCATTCTGAAAAAATGTTTTTGGAGTAGGGAGGTTGTTTCTATAGTAGGTCGTGTAACAAGGTCTTTTCGAAACAAAATCCGATTATGTGGTTTTTTAAAACCAGGGTAACCATCAGTGATAGTTAATTGTTCGACAAAGTGATATCCAAAATTAGAATGAATAGGAAAGATCAAGTTGTCCTAGTTTCTTAACCAACCCTATCGATGTTGTATGCCGATCCTTCAAACTTCTTTTCCTGTTTGTTGTGTTCCATTCGTTGATATTTCATCTGACACGGCGAATTTCTTGTCGACTTAGAAAATGATCGAGAGAACATGCGATAAAAACCCAGCTGTCAGTTCAACAGAGGAAACTGTCAATTGGATCTCTATCTCCGTAGTAGCAAAAAGGTAACTCCGGTAGTTATTCATGGCGGTTTTCCGACGTAGCTGTATGGACGTGAGTTTATTGATTGCGCCGAATTCTGTCTCGAAAACCGTCGGTTTCGCTTCGACCTGTCACATCGTTGTTCAATTCGAAAAACAATATGGACAATTCGTTGAAAATTTCATGCACAAACGCTATCAAATACAAATTCATTCATTTTATTCTTTTACGCTATATATGTACAATCAGAAACCATTTTACATAGTATTTTTCATGATGCAACGGGTAGAGAAAAAAAGGTTAATTTGCATTAGATATAATCGAAGCGGAAAATGTACTTGATTCCTATGGAAATCGAAATGATTTCACGGGTATTTTTAATCCATCGATTTAGCGAACTACTTATTGCTCGACACTTCTTTAGCATTTGAGAAATATTAAATTAAATTAAACTCTTGGCTTAATGTTTCACGATTATATTTAACAATATGAATTTGTCAACATGTTTCGAGCGTGGCTCATTTTCAAGACTAAAATACAGTAAGGAAAGAACAACAAATTTATATCTATACAATGGATGTAAGGAGGGAGTATAATTGAAAATCTAAGTGTTCATTTACGATGTCTTCTTTTTTCTTCTAAGAACTGCATATTTCAATTGCCTCCAAAAGGTCTAAACGTTTCCCTTTATTTCCTGCGTGTAAGCACTTGGTTTTCTCAAAGTCTATAAAGTGGTTAGAGTTAATACAATGTTCTGCGAATCCGGTTTTATTAACATTGTACAAAATCGACCTTTTATGCTCCTCCACCCGAGTTTTTATTTTTCTACCTGTTTGGCCGATATAAAACGCTGGACATTCATTACAAAAAATTTTATAAATCCCGCTTTTGTCTTCAACATTTATCTTTTCTTTTTTATTCACTAAAAACTTAAAGTGACTTAATATTTCTTTTGTTAGTACAAATTGTTTTTATCTCTTTTTCCTTTAATCTTTCGCAAACTTTTTCGCTGACTTGAGGTATGAAATTAATAAAATGATATTTTTGTTTACTTTTTATAATTTGAGATGGATAAATTGAATTTAAAAAAATTTTCCGTTGCTTTTTTCTTATAAGATTATCTATTATGTTTCCATCATAACCGTTATTATTTGCTAGAAGTTTTGAAGTTTTTACCTCTTTGTTCATCGGAGAGCGGGATGAACAAAAGTCTATGTATAAAGAGGTAAAAACTTTGAAACTTCTAGCAATCTTATCGTAGTACTGAAGTAAAATTTGAGCAGACCCACACCGTGTATCTGGGCGAGGAATTTCTGCTTCATTATTGACACTTCGACAAAATTTTCTATCAGTGTTTGTTAGAAAATATGAACGCTGCTTCACATAAACTCCATTTCTTTTTCACAGAAATATATGAGATTTCGAAACAAAGAATAGTCCATACCTACAACAATCCTTAACGCACAGAAAAAAGTTAACTACAGAGTGTTTGGTGAACA
Organism: Henosepilachna vigintioctopunctata; assembly: GCA_030704895.1. NCBI lineage: Eukaryota > Metazoa > Arthropoda > Insecta > Coleoptera > Coccinellidae > Henosepilachna > Henosepilachna vigintioctopunctata. Next base: position 4,739,772 of record JARQZJ010000003.1, on the reverse strand, counting down.
AGGGAAAAAATTCCGAATATTTGATCCTATAACAATTTTTTAAATACCGAACCATTCCAAACAGTAACCCTTTGAGTCATTATTCGATTTCGAAAATCGTTCGAATTCTCCACTGAAGTAAACGTTCGAGTCCAGAGATACGAAAAAGAAATTATCCAGCAGGTTTAAGTCTGTTACTCGAGCAGGCCATTAGTGCTGCATGATTCCTTTAATTCTGCACTCTTATGCTTCAGCTTGCATGAATCACAATGCAATTCTTGTTGGGTATGGTATATGACCTAGGTACTTTTGTAATAAGAATCTCATTGTTTTCAATAAATTGAACTCATCTTCACATAGGAAGCCTTTGTTGTAGACATTTCAATCCAGACATTAAAATCTGAAAACGAATTACACATACCTTAAGAGAATTTTCATCGTCATTATCTGTATCTTTGAAACAAAGAGGATTTTCTGAAAAATTCAAAATTCATTACTTCAGAACTCAAATATAATTGTATGAATATAAATAATTTCTTAAACAAAGAGATTGTACTCTTATTTAACATTTAGTGAAACATGAAATGTTTATATTTCAACGTTATCATAATGCATTCGAATATACATATATCCAAACTTTAAAATTCTGAAACTGTTAAATATAAGTTCTATATTCGAAACATATTTCCATTACTATTGTAAATTCATCGTAATTATATTAGAGGATTATTCGTAATATCCAAAATTAAACTTTAAAATTTTTCTCATATTTCGAAACAAATACGCATGACGCGCGTTTCGAAGTAATGCTTGCTCTTCGGATGCAACATTAACAACTGATGTAATATACAAATCACAGAAACAACAAATCAAAGAATAAATATATTTATTCTTGTGTTTAAGAATAAAAAAGATTTATTTTTCAAATCTCTCAATATCAGTATGGAAATTTAGAATAATCTAACTGATTTCGATGTATAACTATTAGGTAACTATACTTCAAACTCTGAATTACACTCATAATTCTCCTCTATTAAATGGTTCACATACTGAATATGTGTTTTATTCTTTATGTTCACATGATCTAATTTGGAAGTTTTTTAAATTTTTTCATATATAAAATTTATCGCAAATACCATAGTCACTTTTATACACGCCGAATTATCTTTGTGTAGTTTCTATTTATCTTTCTTATTGATGCTACCAATATTATAGCCGTCATAAAATTTAAACATTGTTTCGATATGAATATTAATTTTATCCATCAACTTCATCAATTATTAAATTCGTAGTAGTTAAATTTGGGGAGCATTTCCACCTTGGACATCAATACCACTTCTGTGCAGCTCCACAAATTTCCCAAGCCACCCATTGCAGCGTTACCCTACGTACATCATCCGTCGCGATGGCCGTGCTCGTCGAAAAGGGGAATGGGGGCCATTCAGCTAAGTGTGGTTTTTCGTTTGCCGGCGGAGGCCGCCGCCGCCGACGTCGTTCACTTCCTTTCCGCTGTTTCCATCTGCGCGCTATATTGATTTTCGCCACGCCCGGTAGTCGCAGCACCGTCGCATATATACTTACGCGACGCTACGTACCAATGCAACTCGCCGAAAGAAGCTTGAGAGCCGCGACGTGAGATAACCTAGAAGAGACAGGGCAGGACTAACGTGAGACTTAGTTTGGGTATTCAACCTAAATGAAGTCACATACGTGTACACTGTTTTCACTCCCTAAAAGTCTAATTTTAAGTAGATGTTCATTCTTCGTTCTTTCATATGCATGTCTAACGTGACCAATTTTTTTGCTCAAAATTCAAAGTTCATTAACTCTGAGACGTTATCGAGGTAGATTTTTATGAATAAAAAATACCATGCAAAATATTTTTCGAACTAAATATTTTTGTATTTATCAGATGAGTAAATATGCTTTAATACAGTAGGCGAGGATTTTCGAGAAGAATTAAATTCTAGATACTCTTTTATATGTACCTAAACTATCGACATCGCATTCAAATATGAAATATGTAATTGAGTTTTTTCATACGTACGTACATAATTTGTTCATTGTTCCAACTAGCGCTACTATGTAGAAACGTTTCGATGGTTCCGTTCGTTGTTTCCTTCATCGTAATATAGTTAAAATTAATGAAAATTCGTCAATTATTTCCCTGTCTTTGAAACAATCAATACTCGTATATCTCAGTTTTTCGGAAGTGAACGTCGGTTCATGTTCGTAGCTTGTTGTATAAAATTCGATAGCCGTGCTTTCTATAAAATCTTCTTAAATGTGAGTGGCATTGACTATCAATTTTACCAATGAACTACGAACTGTTGAAAGAAGAAACTGTTTGTTCTGTTTCTGAGCTAAATTCCCTTTCATTTGACTGATTGCTATTGCTGCTTCAATTGCCAATAAAAGTTCACTGTCAATAACAGGAGAGAACATTTCAATCCATCTTGGTTCTTCAACTTGCCTACTACAATGTAAAAAAAGCAACTTTTATCCGCAGTGTTGAGAAATGTTTTCTTGAAAATTGGGCACATTTGTCATGCTCGAAAAGTAGTTTGATCGACAAAATTTCTAGACCATTCCGAAAAACGGTACATTTTTGCGAACCGGGGTTATCTTTGGGGATAACAGGACATACAACCGAAAAACACGACGGTTCCGTTCAAAAAAGAACGTCGTGAATTTCTGCACCAACAGCAGACAATTGAGCACTCGCAAACCTGACAATTTGAATACCTATTTTTTATTGATGCTGGTAATCTTTTATTCGTATTATATTTATGGAAGCTCTTCCATTCAAATTAATCTATACAAGAATGAGAATGAATGCCAATTGAGAATATCGTTACGTATTCAATTCAAATAATTGTCATTTGGAACTAATTGATCAGATCTGATTTGAAACTGAAGGTGATAGAGGTATGTTAGAAGTGGTAAATAATAGTTTGAAGGTATTTTTCCATTAATCTTGTTGTTAAGATTTGTTTCTTGTTAGATATAGTGTTTATGGCCGGAAGTGTTATTTTAGCCAGTGTATATCATTATATATTAACAATTCTAAATCCCATAGACTTTCAACACAAGTTCATAGATTTCGAGAATTCGAAGCTAGACCTCTTGCAATCGACCACTACCCCAAGAGAACAGCTAACTAATATGATACGAGTTTCATGAAAGAAGCGGAAGAAATATAAAGTTTTAATTGCTAGGAAGAATATAATTTGATCCACATACAGAAAGAGCCAATGATACAGTTTTCCGCTTATTGATTATGTCCATGACTTGAGAGCACAAACTAGTACACTTCCTCATAATGATAGCCAACATTATTAAACAATTATGGCGTTAGATTCAATGCAACATAGCTTCTTTGAACTCACAGAATATTTCAATAACAAAATTTCATATATGAACAAAAATTAAAATTCAAGTACAATGATCTTCACTTTAATACCTGAATAGATAATTCTCGTAATCTTCACTAAGAACAAATTAAGAAATATAGACGTATTTACTTTTAGTTAGTCATTTAGTAAATTTTCGGAATTTTTATACTTGTTTATTGCCGTTGATTTCATTGAAATTTTTGAGAATCATCATAAAAAATATGTGAAAAGCAAGCATAAAAATTTCAGAAACTTACTAAATGATAAATACTATGACTAATGACCTACTAGAGCCGAGTAGACCTCCATTATTTAACTTATTTACTCACCATCCTGAGTGAAAGTTTCGATAATACTATGTACTATAGTAGTATAGCCTATAGTACTATAGTAGTAGCCTGTGTACTATGTTGTTATGATACATATTATTATTGTATTGGTTGTTATTACCTCTATTTATATAAGCAATTTATTCATTCGAATATTTTGCCAGTTCGAAGAAGCCATTGTAATGGTAAAACGAACGTCATGGTTAAAACCTGGGTAAGACGTTTATGGGTATTTGTGAGGTCAGTGGTAAAAATAATTTACAGAGTATACTAGCTCAAAAACAGGATTGAAAAAAAATTGTTGAATGAAAATGCGTTAATATGGAAAACAGTGTTAATCCACTATTAAAATTAAAATGGTTAAGAACACTTCACCATTTTAATTTTGAAGTAGATTTTCATCAAGTAACGGCTATAAATATTAAAACATCGAAAAAAATATATATTGATTGAAATAACATTGCTCATCCTCTCCGCAAGTTTCCATCAAAGGTATTAAGTTCAATAAGATGAGCTTCATTGCTGCTGTGTTTCGTGGGAATGTTTCGTTCATCGGCCCCTAGTTTTTCTGCACTGTGATCCATCTCAAATTGTAATGGTCGTTAAATATTCTTCAATTCTTTAGACGACGTGCCGTACATGAACAAACGCACACTCATGCTCCGAAAACAGGTTCGTAAGTTCTGTAACTTGGGATCTGGACCAGTCTGCCTCCACACTCCCTCTCTTTCCCTACAAATACCTAATTAATTTTTAATGATCGCGGTTGTACGGCCTTCTCCGCAAAGTGGAATCATAATCGGATCGTTATCAACAGAATATATCTCTCTGGTGCAGTTTATCGGCATACAGTTAGGTCGACAACTTCCCAGGTGTGCTTGTATCTGATAAAAACGGGACAAATATCGATGGGAGCTCCAGTTGGATCGTAAATTTTCGCTACATGAGCTTCACGGCGGAATATACCTTTATTTTAGCAACTATTTTTTTTGTAAGGTGACAAAACTGTGAACAAATCTCATCGGATATAACATAAAAGTATCGAATTAAATGAGTTGTTGAACAGTTATTGAACAGTTATCAAAAATATATGGATATTTTGAATATTTCCTTTTTCTTGTGAATATTTTGGAACTATGTCTGATCAGAAGAAAATAGATTTAGATTTATAATAAAATTTTCGAATGACAATTATAATATCATACAAAATGGCGAAGGAAATGAATCTTTAGCATATAGAATAGAATAGAGTAACTATTCCAATTTTTTCGTTTTGTATACACGCGGAACTATTAAACGGTACCAAAATTAGTACGGAAAACATTTGAAAAATTGTGTTATTTTGAAATTTATCATGTATCAACGATTGAGGGTTATGTAAAAAGACATGGGTCGTGTTTCTTTCAGCAGAGACTCTACGAATAATTTTTACACCTCTCCAGCTTTTCTTTACATATAAATGAATTAAACAACAATCATTGCTAACAAATTCAGGAAAACGATTTTGCATGTTTTCTACATGCAAAAGGTACTGTTCCCAAAGTTATTCTTTATATAACTTAAACTATAACACCTAATCAAAGAGTTTAATTTATACTTAAATACCTTAAGGCTACTTACAGTTTCCATTGAACAGGCATTTGTTTTTATGCATTAGATGCTAAAACCTATAAACTTGCATATAAACACTGTCTATTTCAAAATTGTTCGCATAGATCTATTCTTCAATTTTTGTAGGCGTTGAGTTTCTCCTTTGCTCAAATCGAATAACAGAGTGGATCAGTATTCAAACTGTGGCAATATTATTTTTTTTATAACTTAACATATGTTGAAAAATTTTCTCCAATTTGTTTCAGCAAGTTGATTTTTTTTTGAACATTTCAGACGTTATGAAGTTAACTTCATCTTCGGAATTCAATTTCTCATCTAACATAATGCCTAAATATTTAACAACTTATGGCCTGTTAATAATTTAGTTTTCAATTTAAATGTTTATATACTTGTTGTATGTATGTAGCTACCTTCAGAGTTTTACTCATACTCAAAACTATAAACCAGAATTTTCTACATTCCGCGATAAACTGTTATAGCATAACCACTCAATTATTGCTGTCTGGTCTATTGATCATGGTCTCTATTTTCATAGTCTTAACATTTTTACCACTGCTTTGAACTGTATAATCTGCGAATGAACGTAAAGATTATTTTTCAACATGAGAATAAGAATATCGGTAATATATAAAGAGAATTACAGTGGACCAATGCCGTTCCTTGGGGTACGCCAAAATCAATGCTGCTCATATAATAATGCTGTCTACTGAACTTGACTTATTCGTTTAATTAACTGATAATGGATACGTAGATGTTCAATTAATTATTTAATTGAAAATTAACTTATTATTAATGTTAGTATTATTAAACGAACCTTTAGATACTATACCTGTAACACAACATACGATTTGAAACTCGATCGAGTCCTTTTAACCTACATCCAAAGAATAATTTTTTCATTTCTGAGATATTCTACAAGCATCAACGAGAAGACCAACGAAGTAGTTTTCAAAGCAGTGAGATACCAGAAATTCCCACGGCATCAGTGTCGGATTTAAATCGAAAAAAGATTTTCGCCGCAGCGGATTATCGTGGGCATTATCTCAGTTGTGAAAGAACTTGGAGTTTAAATTTAATTAAATTCAACGGAATAATTCGGGACTCGGCGGAGAGCACAGAAAAAAACCAATACGCTAATTCGACCTGGAATCTCGTTGTTCAACTCAACGGCTCGACCAAAAACGCGGATCTCGAATAGTTTGTTTTTACGGCCGGTCACGCTTCACTTTGCATATCTGATTATTGTAAACATTGGCATCCTGCGAGAATTAACAAAAAATGAAACGGTTCCCGTGACTGCTCTCGGAAATCACTATTCCGCTCTGCGGATGTCGCTTCCCACTGCGAAACACGTTTGACAGTACGTTTTTCCTATATTTGATGTTGGAATACTCGTATGAGTATTCACTGTTTACTAGTGGTTTAAAAAATTACACAGTTTCGGAATTAATATAAATGCAAATACTGAGTGAAATAGGTTTGTATTATGTTTTATTTAAACTTCATTTTCAGTGTTACGAAAACTGAACAAACCGAATATTTCATTATATATGAAGACCAGATTTTATGCAAGCATTAAATGACGAGAATATCACAGAATAGTATCACTATTCTGTGATCACATAGCACACCCACTAGCAAATGTCAACTTATAAAAGGGACTACCAAAATACAATCTCTCTCTTCTTTCATAGCTTTTCTCTTACTGTCATTTCTATGTTACTCTCACTTCCATCGAGTAACAACAATAAAAACCACGTGTTCAATAGTTCGTTCCTTTTAAATAATCATAAATATAAATTCTCAATACAAGTGTCGTTTAATATTTCCACGCATAGAATAATAACGGTTACTATATTAAAATCAAATTCATTGATATATATATATATATAGAGTTATAGAATCACATATTTGTAACTGTATACGAAGTGTCACAGAAACCGAAGATTTAATGAAAAAGAAGAAAAACATATTCTCAAGAAATGGGCAAGAACTCGATCTTGTGTTTACTGGATGTTACGCTATCTCTACAAATTAAACTACTCACACAATTTGTTTGAAAATTTTCAAAAATAGAGAAGAAGCTATGCCGAGTTTATGGAAAATATTTTGACATGTATGTCACATCCGGTTGTATCAGAATCTAACAATAACTTGTTATTTTAAATGAAATTCTCTGAAGATATTTCACATTTTCGAACTCGAACTTTTCATCATTTTCCTAACAAGCCTGTATACCAAAAAGTTGTTTTATCAAGTCACCAATTACCTTGATCGTTCTATTAATCAACCGACAATATGTTTTTCATTTGGCATTGACGATGTTCGCACATAATATTCAATTTGGATGTCTCTGTCTAGTTACTTTCAAAGTCTTTTAAAAGTGACATTGAAATTCAATGTAGATTAAGAAAAATCGATAAGATATAACATTGATGCTACAAGATGCTACATTGAAAATGAAAAAGTTTTTATTTAATATTTAATAGTGTTGTCGTTTACTTGATGTAAATCCATTATAATTGAATATAAACTTAAATTCAAATCAAATCAAAACTTGAATTTATGATTTACACTTTATTCACGATACAAAACGACTTCTTCAGATGCTTACAGAGTAATGTAACGTTATTCTGTAAGCATCTGAATAAGTCGTTTGTAACGACGAAACGCGTCATGCTATATAGTGAATAAAGTGTAAATAATAAGTTCAAGTGTTTGAATTTAAGTTTATATTCAATGAAAAAGTTGTTGTTCACACCCGGTAAAATATTTTCTGTGAATTTGTCATTACTTGTTCTCCATTTATATCTCCAATTTTGGAAATTATGTTTTTAAACTTCATTCAATCATTCAATTGAAACATCCAGATGTACCGAACTGAGCTATTACCACCTAAAATAAGTGGTAATGACTGAGCCACTTCAGTCCAAATAGTACGTCTCAGCGTGCAAAAATGCGTAACTTAAAACAATTCGATGAAATTAAAATGAGCTGATCAATTAAAAAAAGATCTACTTATCTCAGTTTGCAATCAAAAGTATGAAATTGATTTCACTTTTTTATAGAGGTTTACGGACACAGTAAGACGGTGCTAGAACTTCTCGCGAGAAAAAGTTGGTGAAATCGGAATTCAGAACAAAGTCTGTATAAAATTTAAAACTTGCGAATTTTTGAGCAAACACAAAATTTACAGCGACTTGCCGAAATCCCGATTGACACTAAGATAATTTGCATAGCGACGTCGGATGCAGGGTTGAAATCAATTAAATTTTAGGAACTTTTGTGTACCAAAACTCTTAGTTTGGCGGATCGTCCTTCACGTTTTCGCCCTCGTACCTTGTGATAATTGAATTTGTGGGGCCGTAGCTTGAAGCAAATTTGAATATTCAGCCTCCACTGAAACAGGAGTATGTAAAGAGCCACCTTGATAGATGGTACGGTTGGTTCGGAGTCAGAATAGAATTTGCACATTTTCAGGTTGATAGGTCACATTCCGTAGCTCGGCGACTCTAGGAGATGCAAATAAGGGAATCTCTTAGGGAATCTCTTTTGAAAGCAAGTTTTAGACGCTATCATTTACCTCAAATTCATCAGCGAGAAGGGGTTTTCAAGAAGTTCAAGTACCGGTTTTATCACTTATAGATAACTGGTTTCTTTATACCAAGTGATTACAATAAAACATTAATGTTAATATAAAGAGATGAATGATTTTTAATTTATGAGGAAAAATATGGATTTTAAGTGGTTGATGAAAATCTTATTAATTTTACAATATGTAACATTAATATGAAATTAATATTAAAATTAATAAATCAATAAAATTTGAATTTGTCTGACTGGTTTTCCTGAATTCAGCAGTCTTATCACCGCACAAACGAATAATTTAAAATTCAAAGTAGCCAGCAGTTCCGTTCTCTTTGCTTTCGTTAGGACTGACAAGTCAAGTGGAAAATTTCTGATTTCTCAGCAAAAGCTTTCAATTGACTCTTCTTTGAAAACTTCCAAGAGCATTGTTATAAATTCGACATATTAATGAGATTGAATTCTTGCTTAACTCTTGCTGAAACATAATTGAATATTAAAATAAATTAAACTCTTGGCTTAATGTTTCACGATTTATTTAACAATATGTATAGTCAACATGTTTCGAGCGTTAGCTCATTTTCAGGATTTTATTATTTAATAAAATTCGACATATGTTTCATGCTGCGAAATCTCGATATTGCTCGAAACATTTGTCGAGAGAGTATTGGAGAATTTCATGTTATTCAGTAGTCTTTTTTATTATACGATAAAGTTACCAAATATATATGAAAACTGCTATTTGATCAGATCCTTAATTGTTAAATGAAAAAAAAAACAATTTTCGAATCTTAGGCCCTGATAATAAAAATTAGTTTAGAAAAATTGGAAAGAAACACATAAAACTTTTAAAAATGCTTTATATATATATATATATATATATATATATATATATATATATATATATATATATATATATATATATATATATATATATATATATATATATATATATATATATAACAATGATAAAAGGAGTATTGCCTTGTAATTGAATAGAAATGTTATGGGTTATAGGCAAGAAAGGAGGCCACTATGAATAAATTTTAAGCAATTTGTTTGCTTGGTCTATATTTCGACTGTGTTTAGAGTTTTCATCAGGACTCTAAAAAACAGATGTTTACACAGATATCATGTTAACATTTAGTCTAACAACTTACGGCTAACTAAGTAATAAAAGTATGGCCAACAACCATCAACAGGAATGTGTGAAATTTAAAGTGTATGTGATATTGCACAGGAATCGAATATTAATGTTAAAATGTGAAACTTTTCAAAAAATATTTAAATTTATCTTTAACTAACCACCAGAGATAGATGAATAATCGAGCATATATGACAGGAGCACAGAAAAACAAATTGTCACCGAAAAAAGCACAGAGGTGAGAGAGTAAATCACCGTAACAAACAAAAGTCACACTGAGCACGTAACACATAAAGTCTATTGAGATTGTGGGTTGTCTGCGAGGGTTACTTAAAATGATCTGAAAGTAAATAACTAATTAACTATAAATGCGCTCAACCTGGAAACGTCAGTCTTTTTATTGATGCTGTTGGTGTTGTTGTTGATGTGAACCATTTCCAAAAAAAAATCTTTTTGTGGTAACTGACAGCTACATCCAGCATTCCAACATTTTCAAAGTCGAAACGATGCCCTTGTTTTGCGGAGTGTAGTGCTAAGACACATCTGTCTGGCCGAAGTCTAACATCACTTTTATGAAGAGTTATTCTTCTTTTAATGGTCTGAAAAGTTTGAATTTAGTAGACTCCTTCACAATCTAAGCACGGAACACTGTTGATGCAATCTGATGTTAAAGATGGAGGCACTTTATCTTTAAGTCTTGTAAAAACACTTAAACACTCAATATATATATATATATATATATATATATATATATATATATATATATATATATATATATATTCAATTGAGCACCTCTATATATATACAGAGGTAGTCAATTGCTAATAGTTATAAAATGAATTTGCTGAGCTTTCTGTGACGACGACTGTGGAAACTAAAAATGGTCTTACATTCCGAATAATTCAGTGCTATCAGCGTGGAATATCTAATTGACTAATCCATTTTATACAATTCTTGCAATTTATTCAGCTTCTTAATGAATTATAAAGGGTTCACAGACTTGTAACTCTGAAATTTTCTATTATTAAAATAATCTTGGAACAATACTTCTCACCTCTTTTAAGACATTTTATCGGATATTCGTGAATCCCCTGAAAAATCTCTTTCTTGCATAAATATTATGTTTCAGCATTCCAGTAACGTTTTATGATGTTTAACTCAACCGAATAAATTGCTGAAATCTGTCCCGACTTCAAAAATGAAAAGACGCCAAGATATTATACTCGTGGAATACGCAATGAGTGTCGATTTTTTCCAGTTTTATTACACGAGCTCCCTAGATATTTTGCGAATCCCGACTCTCATTTCGCAGTTTTTTCGGGTTCGTTGAGATTTGAACTGATCCAACTTCCCGGTTAGTAAAATATATTTGCGAATTTTGGTTGCCTCTTTACGAAATCCCGCCAAACGCTCATTATATGTATATTATATATATTCTGAGATTTTTTTTTATCTATAATCGAAATATTTCAAATAAAACCCTCACTGTCTGCATAATTATCGTCAACAAAAATACGAAATACCAACTTTCGATAGTCAATATTCAGTGCATTCTGAGAAACATAGAACTCGGTGAAACTGACATACAGCGCTGTTTAATCTTCTTATGGGAATCATCAGTGGTATGAACACAAACAATCGAGTTTTGATGTTTATTTCGAACGCATCAGGTTTTTAACTCCTATTCCTGTCTCATTCAAAATGCGGAATTAAGCCGGTGACACAATCACGTAAGCTCCTTCTATAAAAGAAACAAGATAAATCTTTCGAGTATAATAGAGTGCCTTCGTGACAAGATCTACTGCGTATTTCCATACAAAGATGGCAGGCGTTTCAGACATTTCTTCCGAACACCTCAGAGATTGCTGTACTTCAGAATAATTGTATTATATACGATCACATTTTATTTTTCACATACACAAGTTCACATTTAAAGCATCTTCTTCATAAGGTCAAATTTCAATTTCCTATTGTTGAGATTGCAGGAGTTTCAAAATTGTTTTATATAGATATAAAACAATTCAATTGATTCAATATATACAATTTTGGAATGAATATTTTCACGAATGATTGGTATTTTTTGTATAGCATTTTAATTAGTATTATATCAGTTTGTTGATATGGTTAGAATAGTTTGATCTCATTTCCTCCTTAAGAGGAATGAGATGTGTTTATTTATATGTTGCTTTATATTAGGGAATCATTACATAACTGATCAATTTTTTAGTTTTCAATTGAATATGAAAGTAGTAAATTATTTAGGTATATGAACGTTTTTCTACGAAATATTTGCGAAACTTTCATACATAGAGTTCATCATCTTACAAGGTTTTCTCCAGTAACTCATTTATTTCGAGTTTTCTTCCTATAGCCATACTTTTGATTGAAAACTCGCTACATTCTTATTTCCCCAGAGAATTTATCGATTGATTGGCGATGGTTGATTTGTATTCTGAACTACAACGCCGTAAGTTCGTGGAGTGCGGGTAAAATCCTTGCAGGGTAGTTTATATTCTGATAACATATGAATCCGGGAAATCTTGGGAATTAAATATATCCTAAATCATATAAAAGAAATTATATTTGTTTCCTCTTTGCCGATTTCTTATATTTCCAAGTTTTTTGATTGTGGTAAATTCATATAACTTATATGATTTCCTTTCTTGAGTAATATTTGTATAGGTATTGTATTTTGTAACATTGCATTGTGACATTCATTCCAAGAGAATGAATATCAAAACATATATTTTTCATTTATTTTCCGAAATATGTGTACGTATGTTAAAGCTGCTTCATCCTCCTTCTTTTGGAAGAATATTTTCTCAACCAATAGAAGTTATAGAGATAATAACGAAAAGCGAAAACAAAATGAATATATTGTTGGAAGTGAGCAAAAAAAAACAAGTACTCGGTTATTTAAAAATTGTGTAACGTAATCGACTGAATGAATATTAAATATTGAAGAAACTACTTGGATGAATTCGAAGTGTTAATATCTGAGCTGCCATCAATTATTGGCATAGATTTCATAGCAGAATTCTATTATATATGTATTTGTTGAATATTCTATATTCTCTTATATTTGTTCCTTGAAAGATAATGAAGGCGTCACATTGTACATGTTCACATAGCCAGCTCTAATATGACATCCCTGAAAATCCAAATTTTTTTTCGAATAAGTATACATATATATGTAATATAACAACGAAACGTAATTTTTCATATATATATTTTATTTTATATATAAAGTTTATATATATTTATATATATATTATATATTTTATATATATATATATATATATATATATATATATATATATATATATATATATATATATATATATATATATATATATATATATTATAGTTTTTGTAACATTTTCAACAATAACAGGCTTTTTCGTTGAAGAGGTCTTCATTTTTGTTGACGTTTCCTTGCGAATTGTAGCTTTATCGAAACTATTGAACAATTATTATTCATTAGATTCGACAAAGTTGCAGTTGTTTTGATGTATTTTGAGCAATAACATGTCTTCTTGAATGGAAATTCTTTAAGTCGTTTCGTTGCGAATTGCAATTTATCGAAACGATTGAATGATTTATTGATAAATTGAACAATTTTTTGAAAATTTCATGAATATGTCATATGTTGTCCACTACAATATTGTTTCGGTATACGTGAAAACTGGTAGAGAATACCGTCATCAGTTTTCATCGACCTGATGAAGGTATTGTATACCGAAACTATATATGACATATTTTTGAAATTTTTGAGAATGTGTTCAAGCTATTAATAAGTTGGCATAGATTTTCAACACGTATCTCCCTCCTCAATCAACTATTAAATAATAATTTAATAGACTTAACAATATTGCAATTTGCAACGAAACGTGAACAAAATTGCAGATTTTTCATTCAAAAAGACCTGTTATTGATTATTGCTAAAAATATTACAAAAACTAATCATAGCCATCAGGCAATGAAACATAAATATTATACTACTTCTTATATTTAAAGAAAGTTCGAATAATGCTTTTCAATAATTCGGTTATCACATAATCATAGAGAATGAGGTGAATAAGTAACAATGTTTTATTCAAATTTGGTTATTTTTATGTAAGTCCAGGAAATGTTTTCATTATCAATGCAAATCCTTAAACCGTCACTGAATTTCGGTTATGAATTGATCATTTGTTATTCATGAAGATTCAAAATTTCTCAACTGAACGTTTGCGGAGGATGTACACAGGAACGAGAACTAGAGGAAATGTTGTGGGGATCTAAGCCTTCTAGGCAACTCCAATTTTAGGTCAACCATTTTCGTTTCCCAAAATCACCAATCAATATCAATATGCTCTCCGTTTTAATCTTCTAAGATGCTGGGAGAATTATGTCGAAGTGAAGGCAACCGTGTTTTCCCAAATTACAATTTAGTAATTGAAAAGCAATAGCGGGGAAGTAAATGAAGCAGTTTGTCCGCTCGAGATCTGTAGATTCTACCCTTCTCGAATTTTTCGAGCTGACGCGTTTCTCTTGTATCGTGAAAAGAATCAGCGGTGGGTTTATCGACAAAAAGTTGACCCCCTGTTCTCTGGGGTGTAAAATCGATAGAGAAATATAACGAGTCATCACGCTGTCAGAACTTACTACAGAACCGAAGAGGTCCGAAGAGTCTATCAAAGCCTCCCTCCCCATAAAAGCAAATGACGCGTTGAGGGTTGTATGGTACAATGATCGAGGACTTTTTCGTCTGTGATGTTTCCGAATGATATCTATACCTATATGTTACTGTATACATTATCATTCGCAGAATATATAACCTACTTTTGATATCTAGTTATAGATTTGTATATATCTACAATCTCACACAAGATGTATACCTACGATTAAGCTCTGGTTCAAAACCTGAGTGACTGCTTAGTGAGAACTGAAAGTTAGTGAATTGTAGTTCACAGTTAGCTACAATGAAGATGGGGTGGGATTATAGAGATGTAAGAAAAACTAAATGCCAGGCGCCAGAGGTTTGAAAGTTCTCGATACATTTCAATTGGTTCAATAAATGATGATATGATTTTATATATAGATATATATTATACGTGAAAGAAAATTAATAATGTGAAATGCAAAAAAATTGAACCAAATAGAAGATGAATTAATGCTCTCTTAACTAAGAGGACTTAATCGTCACAACAAAAAAATATATAATGAAAATTTAATTAAAAAGGTATATTCAGCAAGTAAATTGAACGGTTATGAAATAAAAGTAAATTCAAGATTAATAAAATAAAAAAAGTCAAAAACCAACAATGTACTGGAATATTCGCACCACACCAAGCGTACTCAAACTTCCAGCTTTAGACTCAGAGATCTATTCTGCAAACCTTCTCAAAATGATGATTCTCAATAATTCTAATATTAAAAAAAAAATGGCGAAATCAAAAAGAAAGAAAAGTAAAAGTGAAAATAAAAATAAAAACCCTGAAACATAAAAGCCTCCATCAAACAATGATGAAAACTAAATGGACAATACCTCGATTTACGCAAAGAAGTAGTATGCGGTTTTCTGTGTATCAAGAACACGTGCTATGATCCTCTGAAGGGTACTCCTTCTGTTCAAAATTTCCAAATAACTAACAAATGCCGGAAGAATTCAACGACCATCAAATTAGGCCAATACTGGATACCTATTCTTCACAAGAAAGCAAAATTCTACAAAAGAATATAATATTATGAAGGTCTTAACATGTCTCCTATCTTGACGACAATTAATTTTTGATCATTTTTCAAAAAAAAAAAAAAAAGCGAACTTTTTTTTACAATTAGCTTAACTTTCCGTCATCTTTCAATCAACACATCAAGACAATCAGGCCTACTTAACAGTAAGCCGAAAGAGTACCAACCTGACCTATCAAAAATCACTCCTCTCACCCATTCTGACGAACTATATGAAACTGAACAAAGTAATAACGTTATAAATAGACTCATTCTAAAAGTAACTAATTAGTAATGGAAAGTAATGAATTAAATACTGCTTACTGTTGAAATAAGGTTTTAGGCTTTGAGTCCTGTTCTGTTGTAACTCCACCTACTCTTTCTAAAGACTGCGAATATCTCTCGACTATAGGAATATTATTGTAAAATGACTTTCTTCACGAGAAAATTAATACCTTATATCCTGCAGCGAAATATGAGCATGTGGCATTTATGAGGGATATATTTTCCCTCTCCTAATTGGCTGATCGTACATGATAACTTTGTTTTTGAATGCAAAATAGGTGTCTAAATTATATTTGTTGTTCAAAACTGGTATTCAATCTTTTGAAGGGCTTATGTTAGATATAATTATTTTGCGAAACAGTTTTTTAAAAATTTAACGAAGCAATGGTAGTAACCCCAATAAACATAACCGGTGAGTATTGCAAATTTTAAAGAGTCTAGTAATCATGAAAATACAAACTACATATTTGATTTTTCATACCCTTTTTATTTCATTAGCATAAACTGTGAAATTGTGATTTAATTCATGTTTCGAGCTAGTAGTTTCACTATTTATTGAGTTATGTTAAGTCGAAATACATATTGTTCATATTTTAATGCATTTATATGGAATTTGATCTACTTCTTTGTAAAGTTGCTTCATGTAGGCAGTTTCTACGAATCAGTTTATAAAATTGTAAATTTATTCATGAGTCATTACATTGTTTACGTAACTTATGAAAATACTACTAATGCATTGAATTCAATAATTAGTTAAAACAATTTGGTAATTTTATTAATAACTGAAAATAATATGAAGATAATTTGTAGCCTCACAATAAATTTCAATAGTGTTATGTATCTCTTATTATTCTCTTTTTAAGCATAAACAACTTATTTCTTCATTGTTTCTACCAAGTTTCGAAATATATTTGTTTTCTACTATAAACCGTTAAATAGTAGTCAAATATTTTCGTTTACTATAACTTGACAAAAAGGTAAAACTGCATTTCAAGAATATATATCCTTTTATGATTCAAATAAAATTTTCAATTTTCGATAATGATATTACAATACGATAAATTGAAATTAACACTTGGTTCAAGTTCCACTAAATATATTAAAATATCTAGATATGTTTCGGGTGGTTAACCCATTATCAAGCTTATAGGTACAATTATTACTATCCATAACTATTGATTGACTAGATTGATAATGGGTTAACCGCCCTAAACATATGTTTTTATGAGTTTTTAATATATTTAGTGAAACTTGTCATTTAACACACTTGTGAAAGCTATGTGTGATAATTTTAATTTATTGTTTTTAACATGTTTCACCAAAAAATAAGCGAAACCTCGGTGTTCTATATCACAATACTGTACGTTCAACTAATTTAGCAAAATATATTGAAATATGTAGGTGTGTCACTCTTGCATTAAAGACACACTATCATACTATAGTTTGATATTTTAGATGTGCCAAACAGCCTGTCTCAATGATAGAGCAAGGACGTGACGAGGGTATTAGAGAGTTTATAGAACCAAGAATATGTGGTTATTTCATTGTTGATATATTTTTCTCTGAATTTAACTGTGTAAAGAGGGGCAGTTAGCTGTCACTTTGGGTGTTAGTGTGATATACGAAACTCCAGCAGAAGAATTAGAAGGTTTCAATGAAATTGACTCCGTATACGAGTAGTTATACCATGTAAGCTGGAAACTTCGATAGTAACTGGAGGAACTGCAGTTGAATATGAGTAGGCATATATATTTAAAACTAATCTACTAAATATACAGCTAATCTTGATGAATTATTCACTGAAATAATAAGAGATCTATTCTGAATATTCAAGACGTACCTTCACTTATAAATATATAGCATCAGGGGGATTCTCAATTTTTGATTATCTTTCGAAGTTAAAAATGTCACAATTATTCATTCAAATAGTAATGCAAATGATTTGGCAGTAAAATCGGAATGTAAACGGACATTCTCAGAAAGTCGTCAAGTAAAGTCATCAAGTGAAGTGATGAAAAGCTTTGTAATATATGGTACATATATTTTTAGCGTGTTTATCTTGAAATTCATCATAAATTTGGCCTAAACTATCGTTGTTATAAGGTAGTGTTGGCTAATGACTCTAATAAAGGTAATAATAATTTACTAATTGCACATAATTTGAAAAGGGGGTAATGATAAAAAGGAAAACAAACAACGGGGAAGCCTTAGAGTAGTCACATATTATGAGTACAGCTGTCGTCTGATTTTTCTAATGAAAAACAATAATCTTATTCTCTGTTGAGTAGTGGGAAAGTGATTAATTCTCACAAAACAATCAGTTAAATATCTAGGCGTAGAATTAGATCGTGGACTGAATTTCAAGAGACACATAAAATACACAATTAAAAAAGCATTGTGCTCCTAAAAAATAACAGCGATTTGAGTAAAAAGAATAAAAGATTAATATACAGTACCATAATAAGGCCCATAATAATATATTTTGCGCTAGCTTGGTGCAACGTAATCCAGTACTGAGACCTTTGCCACTGTTTCAAAACAAAATATTACTACTCGTGACAAGAAATGATAGATACGCTGCTATCATTTAAATACTACATAGAGAAGCGAAAATAGAACCAATAAGGGAATATATCAATAATATGGCCAATAAATTCTACAAAACCCAACTCAATCATAATTCACTAACTAAGAATATAACAAATATTAGAGCAGATAACATAGAACAAATTAGCAAACACAAACTACCTTATCAAAATTTGCCCATTTTCCATGAAAGAATATGAATAGAAAATTCACTTCCGCAGCTCATTAATAAAAACATTAACGAATGCAGAGCCTTGGACTCTACTGAAGATGCTACTCGTATTTCATAACCTAATACAAAAGCCAAAGATGCATCGTCACACGATTTAAATATCAAAAGCACGTTTTAGCAAATAGTTTCCTATATAAAAATCAAATATATATAAATTCAACGATAACGACCAATCAAACAGAAAACATAATTTCCTAAAGACAAAATAAACATCTATACATATATGAACCTTCACATATATCAGGATAAAAATTTGCCAAAATTCAAATAAATCTACAGTAAAACATAGGTGTAGGAACTGTATGTAATGAAAAATGATTTATGTAATTAGTTTGAGTTATTTAATGCTAAATATTTCATACAACTCATAGTATCTTCTATATTTTGTAAATATATTGTACATAAAGATTCTGTTGAGTTGAGTTGAGAGGACTCTCACAAGGGAGATCTGGGTTCGAATCCAGTGTGAGACATTTTTTTGTGAAGGTAAAATGAGTTTGAGCGGTTAAATAAATAAATGATATTATGGATAATGTCCAAAGATGACGAACCCAAAAAAATATCACAAAACAAAAACAATAATAATATATTCTGAAAAAAAATAATTCAGGTACTCCTCTCTTTGTAACAAAAGATAAGTCTATTCAAAATGCTTTCAATTATTACTGGCAGTAATTCAATTTTGTAACTCTACCTTTCCGATTTAAAATTTTCCTTACTTATTTTCACCCATTATATTTAATTAGCTTCGAAATCATTTTATTTGAATTAGAATTATGAATTGAAATGTTGAAATCAATGAAATAATTTCTTTTGAATCCAAGGAAATGCGCCCTGCAAACGAAATCTCTTAAGATTGGTTGTGATAATGATATTTTGTAGGTTATATTTGGTGATTCACTGGTGGCTATCTCATCACACACAAGTTTTTTACTCACATAAAATGATGTTCAAAGTGTTATTTATTTTCAAAAATTGATACTTCAAGTTTTATAATATACAGCATATCACTAATAAGTATTGCAGATGATAAAAAATATCAGTTACAAAATTTAATGTAAAATAAAAGTTATTACATTCAATTCGAGTTAGAATTTAGATATATTCATTTGGAAGTCTCAAGATAAACTTAATTTTAGAATATTATATCTTTCAGCAAATCCGCGTCTGGCAAAGATTCTGTTTCCTTGAAATTTCAATTTATAACTACAACATAAGTGCCCTCTGGAAGTCTAAGGATTTTCCGTCTTGAAAAATTTAAGGGGTTCGAAATTACCAGGGCGAATGAGGGTTGAAAGAACACTTTGTAATAAATCAATTATCTCCTCGCACAAGGGACTGAAAAGTGAATGATTAGCATTATCGACTGAAACACCCTACTAGTGGAAATTGACAGTATTGTTCGCCAAAAAACTTTTTATTACAACGTTCAATTTAGACTGATTTCGCAACTTCATGCTCGATAACACTTTTTAACGCCGATAATATTCAAAATGAGATTTCTCTGTGATTTTTAATCACAGAGAATTAAAACTGAAATCAAACTGTCATTTTATTATTGAATAAAAAATTAGATTTAAATGTTTCATTGATTTATTATGATCACTGGGATGATATATTTAATCACGAGAATTCAAATTTAGAGACACAAATGGATTTTTTTCATTGTCCAAATGAAATTAAAGGAATGCAGAACTGTGAAAAAGTCATTTATACATTGTATCGTCCTATTTCATGGTATTTTTCGTGAAAAATCATTAATTTTTTCATAACTTTGAAATGTTTTTTTCCATGCTGAAAAAAACCATTCTTTGAAATGATATGGAACAAAATCCAACTGACAATGAGTAATATCTTCTACTTTGCTTCGGCAATCCTGTTGCATGTAAATTCAAACCACCAGCAGTCCTTCTCTATTCATTGTCTTGAAAGGATATTGCGAATCATCAGGGAAAGCTGCAACAAATTGTACGCTCGCCTATAAATCTGTAGCTTCCGGGAGAAGAATGAGCGGCATATTTATCATTAATTTATTCACCATGACCAACACAATACAAACAGCGTCACGTGGAACGCCGAGAATTGAATTGCGTACGTACAAAAGCAAAAATCGCCCCTTCCTTTTCGACAATAATGTTATTGTGAAAGAAGGGCCAACTTGATTGACGCGGTGCCTTTCCCCTTATTTCTTCCTGTTCCTATCGGACACGTGACAACTGAGTTGGGTTGTCAGAAAGAAGGAGCGTGTAACAGAGAAAACTGGAAGAAACTATGATGCAGGATTCTGAAGATAGAAAATGAAAAAAAAAATTATGTGTGTTGTTAAAAATTCCGATGAAAATTCTAGTACAATTTTTTCAAATTGCAATTGAACATATGTATTAGAGTGTTTTATAATATATATATATATATATATATATATATAGTATATATATATAATATATACAAAATTTTTTCGAAACACGATAAAAAAACAAAAAATTAAAAAATAAAATAAAATTCGGTACGTTCCCATTTTTTCATTAATTCATAGAAATATTCTTCTGATATTAGATTTAGATACTTAATTTTATGTCCAATTTCAAAGTTTTTTGGCGGTGATTTTGGAAACTATAACTTCGTGGAAATGAATAATATATGTTTATTTAGAACTGAATATTTTCATCTAACTCAAAAATCTTACATTTTACTCTCACATACACAAAAGTCGAATAAAATGCTGAAAATATCATTAATGAGTCAATGAACCTCCGTAGACGACATATTAAATTCTCATTCACACCTTCGAAATTTAGATACCTTTAGTTATTCAGTTAATTGATTTATTATTTAATCAATTTTTTTTTAGATACGATGAGAAAATTTAATATTGTATGAAACAGCATTTTTTATTTATATGAAGTTAAAATTCTAGAAAGGGGTTCTAAAACCTCTTATTTTTACGAAATATCAATAGATTACCAATTTTCATCTTCAATTAATGATAAAAAGATAACATATCAACACTCTGTTACGTCTTTTTAAGTCTTTCATCAATTTTCGTTTGGAATTTAGTTCTTCTTTACTTTGTCAGAGGAATTGAGAAGCATTCTGTATGTGGATTTATAATAATAATTTCATGAAATTACCGTATACAGTATATGTAGTTAAAGTTACAAAAGAAGAAACAAGCTTTCGAATACATTTTTTGAAGCTTCTAGTGGCTACCAACAACAAATATTTGTCAGGCAATTTAGAAGAATAAATGATAGGAGCAAAACTATCTGAAGAACTTTAGGAGTTTTGAAAGTACTTATGCAGAGTAAGAACGAAATTCTGTCCGAGAAATAGAGTGACCTATAGGAATTTATTTCGGAAATCAATACTTTATCTATGCTCAGTATAAGAAGTACTCATACGTGACTTCATTTTCCAGAGTACAATAAGATATTCCCAGTCACAAAGATGTTTGTACTGGTCGTAAAGACATATGGCCAGACATCGAATGACATAAACCACATGTCCCATATATATATATATATATATATATATATATATATATATATATATATATATATATATATATATATATATATATATATATATATATATATATATATATATATATATATATATATATATTGAATTTTTATATATATATTTATATATATATTTATTTCTATATTTATATATATATATATATATATATATATATATATATATATATATATATTTATATATATATATATATATGTGTACAAGTGATAGTTCGAGGACAGTATACGATGTACCGTACATGATGTACTGTCCTCAAACTAGCACTTCGGAGAATTAATTGTGTTAAACCATACATTTGAGAAAAAAAATTATGTGGATTCAATAATAACGATAATTCAAAGAAAATTTCAATTAAGTTGATTTCAAAGTGAATTCAACAAGATTTCAAAGTGAACAATTGAATTATCCATTCATCTATATAAAGTTAATTCGATAATTTGTTCCTTATATCAATATATGATATTTTCAATACATGCAATAGGTATATATAATATTCAATATGTCTATATGTATACAATATTGATTACATATCGATTTTGACGATATTTTTACTGGTGGCTAGTAGTATTTATTATAATCTAAATGGATGAAGTGTGAATTATTATGAATCTGATATAATGGTGTGGCGTTTTCGAAGCCATACCATTATATCAGATAACATTCGTTAGGCCCATTTTACACCAATATTTCAAAATAAAATACTTCTGAGTATTGATTAGTGAGAATGCATGTTTTCAATTCTGAAGTAGTGAATTGAACCAAAAAGTTTTACCGCATTAAAAGTAGTTCGGATATACTGAAATTACCGAATTAAAAGTAGTTCGGATAAGTTGAAATGAACTAAAATTAGTTAGTGCAAGTAATGGATCAAATGCATTGAAATTAGTCCCATAAGATGTTTCAAATATAATAAAGTAGATCAAATATACAAATGTACTGAAAGTAGTTCCACTATACTGAAAGTAGTTCAAATACACTGAAAGAATTCAAAATATACCTCAAATAATTCGAACATGCTACAAGCAGTCAAATGCAAAAAAATGCCTACCAATAATCCAAATGTACCAATGTAATTTCAATGCAATGCGAGTAGCTCAGATAATCTAAAACGAGTACAAATACACCATCATGATGTCACATATTTCCTATTATAAGACTCAAGACTCTTCGAAATGTCATCATAATCCTTCGTTGTCGTATTAGTGCTTTGATAATATTTTGGATTGTATTTCACTCCACTTGAGTGATATTAAGTGTGGTATTTGATAAAATGTCAAATTCATAATTTATTTTCAATCTAAAAATCTTACAAAATATATCCATAAGTCATTTGTAGGTATTTGAAATTAGAGATTTGCTTACCGGTGAGAATTAGGTCACTGGTATACCGACGACGGCGACTTATAAGTCACCAGTAATTTTGGCAGTGACCTAGGTCGAAGTTCAGATCGATAGTTTCCAATCGATATATCCAAGTGATCACCGCTATATCGGCGACCGGCGAGTCAACGTTTGTTTTAGCGGCGACTTAAGTCGCCGTTTAGAGCGCTTCGTTTTGGTTTCACTCTGACAACTGCTATCTAACAATTTATAAATATTGCCACGTCACTACGACGGGGTACAACCCTCATCCCATGTAATCCGATTATGGAGAGTTATAGCCAGGGAGCTGGTGGCAATTTGGATATATGATTTGATCGTCGTTAATACCAAGACTCAATACATTCTGCACCTATGTTTACTAGAAAAAAATGAACTATTTTTTCCGAAATGATTATATAACGATAGATTTCTCGAAATTGTGAAAGTCAATTGTAAGTCAAAAATTATATTATCGTTTCTGCCATCAGTAATATCTATTGAATAAATTTAATAAATAGTATAATCAAAGCTGGTAGAAGTCAGGATAGTGGGACTTTTTATAAAAAAAAATAAATTGTAAAAAGAAATTATTAGTACTTTTTCAGACCATCGTCTCTTCAATTTTCTCTTTAATTTTTAAATTTTAAAGAATATTTGTAAATATGAGAAAAAGGTATCAGACATCTACAATACTAATTTTAGAATTTAGAAACAACGGAATTAAAACTCGCTAGGTTGTTTGAAGTGTCGTAACGTGTTTTGCAGTATCTATATTTGAGGCTACCAAAAGCGAAGTGGATTCACACAAATAGTTGCATTTTTTGGTTTTTCACATCATTTGAATCTTGATAACTGTATCTACCATCTGCACAGATCGAGAGATAGAAGCCGTATTTTCCAATAATAATAGATATTAACTCATTGTGTGAATCTATACACCAATACATATACACACACAATAATTCACCATTATATAATGAAGTCGATATGATGCGCTAATTATGTTGAATAAGCAGAATATATTTTTTTTCAAAAAGGGCTTGAATTAACAACAACAGTAGGTATAAACCAAAAGTTCATATCTCATTAACTGTCAGTCGTATTTTCTGTTGAATGAATGAATGAAAACGTTTTATTGAGTTCTTTGTTTACATTACAATTCATTGTTATTTTCCAAATAAAATTTTCTGTTGAACTAGTTCATCCAGGCCGTCAATTCACGAGTACCGCCATTAAAATTTTTTTTCTTAGTACTGTAGATTTCAGACTTCAGAAAAATATTATCTTGAAAATCGGTTTTGCTCATGAATGAAAATCAGGAATCAGTTACATACCAAGCTGTTCACACAGTATTTATTTTTTATGAACCCCGTGTTATGAATGTATGATAACTCATCAAAACTGTCGGTGTTTTTTTATGTTGACGCGACAATCGGCGCGGCGCCTGAGAATATCTAGTCTAAGTTTATTTATATTCATGTTCTAACATATTCCGTGTTTTGAATGACTTATGATAGGGATTAATAATTATAATTATTGAAGATTTAATTTTTTCTTTCATGAAAATGGATCAAATTTATTTGGAGTATATATACCTAATTTAATGTATACTCTAGTTGACCAAATTTATTTGATTAATTTGATGGATAAATATAATTCACATATATTTGATATATTTGATTGTTATGTATTCGATTATGATTGTTGATTGAATATGAATCTCAAGCATGACCGGAATTTTTTTATTCTTTGTTTTCTGTTTATTCTTTGGGATGTCCATATACAAGAAATATAGGATATTAGAAGTTGAATTATGGAATGCAACCTCAAAACAACATTCTGAAATTATCAGATTCAGAAGTATGATGAATTGCAACTCAGGATGATTGTTTTTCCTTCGCTAAACTGGCGAAATATTTACCTAAAAATTTTTTTAGTTCCCTGTTTTTCTTGTTACTGTTAATTTTGAGGATGTCATCGTGTCATGCAATAGCCATTGTTCAAGTTTTTAAGATTATAACTTTCATATCATTTCTAGTGATTGAAGCAATCTAACAACCACACTGTTTAATCACCACTGCCGTGCACAGGCTCTGCCAGAAACATTCCCAGATTTTATATGAGTCGATTTGTACTAATTCATTACCTATAGGAATATGTGAAAAATGAATAAACGAAATTTCGTATATGAAGAGATTCGTATACGAAATAATACGAATATACGAAATTCATAAAATATATTATACGAAGGCACTGATTAATATATTAATAAGTACCTTCTATTAATATCATAATAACTAATAATTATTAATAACAATAAATATAAATTATATAAACACATTGAATATGAAATTGAAGACTTCACGCACTCACTAGATAGATTAATGAATAATAATACAGTTGATTGAATATTCGCTGATCTGTTGTATATTGAATAAAAACACTTGACTTGGTTTCGCAAAATTTTTAATAAATACTCTTGTTTCGGGGTGTTACCGCATTTTAAAAAGTTAAACTCTGTTCAAAAAAAGTTAAACTCTGAGTTCAAAATTTTTGAAAATGGCGTAACACCCCGAAACAATTGTCAAGTAATTATTGAAAATTTTGTGGAACCCAGTCAAGTGTTTGTATTTAACTAGCTGATCCGGCGAACTTCGTAACGCCCAACCGTCATTCATTAATTAACGTAATGAAAAAATACAACTATTATAGTATATGACTATTAATAATACTATTATAGTCATATAATTGGTGGCAGTAACAAGTCTCTGTTTTATATATTGAGATATAATTCGAAGGAGAAAAGAGTATCGGTCTCACTCTGTCACGGGTGTCAGTGATGAGTCATCACTCCACCTTCATCTCCAGTCCTAAGAGCCGTTCATCAACGATGCCAAGCGGCTTCATTAGTGAATACATATTGTTTACAACGCTCTATGTAAGAGCTTTGTCAAGTCGCATTAAAAGTTTCTCAATGATTTCAAGTTTTATATTGATGAATATCATATTTCAATACTCATTATTCTATTCAGGACTAAGACAAATCGAAAAACACAATAATTATAAAAACTGTTCCAGCCATTCTTGAGTTACAAAAAATATAACGTGTAACTTACACGACCGCAAAATTACAAGTTGTGTGGATATGTATTTTTTGTTGCCAAATCACAAAAATTGAAAAATGAAATTTTCGTTGGAAAACAAAAAAATGTTTAGAGGTAACTCCTTATCAATTAGGTGCATGAAAAATCAATAACAACCGATAGTCAGATCTACCGAGTATACACATAAAATTTTATCAAAATCGGTTAAGCCGTTCCGAGGGAGTATGGCAACTAACACTAACAACTGAAACTGTATAGGGAGTGAGAGAAAGTTCATTGCGTGAAATAGATGATCCGGGAATGACAGGAGCACTGCGTCTGCGGAATAGCTCGATTTCATTATGTTGTGCTCGCTGTTGTTGTGTTTGATTACAGATGAAAATAATCTGATAGATAGTTAACAACTGTAGTTAATCTATCAATTGCAGTTATAAATGCAGGGAATAAATATGTAAATTGGTGTTTTCATTTAATTCCGAGTATTTTCATATTTATTCACCTTTTAAACCTTCTCTGAACTTTCACAAATAATTGAAGACCAAAACTAGCTAAATCTGTCCAAACGTTCTCGAGTTTTAGAGAGACTAACGAACAGCAATTCATTTTTATAATATAGATACTAAATAAAAATAAGCATTTATATTTATATTATATAGCAATTTTAATTATAGAGCAATCAGTTATGCTCAATTCAAATTACGAGTTCTTAGGACTAGAAAATTGACACTGTAGGGTTAAAATTGTTGAACCCGAAATCTGAAATTTGGTTACCTTTCGAAGTTATTCCAAAAATGCAACGGAAAAATTCAATTTTTCCATTTTTCATTAACTATTTAGATACTCACAAAATTGAAAACTACAGATCATTGATTGAAGAAAATTATTAATGCTTTCAATAATTCTTTTTCCTTTATTGGTAATATTCAATTGTTTTTGCAGGTGTTCAATGAAATAATTTTTCAATGAAATAAATGAGAATTACTTTTCTGACTATATCCCGAAGTAAGGAAGTTCAATTAAATTGGGTTTGATTGGTATTTTTCAGTTCATACTAATGATGTATAATAAGATGAATAATGTAGGGTAATAATAACAACAAAAAAAATTAAAATGTTGATAAAGAAATAACAGTCATAGCTGTCTATTTGTCTTTCACGATGTTATTTTATCTTGGGAAAATGATTACTAATACAAGGTACTTAATGATTCAAAATTGAAATAAGATCTTCGAATACAATTTCAGTTGTTTATTTTTCTCATCAGTTTCTCTATTCACATTTCCCACAGTAAGCTGAAATATTGAAAACCAAACGGATCAAATTTCTCGAAGTAAAATCATTCTACCTATAGATAATAATGATAAAAATATCTGCGATTGATATTTTTTATGATATTACCAGGCGTTCTGAGAACCCCGCAAGCGAATTGAAATGCGAAAAATAAGAAATATTGTTGAAGAAACTCAAATCATAAGTTAGCAAATATTTAATTGATATTCGTTCCTCAATGTTTACGAAATTGAAATCGTTGTGACGAATTTTTTTTGAAAATTTAGTCTGTGAAAATAATTCTGTGATACTTTTAGGGCATTGAATTGCGCCCATTTCACGTGACAGCAAGTCGCCTGATATAAACAAAAAATGTTATTCATAATATATAAGTATATCGAAAAAATTACTATATCCAAAAATATAAAAATATATCTCAATAAGTATATTGTAAGACTTGACAATGGTCTTTGGAAATACCACCACAGATTTTGAGCTCTAATAAAAACCATGTTCCTGAATTCACATCCATAAAAATACATTTATATCTTGAACAATGATACTCCGTCTAAATCATCCCGCCAGTTTTTTTTTGTATGCCGCGCAATCACAAAGTGTATGTGCCGCCTGGGCGGTGTTTCTCATGATCATAAATCCGTTACATTCTTCCCTCCAAACTTATCAAAACATATCAATCAAATTGGCTCACGCGTGTCTACATGCTGTTTCGAACAGAATGTTATGAAAACATAGGAATACTTAATAGAAATAAGAAGAGCAAAAGTAAAATGAATGAAAATAATTTCAATAAAATGAATGATGATGAATGAAGGGGCCATAAAATGCTAGGAAATTCAGAGTCATTTTCGGAATAGTTACAATGGAAATATAAAATCTAACAACTTACTTACTGAAGGTATATAAAATAATATTAGATATTGTATTGAGAATCAGGAAAAATTATCTCAAAGAAAAGAAAATTCATATATATTATGTGAAATGAGCAAGTATATACTTTATTGGGTGATGCATGATTCGAAATCGTTAATAATCATCAACTTAATTCAAATTCGTTTGAAGATGAAATATTAGTTTCAGTCGATTTTTTTCTTTATGTATGCTAATTTTGTCGTCAAAAAAAATTGAAAGAGAATTAAAAAATTATGAAGAAGAAAGAGAAAACGAAAATCCCTTCATTCCATATACTACGTATATAATATACTACACACAGGTAAATTTGGGCGGGAATAAGTGTTTTTCGGTATGTCTGGCCAAAGCAACCGGTAGATCAGTCTGTCGTGAGAGATATATGCTTCTCATACTATCAAGAATAACATATAAAAATTTGAAGTATCGTAAAATATGTCAAAAATAAGTTTTTTTCTCAATTTCCAAATGGTCCGCCACAAGAAAATAAACGTGTGAATGGTCTGCCATTTCGTTTTTGAGTACTTACAATAACATATTTTAACATATCAAAACGGCAGCTTTCCTAAAATATGTCTTTTTTTCACCAAAGTTTCACACGTGTTATACCTGCGCAGTAGCGATCCTACCCCGACTTCGCTAAACTAAGTCCCATTTCATGTACAACTGTCTCACTGAAAAAATTTTGGGCTTTCCTATAATATGTGTCGTCAGATATTTACTGGCTCTTAGTACTGCGCAGGTAGAACAGGTGTGACACTTTGGTGGAAAAAAGACATATTTTAAGAAAGCTGCCGATTTGAAAGGTTGAAATATATTATTATATGTACTCTAAAACGAAGTGGCAGACGATTCTCGCGGTTATTTCCTTGTGGCAGACTATTTGAAAGTTGGAAAAAAAATTTTTTTTGACATATTTTAGGAATCTTGAAATTTTTATACGTTATTTTGGATAGTATCGGAAACATATATTGCTCATGGCAGACCGATCTGCCGGTTGCTGTAACCCGAAAGAACGAAAAACACTTTTTACCGCGCAAATATACCTGTGTGTAGTATATACGTAGTATATAAGTGATGAACGGATTTTTATTTCCTCTTTCTTCTTCCTAATATATTATTGTCGTATTCTGTCTCTTTCAATTCTTTTAGACGGCAAAATTAACATACATTGAGAATCAAACCAACATGAGAACAATGTTTCTCATTTTTAAACGAATTTGAATTCAGTTGATTCTATAATAATAATATTAACATATTCGATTCAAGTCATCATTCAATAAATAAATAATTTTTCATTTTACATAACTCATATGAATTTCTATTTCGTTGAGATAATTTTTCCAGATTTTTAATCGAAAAACACTTTTTCCCGCTTAAATATACCTTCGTGTAGTAGTATATACGTAGTATACAGAATGAAAGGATTTGCATTCTCTCTTTCTTATTCAAGATATACTGTCGTATTCTTTACCTTACAATCCTTTTTGACGGCAAAATTGACATAGATTAAGAAAAAAAACAATCTGAAAATAATGTTTCATTTTCAAACGAATATTAATTAATTTCAATAATAATATAATAATAAATTGCCTTTATTGCCAAATATTTGAAAAACTACTCCACTTAACCTCTAACTATAAAAATAATAAAAATGGATTTCAGTTTAATTTGATAATTATTAAAGATTAGATTCATGTTCTCACTCGATAAAGTACATAATTTCCCATTTCACATAACATATGAATTTTTATTTATTTGAGATAAATTTTTCTATATTTTCAACCGAAAACCACTTTTTCTCGGGCGAATATACTTACCTGTTTCTATATACGTCGTATACCGAACAGAGATATTTTAGTTTTCTCTTTGTTTTTCATAATATGCTATAAGTCTTTCATTTAAAATTTTTTTTAGCCGCCTAGATAATACATTTTATATTAATATATTTACTCAATACATTTGACAAGTGAACTCTTGGACGGCGTCAAACAAACCTGGTAACAGTTCCTCGTTTAAACTTGAAATCATCACCTAGTCTTGCAAATGTTTTTTGAGAGTCGACGCTTTTTTCAATAAGCTTAAACGTCTCTTCTTTCCTTTGCTGAAAAAGGCAGAATGAAGTCTGAGACAGTCAATGCCTGAAACACACTTTTAAGCTGCTGGCTAATATTTTACCCAGTTCATAATAGAGTTTGGTAATGTCAATTCATGATTGTCGATTGCGGTAACCATCCAAATATGGGATGAAGCATTTTTCAAGTTTGACATATCGGCAAACATAATTATTAATATGTCGTTGTCACTGGCTCTGATAACAATATTATACCGGTCAACAAAGATACATGTATTGGTGGAAAAATTAATTAGCAATTCAATGAAATTAACACTAGTATTTTCCTTTTCTGCTTTTCACTACACTTGAAACTAGCAAACGTAAGCAGGCAACTTACTTGGGAACATAGAACGTGAAATGAAAGGAAAAAATTCAACTGAACGAATGATGAGGAATGAAAATTTCATAAAATGATGAGACGTTCAGATATGTTCCCGGATTAGTTACAATGGAAATATAAATCTGAAACCTACCTACTTACTAAAGGTATATAAAATAATATTGAATATTCTATTGAAAAACAGGAAAAAATCATATCAAAAAAATGCAGTCATATAAATTATGTGAAATGAGCAATTATGTACTTTATTGAGGAATGACATGAATCAACATGAATAAACTGAATAGAAAGAAAAGAAAGAAAAAACGAAAATCTCTTCAACTCATAGATATTATACTACGTATATACTACTACACGCAGTTGTATTTGCAGGAAAAATTCTGTTTTTCTGTTGAAAATCTAGAAAAAATTATCTCAAAGACATAAAAATTCATATAGGTTATGTGAAATGAGAATATTATGTAGTTTATTGAGTGATGACATGAACAGTAAGATAAAACATTATTTTCAGGTTAGTTTATTTTTTTTGCCGTCAAAAATATTTGAAAGAGCAGGAATACGACAGTAATATATTAGGAAGAATAAAGATAAAACGGAAATCCCTTCATTCCGTATACTACGTATATACATACTACACAGTATATATGCGCGTGAAAAAGTGTTTTTCAATGTGCCAGGTCAAAGCAACCGGCAGATTGGTCTGCCATTAAAGATATATGTTTCTGATACTATCAAGAATATAATATAGAAATTTCAAGTTTCCTTAAATACGCATGTTAAAAAAAAATTTGTTTTCCCAATTTTCAAATGGCTTGCCACATGGAAATAACCGCGGAAATGATATGCCACTTAATTTTTGAATAGGTATAATAATATATTTCAACATATCAAATCGACAGCTTTTCTAAGAAATGTCTTTTTTCCACGAAATTTATCACACCTGTAATACCTGCGCAGTACCGAACTTACCGTGACGTCGCTAAACTAAGTCCCATTTCATGTACAATAGGTACAACTGTCTCACTGACACAATTTTAGGCTTTGACGAGAATTTGGACGAGTGAATAACGCTCGGTAGTTCCCAAACTCGGTTCCAAGCGAGTACATCAGCGTATCCATTATTTGTGGCAATCCCCGAAAATGCTCTTACTTTTCAAACATAAACAATGCGTGGATTGCCATATGTTTGAATGAGTAAGTAAGAACTACTGACCTAATCACCGTCTAAACCCTACATGTCATGAAAATGAGCCTAACAAAAAACTTTCGCTCACCCTTGTGCTAACATAATATTCGAACGGTCCCAAAAAGGTTGAATTTGCTTCACTTGCAATAATGGGCATCGAGAAGCAATTATCCAAAATAAAATATATTACATGAAAAAAAAGACCAAAATTTTAAGTCGAAAACAAGAAATTTTGAAAATATTGTAACGCTTTTCCCATGAAAACATTCTCTTATAAATATCAGCTACACTAACATCGATCGTCGGAATATATTCAGTGTCCCCAAACAGTCTTAGTCGTGTCCCCAAACTCACTGTCCTCAAATTAACACTTGCCGGAACACTTGACTTTGAGGACTGTCCTCGAAGTCACGAAATGTCCCCAAACAAGCAGTTGAGAGAACAAAATGTCCTCAAACTATCACTTGCTGATATATATATATATATATATATATATATAATATATATATAATATATATATATATATATATATATATATATATATATATTTCATTTTGAATGTTTTCAACAATAATAGGATTCTTTTAATATAAAAACTTTATTTTTGTTGACGTTTCGTTGTGTATCACAACTCTGTCAAAACTAATACATTATATAAACTAATAATTAGTTTTGACAAAGTTGTGATACACAATGAAACGTCAACAAAAATAAAGTTTTTCATATTAAAAGAAGCCTGTTACTGCTAAAAACATTCAAAATAAACTATCTTTAACAGGCAATAAATCAATTTAAATAATATATATATATATATATATATATATATATATATATATATATATATATATATATATATATATATATATATATATATATATATATATATATATATATATATGATATATATATATCTCATTATATAACTATATATATATATATATATATATATATTTTTATTATATTTTTTAATATGAAAATATTTTTGTTGACGTATATTATATATATATATATATATATATATATATATATATATATATATATATATATATATATATATATATATATATATATATATATATATATATATATATATATATATATATATATATATATATTTTATCCTTATGTTTTTGTCCCGCAATACTATTCATTAATGAAGATCGGATAATTCATTTTCTTAATTGTTTTGAGAAATCTACAAATTGTATCGAAAAGTTATTGTGAAACATTTAAATTTAAAAAGCCCATTTTGTATGAACATAAGGATATAAAGCTTGATGAAATCACTTTGATTTCTTATAGTGAGTGAATAACCTACAGATGCATTTCTCTACAATATAAAATTGTAACTATCCCAAGTTCAGTTCACTGTATATCTAAGGTAAAGAAAGCTTTCAGAAATTATCACTATCAATGCCGTTCCAGAATATTTTGGGAAGTATCACCTCCATTTTTGTTGCTTGTTTAACATCATATGTAGTGAAATATGCCTGTTCGTATTCTATTAAGAGCTTTCGAGTAATTAAAACTGTTACCTCTTAGTTGAAAACAGACGTAAGTTTGTTAGTTTCAGTGACATTTTGCTTCAAGTATTTCCTTGAAGGATTTTCGCATAATCCTTCCGTCTAAAGTTCGCCCTGATATCTAATACCGTCTTTAATTTCATGAGCTTGAACACTTAAAAGTAAACCAATTATCTTCCAACTGCAGAACGGAAACTGAGATTGACACAATCAATTTCATCGGAGACAAAGCGTGCAAGGTACTTCGACTGTGTATAATGAAAGTATTTCTGATAATCTTCGATCGGTAAGAAAGGGCACATCTTGTTTCTAGTCCTAGGCTTTGTTCCTAGACGATGAAGAGGCTTGAATTAGGGGCGATACTCCCAGGGGCGCAAAAGTTTAGGGACGGTGAAGTTTCAATGAAATTGCTGATCTCTTCCATCTGCGTGATGGTTTAGGGGTTGCGAATATGATACCACTTTCCTTTTTTTTTTGTTAGCGTTCAGAATTTTAAAACTTATGTCCACGGTTAGAAATCGGACGTTGTTGTTCAGTTTTTTATCATCTTAATGATATTTTCAGAATGATCTTTCCGTATTTTTGTCGCCATGACACATTAAAGCTTCTCACTTCATTGAAGAGAGTTTTTCAATACCTAGCTGTTATCGACAGGCTTTTTTAGATGTTGATGAATTTTCATATTTTTCCATTCAAACTCGTTATTTCCTTCAGTTAGAGATTATATCTAGAAACTTACTTCCTTAATAATTTTGAAACATTCTTTAAATTGAAAAAAATCATTTGTTATTTTACAAAATAAAATTTCAGCAAACGTAAATTGCTACAAATATTGAAAAAAACCATGTTATATGTACATAATATGAATATAGTGTTACGGATCAAAAATGTGTGTTGTAATAGTGAAATTATATCGAATAATGAAATTCCTCATCTTCATCTTCTGGTACCTATTCGTTTCGGATGTTGGTATGACGGTGTTTGTACCCTCTGGAAACAGATCTGTTGAGCTTTTCCCATTCCTCATGTTCTTCAACCATCATTTCGATCATTCATTCTCATCAACACTTCTATATTCACAACGTGAGCTGTGGAATTCTCTTATGCAGTCACATTTCAATTGTTTCTACTGTTTTAGTGGTGGCTTCAGTGAGCGTCAAAGACTTCACTTCATGCAAAAAAACAGAAAAGACGTACCATCTCAAATGCTTATTTTTGTTTTTAAGGATATGTTTTGTCTTTTGATGACGGCACCCATCTTGTTAAATATTGTCCTGGCTTTTTCTAGACGACATTTTACCTAACGTGAATTTCTCACTGTTCATTTATGATGTTCCAAGGCAAATCGTAATCATTCCTCGTTGAACAAAAAAGTAATAATAATGATTCAGTAATTGTTTTTATAAGTTATTGAAATAGAAAAAAAAATTTGCTAGCTTCAATTACAGATAGTGGAAGACTATTTTGTGATACAGTTTTGGAAGAACCCTATAGAATGCATCATTCATTTCTCAGTTTTTATAGATATAACAGACTTTTTAACCACTGAAAAAGGTGCAAATTCAATCAATAAAAATTTGTTGTAGGTGCATTGAATTAAATTCAGTAAACGGTCAGCATTGTGTGCTTTTAAGAGCTTTTTGAAGCACATATGTTACGTTAAAACCAACAATATCACAATATAATTCGGAAACCTTCATTTTTAAATTCAATAAAAAGTGCTCGGGTTGTTTTTATCCGCAGTTGAGTTATATCAATGCTTGATAATAGCAGTACAATGCATATGTTTATTGAATCAAACAAATTTTGTAGCATCTATAAAGTGTTTACGAGAGTTTAACTAATATTATTGAATCCAACGGTGGGCACGTCGTTTGAAATTAGCTAAATACTTCGCGCGTCTGAGTGGCAAACGTTCTTACCAGTGGCTGGTTTCATTAGTCTGTCGTTGGTGAATTATAAATTGACATATTTATAATATCAATGTTATGCCATTACTAGTATTACCGTGGGAATTATAGGAAAATCTTCAGTCATAAATTCATATCTGTTTTTCAAATTACTTTTGTTCATTAACCCTAAGGTTGACAAGCTCATTGTCTTGGCAATGCAAAGAGCTCTTCGTTATTTATACATTATGAGAAATATGGAATGAAAATCAAAATAGCACTCAATATAATTTGTCCGATTTGTTACGCTGGCGCTATATCAACAATTTTAAACATGAAACCGAGAATTCGATTTTACGTACACAATGGGAAGGTGGAATATAAATTAGTTTTCGAGAATGCAATTCAAATCTAGTTATTTGGTTGTAATATGGCGAGAATTCAATGAGGTTTTATCAAAATCGAAAAATAAGTTGCTTGTAGGGCATCCACAATAAATAATTCAACGTTCTGATCGATACCATATCAGCCGAAGTAATCTGCCGACATATCTCATTTATTTTCCCTGAATGAAAACCAATTTCCGCCGGATTTCACTGGAAGACTTCCTCTCGGTCTTGGACAATGAAATTTTTCATTACTTGGCGATACCATACGATTTTCGAAATGTTTCATTAATTATTTGTGTAAATCGGATGTAACACTTTTTATAAATTGGAGTTCATTTCAAAAATGTTATATAGAATAGAATGGAGTAAGCTTTATTTTCATAAATAAAAAGAAAAATAAAATACATTACACTCTATTGAGAAAAACGTCAAAACCAAAACAAATATGTGCCATTATGTGGGTGACTTACAAAAACTAAAAAAATTGTTCAAGGAATATGGTTCACAACTTGATATTAATTTATATATTTTTTTCTTTAATGCACTATATTCACTAATTTTTTGAAGATGGCCAGGTAGATAATTGAATAGTATGTCAAAACACATGTAATGTGAATTTTGTTCATATAAACTACTGCTATGAATAGGATACATAAACGGTAAAACTTTCCTGGTATTATTTAGGTTCCTATAATTCTTGAAATACTGAGGATTCTGGTTAACAAATAATATAAGTCTGTAAATATACAGGCCATACATAGTTAAGAAACTCATACCTTTAAACTTTTCCCGCCAAGAGTCTTTGCGTCCAATATTCAGCAAAACTCTAAACACCGACTTTTGAATTAGAAATCAGGTATGCGCTGTTGAGGAGCCACTCCAAAAACTCATACCATAGGATATCAAAGACTGAAAATTTGAAAAATAAATCAGCTTCAAAACCCCAACTGAAACCTGAGATCCAAGGACCAGCAGGGTATACAGAACTGAATTCAGCCTCCTCCCCAGCAGAGCTACATGTGCACTCCGCTTCAAGTGGGAATCCACATGAATACCTAAAAATTTTATGTTATTCTTCAACTTAATGGATGATTATTTGAATTTGATTGCAGTAGGAATATCGATATTTGACCTACTATGAGTGAATAATATGCACTCACTCTTACTTTCATTCAACACTAAACCTTTTGAGTGACAATATTCATCGAAAGTATTCAGAGCAAGGGGAAATTTCCAACATCAACGCAGGGAAATGAGTAATTAGTATCGTCAGCATACATTATTGGTTGAAAAAGTTTGCCAACTCTACCAGAGAAAATCGCAGGTACATCTTCAATATAAAACACAAATAAAAGAGGATCCAATATGCTTCCCTGTGGGACACCAGCTGCAATTTTACGCAAAGTAGATTCGAAATTGTTAACAACATTGAGTGAAACTCTCTGATATCTGCCACATAAATAACTATGTAGCAATTTTGAACTTACACCCCTAATACCATAGTTCCAACTTCTTCAAGAGCCGCCTGTGTCTAACGCTATCGAAAGCTTTGCTGATATAGGCCAGCAGGGTCGCAGGAACTTCACCCTTCTCTAAAGCTAAAACTACCCTTGTAGTCAGTTCGAATAGAGCCGTTTCAGTGCTCCTGCACTTTGTGAAACCGTGTTGATGTTTGCAAACCACATTGAATTTTTTCAAGAACCCCATAAGGCGAATTGCCAATACCTTCTCGAAAACCTTATAGAATGCTGACAATACGGTGATGGGGCGGTAGTTAGCTATTATGTCACATTTCTTATATAAAGGTTTCACAATAGCAATTTTTAAATTATCAGGGAAAGCTCTCTTCCTGAATGATGTATTCATCATAAAAAGTAATATATACTATATATATATATATATATATATATATATATATATATATATATATATATATATATATATAAATACATAAATATTTATAGTAAATACTTGGCTTTTAGTCAAAAAACTCTGAGGAAGCTGTCTACACGAATATTGTCAACGAGAACGAACCTATCACTATCGAGAGTGAATATTAAGTGTCCTTCGAAAACCCATCGAACTTGTTAAATGATAGTAGGTTACAATTGTTTCATCATTATTATGAATCATTAGTCCTTATTCAATCAATCAATCAAGAATCGATGATTTTGAAGCGCCACCTGTTCTTGTAGAAAACATGAGAATTTGTTCAGAAATTTTGGAGATATCGTTCGAATTCTGCTATCAATATTTTTCTATAACAGCCCTTCTGATAATTCGGAATTGCCCCTTATATTATAAGTTTTAAAAGAATAGAAACCTCAAAGTCAATATTTTTAATTAATTTGAAGAAGAATAAACAATATGTTCAATTCGTGTGCAACTAATGTTTTAATTAATCTATTCAACTGATATGTTTCAATTGAAGAAGTTATTCATGTGCTGATATTTTGCAGGAAATTCTCGTTTCAGCTTCATCGCTATTGCGCAGTCACGTACAGGTTATCAAAACTTGGAAGTGGAAAATTGAAACAACAAAAATCATAAAATACCCAACATTTGATAACCACATAGCTCATTGCTATATGATAAATAAACAGACACTCTGGGGCGTAAAAACCGCCAGTAGCTCGTATTTAGAAGTTGTTCGAGGTATCTCCAACGATCTCAATTAGTGACTTCTGAAAACTGCGATCCTTCATGTCCCAAGCACTAATGAATACATTCGAATTCTGGCCATTAGCCGAATTAAACGTTGGAGAAGATAACCATAAACAGCCGTATCCGACGAGGCAATTTGTCCATTCCTCGACACTATCGGCCAACAGAACACACACAACGAGAGACCCGAGAACAACACTCCGGGAAATAACTGCTTGTCAAAACTAATTGTCATTTATTATCCGAAATCAAGTATGTATGT
Organism: Henosepilachna vigintioctopunctata; assembly: GCA_030704895.1. Taxonomy (NCBI): domain Eukaryota; kingdom Metazoa; phylum Arthropoda; class Insecta; order Coleoptera; family Coccinellidae; genus Henosepilachna; species Henosepilachna vigintioctopunctata. Next base: position 4,700,347 of record JARQZJ010000003.1, on the reverse strand, counting down.
AAATGCATACCAAGGTCGCACATAATCCGTTCCACCCTGCTTGATATGCATTACGCCACAAAACCAGTTTCGTATGCATGTAAGGCCGGTGTTGCCAATTCGTCTACTACAAAATATTCTGAGCAACTATTGAAAAATTACAAAACTGAGTTGAATTTATTGACGAACTGGTAAATAATACCCAAACTGATTAGGTATAGATAATCACTGGTATCCGAAAAAGAATAAAAAACATACGTCATGTTCGTTATACTATCCGCTAAATTGTGTCAAATGTTACCACAGTAATAGGCAAAACCAGATTGGCTACAACCGCAACATCTTTTTCCACCAAGATGGAGCCAATTCTCATGTTACAAATGACTCATTAGCTGCTCTTCGCGATTTATTCCCTGGAAGAGTGATAAGCCGCCGAGGAGACATCAACTGGCCACCGAGGAGCCCTGATTTAACGCCTGTTGATTTTTTCCTACGCGGCTAAACCGTAAAGTTTACAATCTCTTGCCATCCAAGCTGAATATTTTGAATCAAAGAATCACTGAATAAATCAACTCTATTCCAAGAGCGATGCTCCTGCGAGTGATTGATAATTTTAGCTCCAGGTTAAATCAGTGTGAAGAAGTGAATGTTGCGCATTTGCAAATGGTTGTTTTTCATAAATAAACTACAAGAAGTGCTCTTTAATTTAACAATAAATAAAACGAGTTTTAATTGATATTGTTGTTTCTGAGACATCCTTTATTATGAATATAAAGTTTTGATTTTTTGATATACTTTCGTATAAAGATGAAATTTGACACATAAATCGACTATACTGATATACTGAATATACAGGAAAAGGAAAAAGGATTTTTCCTTTATCCCGGAAAAATGAACGGTCCTCTTGAATTTTTTGTTTTTTTTTCATACATTGTGAAGGGTCTACATTATTTCTTACTTCCCAAACATTCTCCATTCGTTTCTACAAAACGGTCGTTAAGCAGCCCGGGAACGACGAAAACTTTTCATCCCAGTAAAACACAGTTCTTTCCTTTCAGGGAAGAATTGTTTTGGCATTTCATTGACATAAATATACATTTGGATATTTTTTGCATTTATTTTTACACATTGGTAGTTTAGGGGTCAGAGAATGGCATGAACTATTTTTATCCTGGGAAATGTCCGTTTTCCATGGAGTATAATGGAAATGTCCGTTTTCCATGGAGTATATAATGAATCAAGTAATAATAACAAGGAATCGTGTTATTGAAAATAGTTACAATAAAGTTGTGAAAACCTAGTCTTATTGAGTACTTCTATGAGTCTGAATCGAGCTATGAAGTTTTTTTTCTGTGAATATGCATGAATATTTGAATGACTGTTACTCAATCACCCGAGAAGGCTTGAATGGATATCAATAAAATTTGGCACAATGTTCTGTCATAGTCTGAAATAGCACATAAAATACCTATCTACGATTTTGATTCTAATAGTAAATATATTTAATTTCTGTTTTTCTACTACATAATTTCTTTAATTTTTTAAATGGCAGTTTGAATTTGGATAATGCTTGACACTACATTTTATTCGGTAAAATATAGGGTTGGAAAAGACGTGCTTTACGTTTCGTAATATATGTCTATGTAATTTGGCACAAAGATCTTATTCTGAAATAGCACAAAAGCTACTTTTAATCAATGAAAAATATTGGTATGGTTCTTGTGGGATAAAAATACTGTTCTATGCAGGAAAATCTGAGGGCTTTCGCGGGTTATGAAACAAACATATATTAAATATTGATAAAGTTGCTTGAAATATAACATTTAGGTACACGAAAACTGATCAGCTTGTTCAAGACGTAAAATGGTTATTTATTATTGTTGTCAAGAAGTTATTCGTCAAGAAACTTCAATTCCATAATTCGAATAAAAATACTTATTATTAGTTTTATTCAAATTGTGTTGTTAAACTTTAATTCCATTTGAAAATTGTATTAACAATGACATTTCAATTGAATCTTATTGTTCCCGTCACGTGTGTTGGAAATTATTTTTCTTTAGAAACTCAATCATTTATCAATACTATCAATTCATGAAAATGAATTTTGTCAATGAATTGTCTCTGTTTTTTCATTACGAATCGAAATGTTCTATTTCTATTTAGTTACATACATATTTCAAAAAGGTTGGGAAAACGTTTAAAGAATATTTTTTATATTTTGAAAAATCTAAAACATTGCAAGAAACTTTGTTTCTCTGCTTACCAGTAAACAAAATTAAACGGAAATCACTGAAAATAATGTTTAATATAAATTTTGATAAAATTTTAACTGCAAACTGAATAGGGACAATCATAATGTTCTGAACAATATGACTACTCTAAGCTCTAAAATACATATTCAGTTGAAGCAAAATATTCTGAATAGGCAACACTGTCCGAATGTACGTAGAACGACGTTTCGGCACTAACGGCAATGGCAGTTTCTCGCATCGGCCGATCGATATCTTGATCCGATTTTATTGCCGTCGTCGTAGATGAACGGCCCAGATAATTTCTGAGGCTTCGGAATGGCGACGTCGTGCGGAAATATAATGGAAATGAATGGATATCATTTTCCGATCTGGGAGCGTGCCTCGACGAACCCATATTTGGGTCAATTTTCCGGACTAATGCAAATTTATGAGTTCCCGTTTCATTTTCGTGTAGCGGATTTTTTTGAGGCGTTGTTAATTTATCCACTCGATGGCGTTCTGAAAGGAATGTCTTTCTCTCAAGTTGCGTGATATTATTTGTTTACTGAGAAAAATGAGGTAGGAAACATTTAAATGCAAAGCGATTGCAGGTGGAATGTTCGTTGAAATGTGGCACAAAGTATATTTATGAATTGAGCTTTCGTTGATTTTGATTTCCTAATAAATAAACTTTCTTTTGAAATATTCTGTCAATTTTCGCCAAGAAAACGGAAAATATTTCGTGCTGATAAAGTTTCACACAAAGATTATTCAGAACAAATTATATATCATAAAATTCTGGAGTTGGCTTCGATGAACTTGAGACATTGTAGACAAACATCTGAAGCTTGATATCATCTTGAAGTTAATCTTCATCTACACCTTTGAAATTTCGTGCACATTTCGTGGAATTTTCACAATTTGTAGATATGTTAGAAAGTCTAATTTTTTCATAAACTTCCAACAGAAATTAAAAATTTTTGGTCGTTTAGTCTTTTTTCACGCATAATTTAAATTTTGTGAAATTAATATGTATTTGAGAATTTTAATGCGTTATTTTGTTGTAAATAAGTTGTAATTTCTACTACAAGAAAGTCATGTTTGTGTTTTTTACATACATTTTAGTGTATTCGAATATTTTATATTATCTCTACTGCATTATTGATGGATAATAGATTCTGTAGTTCATATCGATTATTTGATGTAAAATTAGAACTGAATACTTTTCAACATGTTGAAACTCTTTAACGATGGCCAGAACATCGTATATTTTCAAAGTACAGAGTACCATTATTTTCTTTCATGAAGAGTTGCAACTCTCTTCTGAGAGTTTCAACTCTTTCTTGCTGTTAATCCATTTCAAAATTGAAATAGTGAAGAAAAACACTGCTTTGAAAGTCTTTCCCTAGTGTAAGACTTTCAAACGAAATTGTAATTACGTTCAATTATTACGATAGCTCTTTCGAATTTGTTAGAATTATTCAAAAAAATTTGTGAATATAGAAAACAATATTTTTCGTCACCATTTTAGCTTCTATTAATTGCATTATTTATTGATTATTATTCATTAAATATTTCCTGTATTTTTTATCTGATTGATTGAAATGAATGAATCTCAGAAATATTAAATGAAATAAAGAGATAGAGATTTCCACAAGTGTTTCTACAATTTTTTCAGATTTTCCTCGAGCTTTTATTGAATCATTTTCGCCATACATTCGACTATTTTATCAGCAGCAGAAAATTCTGGGCTGAATATAAATCTGTATCTAGATATTTTTACTAAAGATCGTGAGGTAATTATACAAAATAATCATATTATCATCTGCAATTCTGATACTGACTTAATATGATGGTTAAATTACAGCAGTTGGGTTTCCAATAGAAAGTGAAATGGGATTCGCATTTGTTTGTTCATTCCTATGAGTTTGAGGATAGATTTTGAAAATTAAAAATATATTTCTAATAATACTTTTTGAATCGAGTCAATTATTACAAATGCACAGCATTTTCCCCCAGAATTTTCAGGACGCGTTGGGTTTTCTACTGATTGCAGAGTGAACGTTTAATCCGCTCTGTCAAAAAACAATTCGTGGTTTTGAAATGGTTTCTTACAATTCTTCACTTTTTCATAAAATCAAAAGGGAAGATTGTGAAAAAATTACCATTCGCTACAACCTTACCATCCCTTTAAAGATTCAAAAGTAACCTTCCTATTGCAAACAAATTATACGGAAGATTTATGCTAGCAGAAGTCTGAGAAATAATCTCTTGCACAAGGCGGAACGGAATAAAATATTCATTCTCCAGTCGGTTTTATACTACTTTAAACTTAGTAGGGAGCTTGTTTCCGATTTTAGCTATTACGCTCCCATAAACATGGCTATTTTTCATTTCAAACAGATCCATAACATATGGTTTTATGAATTTTCATTCAGTCTAGTAGGTATAGGCATTAAATAGATAATTTCTGAATTAGTCTCAATCTGATGAGTTCTAAGTCATTTTTCAATCTGTAAATACTATTATTCATTCATATTTAATGTGACCATTTCAGAATAATTTTTAGTGAAAATGAATGTTTTCAGATGTGTCAAACATTTTTGAATGAAAGGTTGAATTCAAAAAATCACACTGATTCCCCTTTTGAAAATTCCCAATTTTCATTCTTTGTGCTGGAACTAGAACGTTACTTCTATTCGACTATTTTCTTAAATTTACAGAGTAAGTCCTTAGAAACATATTGATGTTGATATCTAACAAATTGAAAGATTAAATATGGTTTTCAAAACATCAGATCATCTCATAGTGACAATTTGGGAGCATTCAATTAACTCCAAGTGTTGTAAGTCTTCAATAACAAAGCAACAATTATACTATAAACATGTTTGCACAACAATTCAGTCTCCTCATCTATAAACAGAATAAAGCTACAATAGACGAATACCAATGCATAGAATATGAAATAAATTGAATTATGAATTTAAATTAACCGCGTCCTCATATTGTAATAATTTCCTGTGGTTTAGATGACAATAAGAGAAGGTCTTGAACTGGAATAAGGGCGTCTGAAGTTTGTCTTCGAGGTTAAGGAACGTATGAGTAAAGAATCTTTAATGGTATGTGCCTTTTTCAATTAGAAAAGGCATAAATTACTGATCCGGCCTTTTCGTCGCATGTACTCGCACCAAAATTTTAGGTTATAAAGTTATTATTCATCATTCAAATTAGGTTATTAGGTTTTTCGAAAACAACACTTCACTACTTTTTTCACAAATAATAATACTCATTTTGGTATCAGATTGATTTTATGGATTTCACCTAGCAAATCACTAGTTTTGAACTTACAAGAAAAACAGTAATTTTTGAGTTTTTTATTAATAATGGACTGATCAGGAAATATGCATACGACACATGCGGATATATTTTTGAAAATAATAAGTTAGGTAAATGTAACAATTAATCCATTAAAGAGATGGTTGAAGATAATTCTAATTTGGATCTTAGACCAGTAGAATTTAATCTCTTACCTGAAGGAACTGCTTGGTTTAATTAAACTTGAAATATATTTGTTTTATACGCTTGGTGGATACAAGATTTGAAATCCATTCGCTAATTTCTATGTGAACAGATTCAGCCTTAATTGGCTTTGGTCGTAGTTTCGTGGATTTACATGAAATCCAAGAAGAGAATAATTCTTGCGCTTGATTATGGAAATAGGTTTTGGTCTTCGTTAAAAAACATTAGATATTGTAAAAATCATATAATTATAAAGATTGAGTTTAAAACATCAAAATTATGACAATAATCAAAATGTGACAATGTAAAAAGAGTTTTAAGTGCTTGACTGTAAGAACAAGGGTTTTTAATTCAACTATGTGGTTAATATTATCAATTCTGTATTTGAAATTGGACAAAAAACCTTAATAATTGAAATGCAGATAAATGATGAAAAGGACTGATTATACATAAAATTGTAATGTTGCACACAACTTCTGCCACTGATACTGTCGTTTATAATATATTTTCATTGAGTATTTCGTTGCAGACTTAAAATATTACAATAAATTATTAACAATCTTCAATAGGGAATTTATTGAAAGAAAAGCAACTTCAATTCGAAATATTCTTGTTAGAACTACTTCTAACAAGGTAGAAAATAAAAGTTCTTGATAAGTAACTATTAATGATCGTCACTATAGGCAGCATACATAAAGGTACTTTTTCAACAAAAATAACGTATACTCAATTCATTTTGAAGTGAATTTTAAATTACTCTTCGTTATGACATATAAATTGATCAAGCTTGGTTCAATCTCTGTGCAAAACTCAGCGATCTTTTGTTTATAACTACATGTGTATCTATAATTATAATGAAAAACTGCTATATATTTTCTATAAATGCTAAAATTTCATTTTCATCATTTTTACAATAAGGTTGCTTTACTCTGAAATTATGTTGTTAATTCATTGAAGTACAGAAGATTTATTTTGAATGTAACCTACGTAAATAGGTCTTACAGATGTTTTAACGTAAATTTGTTTTCCCTCCTAATTATTTTGTTTATAACGAAAATCGTCAATATTTGATTTTAATGTGATATGTCTGCGATTACTGAAAGATTGTAAGCGATTTACGTGAAGTGGGTAAAGTTCTTCTGCAACATTTAATTTGATTGGCATTTTATAATTACATATAATTTCTTTTGTGAGCTAATGAACGCAGTGAATCACCCACGTCTGATTGTATGTACGAATTTCGTTCGCAATTTCTGCGATGTAGTTTCAGTTGCATTATTTCATCTTGTTAACCCTTATTGACCCTGTATAATCTTCTCCATGTTCTCCATTCACGTACGAGTATCTGTATATATTAATGACATTTCTTTGTCTTTGTGCACACAAATCATTCAAGCAATTTCAATTATTGAAAGGGATAAGTATCCAGTGAATTGTTATATTTTATTTTGATCGGAATATCCTTTTTGAAAATTGAAAATGCATAAAATGTGCGACTCACAGATAATTCAAAATATCTTTTTGTTTTTCAAATGGTATATATTAGGAAATAGTGGAGATATTTCGACCCCATATTGAATTATAGATCATGCCAATGGATTTCTACCACGACATATGAGGAAACATTATTGAAAGTGTAATATTATTCGAAATCCTTTGCTCTACATATGTTTAGGGCTGGTCACCCATTATCGTTTGTACCAACTCATGTTAATAGTTAAGTATCCCGAAATATATCGAGTTAATTCGACAATACAGGGTAATTTTTGATGTACGACATTTGCGTGTTTTTTACTGATAAGTACCTTGTATATTTAATTTGTAGTAGACTTTTTGAAAATAATAGGAAGAAATCTATCGACATCTGAATTTATTGTTGTCCAAATCAATAATAATTTTGAATATTTCTCCACTTTGTTATTCGGTTTGACTAAGGAAAAATATCAACCATTACAAAAGTTACAAAATAGCGCCATACGAACAATTTTAAAGTGCAATAGGAATACTCCAGTTGAAATTATGCTGAACTCTTTGGAACTAATATCTGTTAGGGAATACTCTTTGCTTCATATATATTTATATTCAAAATAAAAAATAAGTTGCTTTACTGTAATGTAATAAAACATGTAACATATGTCAGTAATCTGCATGGGTTTAATACTAGACATACTGATAGTTATTATATCCAAAGTAGTGAGCTTTCTAAATCTGAAGATAGCATATATTATGAGCGATTTAATGCTTTCAATAATTTATCAAGTATCTTGAAACCTAGTATTAAATTATTTATGCGTGAACTGAAAAAATATATTTTAAATAGAGAGATAGGTATGAAATTCGAAATTGACCTTTCGAAAAAAGTAAGTGATTTGTATAGCTTTGGATGAATAAATATTATTATTATTATATTTAGGTAATTTTCGTACGTAGATAAATTATATACACACTCCATTTTATTAGTGTTTGTATTATTTTATAACATATATATATATATATATATATATATATATATATATATATATATATATATATATATATATATATATATATATATATATATATATATATATATATATATAAGAAAATGGACACTAGAACATTCATTCGAAAAATTCAAATTTACCAAACGAATGTTATAATAGACCTAGATATGTGAACGTGTACGATGTGATGCCTCCATTATCCTTCAAGGATAAATGTTAGAGAAATATTGAAATTGACGTCACACCTGATGGAAGTGCGAGACATTTGTTTCGTTCTGCAACGAACTTGTCAGTCGTACCATGCCCATCGAAGTGAAGCAACGATTTCAATCCCCAAGCCTCTTCTTATGACTCCAAGTGGAATACCGTAGAGTAATGAATACTCCACAATTCCATTTATAGGAATCAGTAGGAAATATCTCTCAAACTACAGACACACCAATCATCCAACGTTCACATCTCTTCTATACCCGTAGGTATCTACTAAATTGCAATGTCTATTTGACAAATGTCGTCATATGATGTTATCAAATGTCAATAGGTTGCGTTAGTAGTACGCTTGATTACTAGCCGTATTTACTTACTTGCTTACAGCCGTATTCAATTACTATAACATTCTTTTGGTTAATAATGAATTTTTCGAATGAATGTTGTAGTGTTCATTTTCTTAAATATTTCATTCAGTACCATAAGCACAAAAACTTCATTTACTATATATTTATTTTTATATGATCCCAATTGATTCCATGCATAACGCTGGTTGGAACAATCATTTCCATAAACCTAAAATGTTTCGGATTACTAACCCATTATCAAGAATTCAATACATTTGAGCTTTATTTAATTACTAATAATGGATTAGCAGTCTAAAATATGTGTCGAGCGTACTGAAGAATTTTTAAGTAAGTGTCGGTAACGCTACTTCAAAAAATATACGGTCAAATTAAAATATTTCTATTTTCATCACGTGTCATATCAAAGGAAGTTATATGAGAATAAACCGAAAAGAAAACATCCATCGCAAGAGAACGGCATTAAATATTTATAATTAAATTGTTTCACCCAAACAAATTTTCAGAAAGTTTGAAGTTGTTAAGTACATACGCCTGTCTACCCCCTACCGGCCTATCCCCAAACCACCAGCCAACAAATTATTCTCATCAGACTCCTGCGATGATACTGCACCATGAAACTTCGTGCAAACTTTGAACTTTCACGAAGTCGAACTTCTATTATTCTCCAGGCGTAGCTGATGTATTACTATCATCACTTATGTGATAGACGTCGCAGCAATAACGACTAAATATTGATGGTATTTCAGAAGTATTTCCCTCGCGTTCAGGCCGATGAAACTCCATAAATATATCAAAACTGGTTTCCATTGCACACTTCGAGGGTGCTTCGATCAATTCCTACGAAGAAGCCTTCTTATGTAAGCTGTCTAAAAAGTTACTCGACTTTTGTGGAAACTTCGACCACAACGAAATGAAAAACCCGTAATTGAAAACACGTTCAATCGATTTGTATCTGTCAGTTGTTAGGCACATTAATTGCTTTCCTAATAATGCAATAGATTCACGTTGGGGAACAATATGTTGCAATTAATCAATATGACATACCGGAACCAATAGTGTGGCTCATGGAAATTCAGTAAAAGTTTTTCGACAGAAGTACCGAAAAAAATTAATTAATCTGCGTATCTAATCGCGTAGATCTGAATTTTAAAAATTAATGATTGATAGGTTTATCAAATCATATCTTAAGTAATAAATTTAAAATGACTGAGATTGAATTCTCGCTTAACTCTTGGTGAAACATAATTGAATATTAAATTAAATTAAACTCTTGGCTTAATGTTTCACGATTTATTCAACAATGTGAATAGTCAAGATGTTTCGAGCGTTAGCTCATTTTCAAAACTCAATCTTGGGCGTATATTCTCCACTGGCGTAGCGTAACACTAATGGCTTCAGAGATTTCCAGATGGACAACCCAGAAGCAGTGTTTCCACAATGAGGGAAAATTCCCCTTTTAGGGGGAAATTAGGGTCCAGAGGGGAAGAAAAAGGGAAAAACTATAAAAGGGAAAATTGCGGAAAATCATAGATAAAACCTAGCCTGAAATATTGCAGAAAATTTCGGAACTAATGAGGGTTTTCGCGTATGAGAAATCCACTAGATGGCAAGACGTAAATATGAGGTCAAACTGCTACGTGATTGGTGAATTTTGACATTTCTGTCAATGTCATGTCAAAAATAACCAATCATGCGCAGTCGGACCTCACGCCTATGTATTGCCATCTAGCGGATTTTTCATACGCGAAAACACTCATTATTTTTAGATTCTACCGTGGACTAGCGTGTTACCGTATAAAAGAAACAGTGACAGCACGTTCAGGTGGCGTATATTTACCCTTATTTCCATTCTGTTTAAGGCCAAAACCATCTTGTCGATGATTTTGTTGAGGTATTTAGTGTAAATAATATTATGGTATGGTATCACCAGAAGCGTGAGTGGGCAGGCTATAGAAGAAAAACGATAAAGACTTTTTTTTAGTTACTACACTAGTGCCAAAACTAAAAACTACAGAAAAATGATGAAATCTGAATTGAGGCGTGGGGAAAAGAAATCATTAATGTGGAAACACTGCCTAAAAGTAGGCCTGGGAAAATAGACCATGGGTGTAGCCTAATACAGTTAAAATACTCGAGTATGTATTGGTCGAAATAAATGGACCAATACAGTTAAAAAATCACAAGCAACAAACTCTGAAATGTCGTTGCGTATAGTACATCTTCCAGAAGCGCAGTCAGCGTAACTTTGAAGAAGATGCGATACCTCGGTGTACGTCTTTGAAGTAAAAATATCGGTCTAATTTGATAATCGCCCACAATATTCTCAGAATATGTCAATGAAAGTTGGCAGCAGGTTAATTCAATACGATGTATACTATAATTATCTTGAAGTGCTCTGCACAATGATAACATGTTACAACATTAATATAATATTAAAATACGAGTTGTTTGACGATTTCGATGCTTTCAGTAAACATGCATCGAATCAAGAAAATCCTTCAATACACGAACTGTTTTCGATTAGACGTACAGCAGTGCATGAAATATGGATTACTCAATTTCGTTCGTTGTAAAATACCACCTTCCGATAAGGCATTCTTATTTTTATGGCCAATGCAAGCTTTATTGCTGAAATAATTTATTCATCCGGCATTTTTGATAAATCGCTGGAAATACTTTGCCATTTACTCAGGGTCGGTTTTAGGCGAAACTTCATGAAGCTGTAGATTAAAACTACATTGTGTGAGAAAATTGAAAAAATAATAGAAACTTAGAAGAAAACTATCAATATACACTGATTACTACTGAATTTTGACATTTAAAATATCAAATAAATGGAGTACCTAATGAATCTGTGCAGTAATCTTATTTGATGTTCTTTTGGTAATAAACATTGAAATTATCAAAATATTCAGTTATTTGAAATGATTTTATGATGAAAAAGAAAAATTGTATTTTGATCAATCAGTCCAACGAGAAATGCAATTTTAATAGAAAACAGTTTTTGTTCAATTTTTGTTTTAAAGCAAACATTAACATGCAATGAGAGATATATTCAAAGAAATATTTACAGTTACATATTGAAATTGAGAAGATCAATTGAGTACCGACAGGAATTAACTCAATATTCGAAAAAAGTGGATAATAATATATTTATTCGATTAGTGTTCCTTTGCGTGTTTTATCAATGACCTGCACTTCGTTCAGACACTTATATCAACAAAAATATTAAATTGTTGCTTTAAATATGGAAATTATACTTTTTAAGACGAGACTGTACTTTTGTCGGATGCGCTATATGATTCTACAGATGAGGCACAGAAACTTATCTGTGCTCCTAATGGAATGGAAAAAAATTTAGTTTCTTATTGCTTCTCTTTTAGAACTTACGTATCTGCCTTCTTCTGTGCAAAGGCGCTAAATTGCTGTACTTTAATGCCTAGTCGATAAAGTAGATTTTTTTCTAGGTAACGAAAGAACCCTCTTGCCGTTTGAAAAAATAGATTTTCATTGAAATAAATGAAACTGAATGAGAATGTAGTTTGCTTAACTTACACCAAAGATATAGATAAACCCTACATATGTTTCCGATTGTCAGTGTTTTCAAGATTAATACAATAAAACAAAGCTTTTTTTGTGTCTTCTGTTTATTGAATAGTTTACACATATAAATTATAGAAATAGATATAAAACAACAATTAAAACTATTAAAAGCAATTTTTCGAAAATTTATTGGGGCCATCTAGCGGCCAACTCTTACACTATGCGTCCTTATTTTACAAATCAACTAATGCCATGACTTCCTGTTTCACATTTCCGTCCCTTTCTCTTATTCGGAACCGATGCATGCATAATAGTTTCTTCTAATGTGCCATGTCTTTTAGTTAGTTTCAACGACTAAACAAAAACAGAAAAATCGAAACAATAATACTTTCGTTTGGTGTTTAAATACACAGATATGGTATTACAGCCAGTTACTAAAGTACAGTGGTTATATCCTGATTATAAATTTGATCGGGATTTTTAAGACCGCCATTCTTTCGATAATCGATTTTGAGGTTTTGAAATTTTATGAGATAATGGAAGTGTTCATCAGTTATAACAAATCGTGTTCCATCCCTGTGCACAGAAAGAGATAGGTATATTCTTATCATAGACTTCCAACAATTCGTTGCATGGGTAAAAAGCAATGTTGTGAAGTGTGGGTTGTTTTCAGACATATGGTATTCAAATGGCATATCGCAATTTCTACTGCACAAGTCAGATTTGTTCGAAAATTAGACACGAACATTACCTTAGTCATTTCGTGTCGGGGTCACCTCTAGCCTATGATAATTTTGACCCTATCACGCTTGAAAGGAGTAGTTGAGTATTTATGTACACCAACAACTTGTAATGAATGGAATCGGTGGAAGGCTTGTTGCTGTCACACAAGACTTGGACATTACGATCTTTTATTTATTTTGTGACCTTGTACGGAATTAGTTATATGGAGTTTTTATTGACTTTGAGAAGCTCTTCAAAATGTTGTTCAGCTCATTGGGTTCAGTTTCATTTGCACCTTTGTTTGAAAATTTATTGTATGTCAAAAGAACTCATCGAACTCAATATTTGATGGTATTATCTATCATATTATCTACTAATCATCTAGGAAATATTCAAATACATAATTTTCATTATTATATTAAGAAAATAAGTAAGTGTTAATATAAAATTCAATTATTAAAGAATATAAATTAGTATGTATACAACAAATCAACAGAAGAAAAAAAAACTTGTATCGTATAATGGGGAAGGTCTATAAGAAGAAAATCTCAAATCCATAAATCACATTTTCTACAAGAATATTCTACAAAAGTGGTCAGAACTTATTGCTAGATGTATAATAAACCTAAAAAATATAACCTGGGTAGGATAGTATGGATAATTTTGTGTAATTATTTTGACAAAATACTCTGAACTACTTTAGCTGATAAATAAAAATTTGTAAAAGTTTGTAAATTTTTAATAAAAACTCACAAACGATATGATTAGAAGATGATATATATAAAGATGATATATAGAAAAATATGAGATGAATGCAAAGTTATGAAGACAAATTTAATGTTGTCAAAAGTCAAAATTGAACCTTGCTGAATGACAGATTAGAAATTGAGATGCTGGTAGGAAATTGGAACCAAGATGGCAAGATTTCATTCCTCTTATTGATTTGGTTATAGATGACATTTATAACATTGCAACATTGAAGAACATTGATTGATTTTCTTTGAGCCTGAAAGATTGTTACATCTACTGCTTCAATAAGGTTTCTTTGGTATTGTAGGGGGCCGTCCATTAATCATGTTATGTTTTTTGTCATTTTTAACCCCCTACCCTTGATAATACATGGTGAGGTTCAAGCTACCCCCATTCCCTATATCACGTGTATTCTTTTAGTACCTACAAATAATCTTAATTCTTTAAAAATATTCATATTCAATTAAATTAAACTCTTGGCTTAATGTTTCACGATTATATTTAACAACATCAATTAGTCAACATGTTTCGAGCGTGAGTGACTCTTGAGCTTCAAGAGTCTTGAAAATGAATAAGTACTGTTTTTTAAAAATTAATTTTTTTCAGAGGTTTTTCCATTCTATATGTTTTAATTGGGAGTTCATTATTCCGTTCAAATTATGTTTCGGTTCTGTATGGATTGTTCACATAAAACGTTGTCATGACCCATTTGAATTTTTGAAATGAATATATTCAATACTGGAAGCTTGCTTATATTTACTAAAAATCTTGCTCAAATTCTAATTCGTTTTCATTGGTTCTCCACAAATTTGATGAACTGAAAGCTGTGTATATTTTTCATCATTATTTACATAGTTTTCAAAGAAGGAGTCACTTGACTCTTTTATTGCTAAAAGTCTTTTCATATGTGTATCTAATGGAATTCAAGATGAAATGGAATAATCAGCATATTTGAAAGAATACTTCGTTGTAAATTCACTGAAAAACCTACTAATAAAAAGATATTGAAAACTCTGTGAACATCTTTGTATATATACATAATAATGAGTTACTTAGTATTACTTGCATCAGCACTATTACTGTTTGAGAAAAGCCGGGAAAGCAGAAACTGTTAATCAATTTTATCTAACTATTCTTGCCACATAGGAATTCATGTTTAACTTTCAGTGCTGCATAAGAGATATTACATGATATACAAATGAATATTCCGTTGTGTTTGCTCTGACATAGATAAGCTAATAAATTTTCGTTAAATGGACTTTCGTTTAAATGGAATATACGTAGATACCCTTTTATAATTACCTTTCACTATTAGGTTCTAACGATAGTTTTATTACAAAGCTCTGGAGGATATTCCAGTTATTCTGGATTCATTTAAACCTACCACAATTTCAGGTTAACTTAATTGAAGGAAATAATGGATTTAGCGGATAATATCCGCATTAGGTAAAACTTGATATGCTATCTCAGATTATCCGATAGTATGCTTTATTGCATAACTCCACGTTCTTTGGGGTTATAATAATGCGTTTCATGTCCGTAATATAATCAAAATATTATTCAACATGTATGAACTTTTCTAAATTTCAACCAAAATGAGATGTATCATCATTTCATCCATCATCTTCATCAAATTACAATCCAGATGATAATATAATGCAAAAAACGAAGTGATGGAATGACTTTCCATTGCGAGTACAATTTTTTATTAGATAGATGATAAAACACATATTTTTGACTGCAGTGGTTCAAACTTCAGTTGAAAATTGAAGTTTGAGGTTTGGCAATTAGGAATACCTTAAAAATAATGTCTGATGAATTATCCACCTCTAGCTGCCTCATAATACGTGATTTTTTTATCAAAATTATAAGTTACATTTTCACACGATTGAGGTTCAAATCTCTCCAATAACTTGAATTATTTCAGGTTTCAATTCATCAATTATTGTGGATGGTGGTTCCTGTGACAATATTTTTAATGTAGCCGCAAAGAAGAAGTTGAATGGTGTAATATCGCACGCTTTTGCTGGCCAATAAACATCACCACTTTTTGATCTTAGAAGCTGACGAAAAGTTTGATGAAATAAATTGATTGTTTCAGCAGTTGTATAACATGCCATCTTGTTGAAACCATTCGTTTGTGCTATCAATAAGTTCAAGCTCTCGCAATGAAAAATTGTATATCATGTGTCGATATCGTGCACCATTTACAGTTTTCTACATTTACAGAGCAGCACCAGCATCATTTTCAATAAAAATAAGGCGCAATCACATCACCACAACATATTGCAGACCAAACGTGACTTCTTGTGGGCACATTTGAAATTAATGAATCTCTTTTGGATTAAAAATACGACAATTTTGCATATTGAAAAAGTCATTCAGATGAAAATGTGCTCCGTCAGCGAAGATGAATTTTATTTGAAAATTACAGATTGAAGATGTTTCAAATGGTATGTTGGCTTTCATTATGTGTAAACTGAACTTTGTAAGCTTTTAACGACGAATCCTTTTGCAAAATTCACTCTAATGTCGTTTGTGGATTGTTTAATCGTCAATATTGTGAACGCTTGTGAATGACGAATTGATGTTTTCACGTATAAAACTGAATCACTTTGCTAAAAGCTCTTAATATAGCATATTCATTTTGTTTATTAAATGAAGCATAAAAATCACGTAATTTACGAAAAACATTTTCATTTGAAAGTCCATTTCAATAATTCTTTGCATTTTATAATAGAATTTTCTTATGGTACAGGTTAACAAAATAGTTACAGATTGACAATCGCTCTGGCATTTTCTTTTCTGGTCAATGCGTAAAAGCTTCTGTGTTAAAGCGTTTAAGTGTTAAAGAAACGAAGAGAGTTTTCTTATGATACAGGTTAACAAAATAGTTACAGATTGACAATCGCTCTGGCATTTTCTCTTCTCTGATCAATGCCGTTGAGTAGGAAGGTATCTCAGTCTGTTGACAAGGTCGCTTGATTTGTTCCACAAGGAATTATCGGTGGGATCATGTCGGAATAGCAGATATACTGAATATTTCATGTGGTTGGATTGTTCTGGAAAATCAGGATTCCGTCCATCTATTTTCCAGACCACCTTCTGTCGAGGGATGAAACAGAATAATTTACCACTGTACGTCTTCAACTTCATCACATTTTTGACTTCAGCTTTGTTAAATAAATTTAGTTTTCGAGAAAGAATAATTTTCCTACTTTTGATTCGATTAACGATTGGCTGTTAATGGTTGATAAATATATGTGAATATTTGTACGACTCCATTAAGAGGTGAAGATATATAAAAAGTATAGATATTAATAGTAGTTATTTAATATTCTATATTTTTAGGAATTCTAAGACAATACTGAGCTTTCGTAAGCTTTCCAGTAGAAATTCTCCAAACATAAATGAACGAGTACTCGAACGTGATTGTTTCAAACCGGAATTATTTCCGTTTTAATTGTGTGAATTGAATCGCCGAGTTCCATCTGCCGACTACGTTTATTTTCGGAAAATGAATACGAATTTAATTCAATTTAATCGCTCAAAAAGTTGTTAAAGCATTGAAATTTCATGCCGGAAACTGCCGGGATAATTATGTTTCATATATGAATTTAAAATGGACGATCAAACGATGTTTTTCATGATATAAACCTTCATATTTTCCATATTTAGTTAGTTAACTCCAATTTTATATGTAATTTGAACATTAATAAATTAGAGATAAACTTTTTTTAAAGAATGAACATCGAAAGAGGAATATTTTATTTCATTTTAATTGAACAGAGGATAATGGAGAGCTTGATTATTTTATTTCACTATCAAAAATTTTTCAAATATCGGACATATTCTTTTATGGATATTTATTTGAATTTCTGCCTTGTTAGGAAATATTTAGTATCATTGACATATATCGAAGTTGTTTTTGTTCAGAATTACCCAAAATTTCTCGATGAAACTGTTCAAAAATGAAATATGTTTTCATAAATTGATAAAAAATTCAACTGTTTTATCATATGAATTTTTTAATTTCTTATAATTATCATCCCTGCATTCAAAAACATTTTTCAATTCGAATTTTGAATTAACAAATCATCAGGTCTGATACGGCTGTGTTGAAATCTGAAAGTGAAATTTCACGAAAATTCGTCGAAGAAAACATCAAATATATATAATTAAATTAAAATCTGAAAGTTTTTCCATCGGCAACACGATGTTCCAAATAATAAAAGAGAACGTGGGCGAAATGATAACAGGCAGCTGCAGGACTATGGAACTTAGGAAAAATATGCTAAAAACATCCGCACAAAATTGAGGTAAAAAGAATGTACCAGGTGCTAGAAAATACTGCGTGAATATTTCATGAGAAGAGTTTATTTTCCTTTCATTGTGTAAACAGCGTTGAAAGAACGGGCTGAGTTGAAGCGAGTGGACCTTGAAGAATTCCGAAATTCAATTATGAATTTGGTGGACTTTTCCCGTGATTCATTTCGTCCAATGACTCGAAAGGATAATATGGAATGCTTTATGATCAAATTGACTTCATTAACATGTTCAAATTCACAGAAATGATTAACTTCTCATCATAACTTTACTTAATTCTTCCTTCGCATGTAGGAAACAAATTTTCAAGCAATATAAGAAATTTTTTTAAGCGTATTAACTTCATTTGAAATAAATTGTATTGGCGCTGTTTGTATGTTTTTTCTGTATATTTATGTAAATGTGAAGTAATTGTGGGTTATAAACTGTCTTCAGAAGAAAGTTGGAAGTTGAAAGAAGGAAGGAAGAAATTTATTTATTCTATGAACCTATCGAATCTCATTTTATAACTTGAAATGGACTTGTGACTATTTCATTTCAGTTCAATCTTTATATATAATTCTTCTCTGCACGTGTGTATGTCACTGAACTCCTCCTAAACGGCTGAAGTGAAGAACAATCTTGGACTTTATAGGTTATTCTGTCTTCGACGTGTACTTGATTACTTGGTAGTGTTCAATCTCCCCATGAAAGCTGATTTAAAAATATTCTTCACAATCTCTGATAAATTTACCGAGGCTATCTATCATTTACAGGCTGAGAATGAAGTTATTTTCATCAACCTGGGTTTTAATTTCGGATCGCAGTCGTATTAAGCGGAACAGTTTTTCGGTCCAACTTCTTATCGAATCTAGAATAAATTATAAGACTACTTTATACGTGCTGAATTCTTCCTTTGAAATATTCTTACACGGCCTGATGTAGTGTCATGATTTCTGTCATTTCCATGGAAGTTAACTGTGAATAGTTATTAACTTTAACTTTATTAACTTTCATTAATTGCACAATTAATCAACTAAATTCCACCTTATCGATGATTGTCTTCGATTTACTGATCCCTTTTGTTGAATTATGGAAACTATTTGAAACATGTTTATCACGTATAAAATAACATCTGTCAAGTGAAAACTTAAATGCTGTGAGGATAAAGTTTCTGTAAAAATTTGTGTTAAATATTCGTTGCTCGAGAAGAATAAGCATTTAGACAGTGTGCATCAAATTTGAATTTAGAAATTGTTGTAATCATGTACAAATGAAATTAAAACTCTACACGAAATCAACAATCTTATCGTTTTTCTGAACATATACATTTATAACTGAGATTGAATTCTTGCTTAACCCTTTGTGAAACATGACTAAATTGAAATTTGAATCAAACTCTTGACTTAATGTTTCACACATATTTCTAACAAATTACAGATACATATTTGTGAAACATTAAGCCAAGTGTTTGATTCGAATTTTTATATACGTATACGGTTATATGCATATATATGTACGATATATTACTGATATATTTAATCGAAACATACAAGTTATCGAACAAATTTTTCTAAGTGTAAATATTTCTAAGTTTCCGACTGCATTAGTCTTGCAAGTAATCCAGATTCAGAAGGTCATTCTTGGATTATTCGGATGCTTAAAAACAGTCAATTAAATTAATATACACCTACTTTCACCCCTTCAGGTATCATAATATTCAAATATTTCGTTTTTGAAAATTTTTCTAATGAATGTTTCGGTACTCTTCGTTGAATATTGTCCACAACGTAACAGGATAATTCTTTCATTTTCTGGGTGGCAGCGGGGAGAATAATTTGAAATTTGTATAATTATTATACCATGTGGAAATAAAATGTTAATTAAAAATGTTAACAAGATATGGCGTTTATTTGATACGGAGGGTCATTCAATAGCAGTTTACAGTTCGAAACTTGATGTGAAATTCAACAATAAATTGATATTAATACGAAATGCACCAGTTTGCAATAACTTAATATTAGTCGGTATGACTTACTTCCTCGTTGCACCGAGAGATGATTAAGTTTCTCCTATTGTCGAACAGCTACAAAGACGGGAAATTTGATACCGCAGCAATCCAATTCAACCGGAGTATTTCTCCTAGATGGTAGAAGATTTGATATCGATCCCTTGTTCCTAAGACCTCGTGACTTTTGTATGGCAGTTCAGATTATCTAGGATACGTCTGTCTGTCAGAGTGATTTATATCACCCGACACCCTTTCTATGTAATTACTTTTATTGCTGTGCTAAATTCTAAACGATGCAGGTTCTCGTAAAAACTAATGCAGATGAGACTTTATGGAGATTGTCGTATAAACGATACCTTCAGTTGGAGGCTGTAATCTTCTGCATATGGTAGGACACTTTTATTATTGAATTTTTACTGTCGTTAATTGATGCAAATTCATTTCAGAACTTAAAATGGCAACGAAAATATTATTTTCTGAATTTACATTTTTATTGAACGACTGTGGTAAACTAAAATTTCACCACTACTACGGTCAGTCCGAAGAAGTCATTGTGATGGTGTCAAATATACATTTCACACAATTGTTTGATAAAAGTTTGTTACATTGTTTTCGTCTGACCTGTTCTTCTGACTGTGGTGTTTCCGTTTGTCTGATGTTTGTTGTACTAAACAGTTGTTCATTTACAAATTATTGAACATAATATAGTAATTATTATGTTCAAAAATAGTCTGGAGCGGATAATTTATGCATATAATATATAATAATAATAATATTTATCTATCGAAAATTAACTGAAATAAATCAAAAGTAAGTACAAAAAGAAATACATATATCCTCATATATATTTATCTGGGAAAACACACATGCCGGGAAGTTCGACCTCTCTGAAGCCTCAACTTTTATGAGAGGTCGATATACTTAATCTACTTTCTACATGACTTTGATTCTCTAGTTGAATTATTTTCTCATTTCTACAGCAGAAACATCTATCAATCATTTACTTAGCGCTTTTTGAAGGATCTCAACGATTTATTAGTTGGTAAGTCCTTCGGAAGAATGTCATACATCTTATATATCAAATAGTTGTAGTGTCGCTGTCCAATTTGCTTTGCCAGTCTATTCTTGTACGAAATTGCATCTCTGTATCCGTTGTTATGGATATGATTAGGATGTGCAATGCCTGTGCGTTTTTGATAACAAAAAATTAATGATCTCTGCAAATACAGTCTTTTAACATCAAACACTTTACTGTCCCTATAGACCTCATCAGTTGCACAAACCCAGTCCTACTTCAGCATTATTCTTAGCATCCATCTTTAAATAACACCCATTCCAGTCAGATGCGAGCTCAATGCTCCTCCCGATGCAACAATACCATAGCTCAAGTGTGACTGCACCAAAGCACGGTATATAATGTTCATATCATTCAAGTTCATGAATTTTGAGAGGTGTCTAAATTTTGGCAACAAGGCCCTTATTTTTTTTATGATACTATTCACATAGAGATCCCAACGGAGATGTTGATCAATGACTACTCCCAAATAACACACCGATTTTACAAATCTAACTACTGAATTTTCCCCGATACTAGAGTTTTCAAAAGGAGGACGATTTACATCATAACATGTGAAGGCAAAAACTTCTTCACTTTTTCCTTTTAATTGCCTTCAACTTTTGGACTTACAAAATATCACAGTTTCGTCCGCTTAACTGATCATCGCTCCTAGGATTTCATTGTTTTCATTCAGCAAGTCATTAATGTATATTATAAAGAATATCGGTCCTAGGACAGAACCCTGTGGTACGCTGTATTTAACCTTCATTATGTCTTATTCTTTTGTACATTAGTTGAATGACGTAATTTGTTAATTCTGCTTTTTATGTTTATAATTGCGTTCATTTTTGTTTGCACGGAATGTTCCGTTTCGAATTTTCAAACGCCCTCAGTTGACCGTACCAGCTTTATCATCTGAAAGATAAATAAAAGAGAAGTTCACAGAGGAATATTTGAAAAAATCAATCTAACAGGAATCAATAAAATTACCGGATTTTTTGCATTTACACGTCAAGTGAGAATATGGACTGTAAAATAATTTCATCTCGGTTTTCAATTGACAGGATGCCAACGGATTAAAGGCAAAAGCAAGCGCCCGATAGCCAGAATATAATACTGTATACGGACTTTCCATTGGAGAATATGCGGATTCCGTGATTCGTAAATATTTAGATACAGTTCGAGATAATTAGTTTTCTGAGCCTGAGCCACGTCAGAAATTAATTCTACACCTCGAGCTATGACTTGAAGGACTGGAATATGCTGTGGAAATTGTTGGATTGGCTCTAGGTGTTCTAACCTTCCTCGAGGGTGGCATCGTTAGGGTCATGACGGTTGCGTAGTAGAAAAAATAGTCCACAATTTTAGTCCGAAAGTTTTTATTTAAAAAATTTTTCCATTATATCTTCTGATATATAATTATATATATATATATCACTAGAACATTCAAATTGAAATTAATCATGTTATAGCAGAGCTAGATATGTGAATGTGTACGATGTGATGTCTCCATTATTGTTTTGTTCTGCAAGGAACTCGTCAGTCGCACCACGTCCATCGAAGTGAGGCAACGATTTCAACCTCCAAGCATCTTCTTGTGACTTCAAGTGGAAGATCGTAGAGTAATGAATATTCTACAATTCCATCTATAGAAATCAGTAGAAAACGCCTCTCTCAGATTACAGAGTCACCAAGCATCCAAATTTCACATATCTTCTATACCCGTAGGTATCTACTAAATTGCAATGTCTATTTCACAAATATCATCGAACGATGTTTTTAAATGTCAATAGATTGCGTTAGTAGTACGCTCGCGTTTATTCCCGTATTTCAGGGGCCAATTCGGCGATATTTTTAAGGAAATGAAATTTTTTGTGCTTATGGCACTGAATGAAATATTTAAGAAAATGAACACTAGAACATTCATTTGAAAAATTGAAATTAATCAAGAGAATGTTATAGCAGAGCTAGATATGTGAATGTGTACGATGTGATGTCTCCATTATCCTTCAAGGGATAAATGTTAGAGAAATATTGAAATCGATGCCACACCTGATGGAAGTGCGAGACACACCTGATGGAAGTGTCAATAGATTGCGTTAGTAGTACGCTCGCGTTTATTCTATTTATTCTATTGACATTTAAAAACATCGTTCGATGATATTTGTCAAATAGACATTGCAATTTAGTAGATACCTACGGGTATAGAAGATATGTGAAATTTCGATGCTTGGTGACTCTGTAATCTGAGAGAGGTGTTTTCTACTGATTTCTATAGATGGAATTGTAGAGTATTCATTACTCTACGATCTTCCACTTGAAGTCACAAGAAGATGCTTGGAGGTTGAAATCGTTGCCTCACTTCGATGGACGTGGTGCGACTGACGAGTTCCTTGCAGAACGAAACATATATGTCTCGCACTTCCATCAGGTGTGGCATCGATTTCAATATTTCTCTAACATTTATCCCTTGAAGGATAATGGAGACATCACATCGTACACATTCACATATCTAGCTCTGCTACAATTTTTCAAATGAATGTTCTAGTGTTCATTTTCTTAATTATTTCATTCAGTGCCATAAGCACAAAAAATTTCATTTCCTATTATATATATATATATATATATATATATATATATATATATATATATATATATATATATATATATATATATATATATATATATATATATATATATATATATATATATATATATATATGTCTATATATTAGAAGAAAAAGTAAATATTATTCGTAATAAATATAATTCGTAAGTATAATATTCTTCATTATTATTTTATTATATTGAAAATTCGAGAATCAAAGTTATATCTGAACGTTAATTGGAACTCGACTGGGATTCGAACCCAGGCCTTTCAGGTTTACGTCTTACTCCCTTTCCAAGTAAGCTACGGAAAAAGAGACTTTCTACTTTGTGTAGAAAGTTACTCCTAAATCTCTGAATTCGGTACATCTATTGATTTTATTACTATTCACATTGTAATCGAAATGAACTATACTCAACTATATTTTTTACGAGAAAAAGACATGATGTTGCATCAACAAATATTCAGTGTCAGTAGATTTTTTTCACACCACTAATTCAAAGTGATTTGAGTTGAGATATCGTCTAGAAGAATGTGGCAATCACTTATTGTTGAAATTTCCTGAAATATCTTACAATCGTCCGCATATAGGAGAAAATTACAGTTCATGTTGGAGGAACTGTCGTTCACAAAAATATTGGAAAGAAGCGTACCCAAAACAGAACCCTGTGGAACCCCGACTCGGCAATAAATTTCTCTGACTTGAAACCGTTGTACTGAACAAATAATTGTCTTCACGTTAGGTAGGTTGAAAAAAAAATATAAAAATTTATCTGAGGGTCTGATTTTATATATATATATATATATATATATATATATATATATATATATATATATATATATATATATATATATATATATATATATAACATTGAACCTGTTATAGAATGCACTCGAAATAGGATTATTTGCTGGACTAATATTTGAACGGCAGAGTACGAATGCTCATAAATAAATACAAAAGGAAGTTAAATCTTTGAATGGGTCCGTTATGAATGCCTCTCCTCTTCTCTCATTGACGTACAGCTTCCAACGATCTCGGAGATTAAATATTTACCGTTTTCCAAATAAGAGAGAAGGTTGTGAATCAGGCAACAAAACTGCCCTGAAATACATTTGTATTCGCGAAATAAATGTTTGTATTCCTACGTCAATAATTATTCATGACGTGAAAATAAAAAAAATCTTCCTCAACTGCAGTAATTCTTTTTGCAGTTGGCAAGGTTTTATTGACAACTTTACGAAGTATGTACTAAGTGTATATGATTTGGTGAAAACCTCAAGAATCTGTTACTGTTGTTAACTGTAGTTATTACTCGTTATTCGTGCGTTTGAGATTGGTGTATATTGAAAGGAAGAGCATTGCTAATGTAATAATCCCGCAATTTGATTTAAATGTTCAATTTTAGTTTGAATGAGTTGAAAAATGTATTTTGATAAATAGAATAGGAAGGTTTGCAAGGGCGTTTTTACGAACCTCAAAAGCACGAAAACCCTCTTAGAGAGGTCTCTATGATGTGTAAACCTGATTATTACTAAGTTTGGACGTTAGTCTGCTTCTGAGGTACAGACTTGTCAAATTTTGTGAATTCAATGGAAATTAGGTAACGACCTCAATCATTCAATTTCAGAAAATAACTGGACATAAAACATCCAAATTTCATATCCATTGGTCTGAAATATTTATGCAATTTGACTCTTAATCGATCAGATATGTCAAGTATTTATATGGGCATGGCATCTAGTAACTGGAAATTCATTGTCTTAATTATAATAGAAGAAAATCATCTAATTGCAACTTATTTTTACCTTCTAAATTCCAATCGCGTTCCGAAAATCCTATAATGGAAGTATAAAACTTCAGCAATTTTTCATAAATGTCCTGTGACAAAGCTACTGAGTTATACAAATACATCACTAAACCACAAAACTAAATGATTATTTTTTTGTTACAATTCATTTTCTTGTGTTTTTAATTTTTTATATATTATGATTGAAAATAATTTTGAAAATCAGTTGTCAAATTATCGTTTACTATTAAGATTTGAAGGGAATCTTTTGAATTATATTCGTGTTTTCTATAAAAGCTCTTTATTTTTTTCTTTTCTCAATGATGAATCCTCAGAAATTTTATAATAATTATTGTTTACATAGTGCTTTACTTCGAAGCTTCGTTAATACTATTGTTTCATTGATCAATTGATTTTTGGCATGTTTGAAAATATTTCTGATTCATACGCTCCAAGTTTGAAAAAAGCTCCAAAAAACATAGTTGAGTTGAATAAATAGATTCCTTAATGATTTTTTGTGCTCTTCCAACGCAAAAATAGCCAAATTATTAATAAAAGTTACAAAAATTGGTAATTTTTTCCTATTTTTCTTTGTTTGGGACAGCTCAGTAATTTTGAATGCTTTTGATCTATATTTGATATATTTATATGTAGTTTTGGGCTTGATATATTTGTTTGAATATGTGATTATATCATTACATCTAGAAGTACTGGAAAAATACGGAGCTTTTTGGAAAACTTAGAAAGATATGCTGTTTCAAGGTAAGAATTGAGAAAAAAAATGGCAACTACCCCTTTATAGATACTTTCAAGACCTCCTAACATTTCCGCATTTACACATATATTAATATCCAAATACCTACTGAAGAAAAATTCAGTATTAGAAATATTGACAATTCAATTTTAGTTTCATATAATTATGAAAAATGTAAGAAGTACCGATGTACTCTCTAAATTTAATAAACTGATAAAGAAATCCCCCAGAACTCTAGCTAAGCAGAATACTGAATGTAGTCATAGATATAGACGAAATTCAGAAATGCTGTTCTGTCAAATAAATCGCTTTTCCCAGAGAGGAATGAAGTGTCGGTTTT
The DNA here is from genome assembly GCA_030704895.1 of Henosepilachna vigintioctopunctata. Classification (NCBI taxonomy): domain Eukaryota; kingdom Metazoa; phylum Arthropoda; class Insecta; order Coleoptera; family Coccinellidae; genus Henosepilachna; species Henosepilachna vigintioctopunctata. The sequence continues at coordinate 4,673,679 of JARQZJ010000003.1, read as the reverse complement.
GGATGAAGTTTCTCTCATAAAATTTAATTATTCACGGGGGCTAAAACCGAAAAGGGGTAACTCGGGGCCGACGTTGGACAAATTGGCCAGTATGAATCGTTGGACACTCGGGGGAAATACACGAAAGGCCGGAGCACCGAGTCGTGTAACTGAACTCCCCCGAGAATGACGATACCGTAGAAAGATAACAATATATTAAAGACAGTGACTTAGTTTGAAATTCTGTTCTCTTCAGGAAACTCCAAGATTGAACTATGCAATGAGACATGTGATTTGCTGTTCGTCCAAAAAGCGCATATAAAATTGTGAAAATAGATCAGAAATATCATTGAAAATGTTATGAATACTAAAGGATTTCATCAGTGTTCAACCAAAGAACACAATTTCTTCGCCTTAAATGACCAGGTTCTAGCGATTTCCCTAACAACATCGCCGAATAGGCCGCTGAAATACAGGGAAAATTGCGGGAGTACCATTAACGCAACCTATTGACATATGGAACATCATATGATGACATTTGTCAATATAAAGTCTGTATAAATTTAGTAGATACCTATGGGTATAGACGTGTGAATATTCGGTACTTGGTGCGTCTATGATCTAAGAGAAGTTTTGTATTGATTCCTATAGATGGAATTGTGAAGTATTCATTACTTGACGGTATTCCACTTTGAGTCATAAGAAGATGCTTGTAGGTTGAAATCGTCGCCTCACTTAGATGGACGTGGCACAACTGAGGAGTTATTTGTAGAACAAAACAGCTATCTTATGCCTTCATCAGATGCTCCATCGATTTCAATATTTTCCTTACATTTATTCCTTGAAGGATAATGACATCTACATGTTCACATAGCTGGCTCTTCTATGATTACTACTCGTTTGATTAATTTAAATTTATCGATTGGTTGTTCTTATATTTTCTTATAATATATATATATATATATATATATATATATATATATATATATATATATATATATATATATATATATATATATATATATATATATATATATATATAATGAAAAAAATCAAATTAACCAAAAGAATGTTATAGTAGATCTAGATATGTGAACGTGTACGATGTTATGCCTTCAAGGGAAAAATGTTATAGAAATATTGGAATCGATGCCACACCTGATGGAAGTACGAGACAACTGTTTCATTCTGCAAGGAACTCGTCGAGAATTGAAATCGTTGCCTCCTTTGATGGACGTGGTGCGACTGACGATTACAACGGCGTGGTGCAGCATGAGCTCTTGATGTCAGGTCGTACGGTTGATAAGGAATATGAAACGTTTGCGTGAAGCAATACGGCTCAATCTATTGGAATTGTGGAAAAATATATCTTCGTATTCAGACGTCGTATTCATAATTATGACATTAAGGAATACTTCGACCAAATTACTCGTAACATTAATAGTTTCTTCATTCTTATCTTTTATTTAGATGGTTTTCAGAAAACGAAATATATTACGTATTTCCCCAGGAGAAATAAACTGCTTAGAAACAAATTCAACAACTCATATTCAAGCCCAAATCTATTCATTCACACCTTCTATTTCTGTGTACCTACACATCATTCTCGAATATTCCATCCGATATAACAAAATATTGTCTCATTTGTTCAAAAGTTGGCATGAGAGGGTTTTGAATATTAATATTTTCTCTTAGTTCAAATAACAAGGAAATATAATTTTCCTTCATGCTTGAAAGTTCACTCTCGAAAAACATAACTGTATTATACGGTGTAAGGAAAACAAGGTTCAACACTTCAATTGACAGCAACACAATTGTTAAGCTATCATCATACAATCAAATTATATTAGATGATCGTAAACAAGGTATGTTCAAGCGATGTGTATGTCAGCTTGAAGCATAAACCATTTAAACGCCCTCATCACAATAGCAGTTATATCTTTTTTATAACTGATATACACGGAATGGAAATTATTCGTTAGATAAACGCCACTGGCACAATGTACATTGAAGTTGAATTATTCGTGCTACAGTATGAACCATTAACAAAAAGATTTTGTATCAGTTTATTCGAGTTGTTGAAGAGAAGAGAAATATAATTTTCATTTGATTACAAGGTTAATAATACGCCAAGCGCTTTAGATATGTATTTTCAGTGTTCAACTGGGATTGCAGTCCTGGACAGGAAATTGAGTTTCCTTTTTTCCAAGCATTAAAAAATGTTTATTCCCTTCTTCAAAGCCTAAAATCAGAAATATTTACAGTATAACTAACAAGGTTTTTTTTTAGAAAAGTTTCTTTATAAGAGAAAATTCTTGAAAAGAGTTAATTGAAGAACTATCGGTAATTATAACTCATTCGTACCATTCGTTGTTTTACCTGATATAGATCATACAAAACTGATGAAATTATTTCATATTAAGATAACTCAAACAAATATATTAAACGTAATAACAATCATAAGTATAAACATATAACAATAAATAAGTAATGACAATCATTACTTATTCCCACAAAACTTCATTTAGATCCTAAATTCAAATCAAACGTCGTTTAAAAAATTCCGTCTCAAATTTGGTACAATCATTTAACCTTTAGTCAAGAATAACTCCTCTTCTTAGAAATGATTTATATCAAAAAAACAAAAAATCCTTGAGCTAGACTTTCAAAACGCCCTAGATCCGAATGAGGATAACATTAGTTCATGAGCTATTCACGTGAGCTCCCTCTATCGAAGAAAAGACGTATAAGCTCTCCCAAGTATTGTAGATTCCTACTCATGACAACATTAGTAAGAGTACGTAGAGGCTTTGTAGACATTTCATTCAAACAATTCGATCACTCCATTGTGTAGTCAGCACCCTGGGAGTTTTATTAAAAATATTTCGATTAGGAGTCTTAGTTTTTCTTAGTATGGATGATGAATCTTGAAACTAGCTATCTTTTTGATCCCCAGGAGTGATATGGAGCGATTAGGAATGGTGCTAATTCTTACACATTGCAAACAAAGTTCTGTTGTGTTCGAATGAAATGTCTACAAGCCTCTACGAACTATTATTGATATTTTCTTGAGTAGGAAGCCAGAATGCCCGGGAGAGATTATATGTCTTTTCTTCGATAGACGGAGCTCACGTGAATACTTCGCGAACTAATATTCTCCTCATTCGTATATAGGACCTGATGATGTTTTGAAAGTAATCGATTCTCAATTGATGATTAAATAGGACTGATGATTCATAATAATTATGAAACAATTGTTTCTTAATGTCATTCAACAAGTTCTGTGATTTTTCGAAACGCACTTAATATTATATCTCGAAAATGATAGGATCGTTCTCGTTGACAACATTTGTGTAGACAGCTCTCTGAGAGTTTTATTTGAAATATTTCGATTAAGAGTATATATATATATATATATATATATATATATATATATATATATATATATATATATATATATATATATATATATATATATATATATATATATATAATGAGATTGGTATTTCTGATTAATGGTTCATATTCTGAATCTAATTTTCCATATAACCAACGCCGATTCAGTGAACAATTCAATTATCTCTTCGTTAAATGATAAAAAACTTGGGCCAACGTTACGTAATTTGAGAAAAGAGTAGGGCGTTTGAAGGACACATCTGGAAAAATACACTTGAAAAGGTGAATTCAGAATTTCAGTCAGTATCGTTGCCATCCAACCACTGTAAAGGTATAACTTGATGATAGTTATTGAAATCCCATGTATTTGAAAAAAACAAGTTTTAAAATTTGAATAACAAATGTACCCTTGGACTAACGAGGTGAATATAAAAGTATTGTATTCCAAAGTATTTGTAAGAATTATCTTAAATAGTGACTTGTTGAAAAAACTGTTCACCTACATTCCACAATTTTAGCCCTGAATAAGAAAATAGACATTTTGGAAAGCTTGGAAGATATTGAAGAGGTAACTCATTTTTTCAACAGTAACAGTCACAATCAAACACTGAATTATAAATATCTACACATATATACATATATAGTGTATGAGTCAGATTTTTTTCTAAGAAAAGTAATTCGATAAATAGACTTCTGTTACTTTGTTCTGTGATATCTTTGCAATTCCTTCTGGGTTTTCTATTGCGGTAACTGCATTTCTGTTAAAAATAATGGGAGCACAATTTTTCAAAGGGAACCGTTGCAAGATATTAATGATACTTGGAAGAGGGAGCCTCAAGTGGCAATGATCTTTATGCTCTCGGGATCCCGTGCATCACCATATTGTTATAAATGAATCATATATTAAGATGTGTGCAGCTGCTACTGGCGTAAATATTTCAGAACGCTAATGCACCCGAGAGTTCGATATCTCCTTCGCTTACACTGTTGAAAGTTTACATCGGGTTCTATTACTCTTTCCTCATTTATTTCGTTAGTGGTTATGGGTATTTATAAACTGAAATTTTTATTACCTGTATTCGATTATCGTGAATGAAATTTATATTCGTTCTGGTTGTTTATTTATTCTCACACATCTACCTCACTATGAAGTTTATTGCTGGTTGAATCTACTCAGTTTTCAATCCTATTTGTTTTGAAAACAATGTAGACTATTGCAGTGAAAGTCGAAGAAGAAGGGCTTTCGCATCCTTTCAATATAACAAGAAAATGAAATTTTATTAGAATCGAGAGGTTGAGTCTAGCCAAAATTTGAGGCCTAGAAACTTAATATCAAAATTAATCGTAAGAATCATATGAATGATTCGATGAAAAAGTAATTTTAGTATCGAACTTCATAGGTACATTTTCGGCATCGGAACAGAAAATTTAACACATATTGAATTATTTATAATGAATCTCAGTTTTTGACGCCTAACGAAGCGACACCTATCGGTAGAATGTCCGAATGAAATTGACATACACGTTGACCTGTAGCTCGTTTGACAAGTAACCACAAAGATTTGAATCCAGATTTTGATGGTACGGCGACCTTCCCTCAAAATATAATTGATATAATATTCTAAATTTTTCAATCCGCATATTACGTCTGTATCTAACACATAGAACAATTTAATCGACTATGTACGAAAATTCACACAGTATAGTAACTTTGGATATTTTTCGTAGAAAGATCACCTTTAAAGATTTTCTCTATAGGTCGTTCGGACGTTTAACCCCAGATTTATCTATAAAGTCGACCTTTCGGTTCACATCGTGAAGTTTCTTACTATGATTTCAAAGAACGTCGAACGGACGTTCAGTAATGTCCCTAATGACCTATAAAATTCAATTTCGAAGTGAAATACAGAGAAGGTTACCCTTGAAAACGTGATGAAGCTGCAGTTTCACCTGAGCAAAAAATCTCATCGAAAGTTACAGAACATGTAGTGCTCATTTTTAGATGGTTCTCTCTTTTATGTTGAGTGAATATTGGTTGTCATATGGATCTTTTTCGTATGTGGATCTGGAAATGTGCTTGGTAGAGTGAACATTATCAAAAGCAACAGAATGAATTTATCACCTTAAACATGATGCTTCAGCATTGATATACCTGACAGGTTTTCAAATTCAAAAACAAAATATTCCAGCAGAAATATTTTTGAATCATCAGTCAATATGAAATAAACTGTTGGAAATGTTGACTTTTTTAGTGATACTTCGCAGTTTTTGGAATCAACCAACGGTCATTAAGTAATATAATTCAGACTTTCATTTCCATTATTTTCGGTATTATGTTTTCATTTTGTCGCCTTCACGATGTTCCTCTTGGCTGAATTAAATGCCCGGAGTCAAATTATGTTGCTGATATTTCACTTAAACGAAAGCAGTGGACTTCCTAAGAGTGTATACTAGCCAAAGTTTGATAATATTAGGACTGAGACTTTTCAAAGAAAATGGTACTATTTCAAAAACATTTTCAAATTCACTGAAAGTGGCTTCAATACTGACTGCTTCTAAGCAGTCAACAAATTTTCGTCTGAATTTTCATGATTTAATTTTGAACCTTGTTGTTTTGAACCATTTGTATGTGTGGTAGGTTGTTTCTGGGATGGTCTTCGTCACGTCTTTAATTGAAATTAATTTTTGTTCTCAATTTGACTTGCTTGATATACAAATTTATCAGCTTCATCTCATGAAACTATCTAGAGCCAAAACAATGTACTGGTTTACGCGAGAGAGAATTAATTTCAGCTATAAAAAATGCACATGCCTGATGAATTCGGCAAAGTTCAAAGTTGTGGGTGTAAAGCGCGCGGAGTAACAACAAAGGATTCAGGTTGTGTCACATACATAATACACGAGACCCTACATTCTCGAAAACCATTTAAACAGAACTGTGAAACCAATTCATATAATATTCCAGGAGCGTCCGTTGCGTTGTTGTCCAGGTGCCATATATTGCGTCTTATTGCCCATTTAAAGGCAATCATGACAGTTTGAGGTTATCCGAATCGGGATAATCACGAAGGGTTACGGAATGGAAAGAGTCGGTTCGTGGTAATTGATTCTCGATGTGGTTTCTATCGATAAATATGGAAGGTGATATAGCAATCTCCATATGAAAATAGCGAATTTGCAAAATATGCATAGAGCAATATATATATATATATATATATATATATATATATATATATATATATATATATATATATATATATATATATATATGTGTGTGTGTGTGTGTGTGTGTGTGTGTGTGTGGAATTCAGATAACAGGAATAATCGGTCTGGTGAAGTGTTTGAAAACTATTTATTCAATACAATTCTCGATATTTCGACCTTTTTTTTCGTCTTCTTCAGGAGAAGATACAGGTATTATTGTTTTTGCAGTGATCTAACTGCATAACTAACAAATTTCAACAAAAGTCTCTTATATTGTTACCAATTATACCCTACATGTTGCTAAAGTGAAACTTTTTCAGCACATGAATACATCTAACATTGAAACTTTCTCACGTCCTTATCTATTAAGATACTACATTTTATAGCTTTTATAGCTTTTGAACAATTTAATCTAATTTGATGAAGTAAGGCCATCTAGGTTGCAGTTGTAAAAACAATCGCTGATCATTCATCAAAATTTCCTGAAGTGGTTACTTTGAAACATGAAGAAATCGACTACAGAAAAAAGATTCTGTTTCACATAGCCAGCTCTGCTATAATTTTGTTTTGAATAGATATCGATAGATTCTATAAAAGGGTGTTTTTTTAGAGGTGTAGAACTTTAAATTGGAATAAAACAACGATGGATCATTCGATTCAAAGAATTTTTTTTCATTCGAAAGATAATCTTGTGGCATTACATTTTAAATATGATTTCTTGCATATGACAGCCACGGCTGACTCGGATGTAGTCCAATCTGGACGTCCAATTTTCGATGACTTTTTCCAACATTTGTGGCCGTATATCGGCAATAACACGGCGAATATTGACTTCCAAATGGTCAAGCGTTTGTGGCTTATCCGCTTAGACCGCTTGATTCGCTTAGAGAAAGTAGTCTAGCGGTGTTAAATCACAAGATCTTGGGGGCCAATTCACAGGTCCAAAACGTGAAATTAGGCGGTCACCAAACGTGTCTTTCAATAAATCGATTGTGGCACGAGCTGTGTGACATGTTGCGCTGTCTTGTTGAAACCACAGCTCCTGGACATCATGGTTGTTCAATTCAGGAATTGAAAAATTAGTATTCATGGCTCTATACCGATCACCATTGACTGTAACGTTCTGGCCATCATCGTTTTTGAAGAAGTACGGACCAATGATTCCACCAGCCCATAAAGCGCACCAAACAGTCAGTTTTTCTGGATGTAACGGTGTTTTGACATACACTTGAGGATTATCTTCACTCCAAATGCGGCAGTTTTGTTTGTTGACGAAGCCATTCAACCAGAAGTGCGCTTCATCGCTAAACAGAATTCGCTTATGAAAATCGGGAACAACGGCAATCTCGTTTTTGAATAAAATTGCACTATTTGCAAGCGTTGTTCGACGTGGGTTATTCATGATGAATTGCCAAACCATTCTGAGAATAAATCACTTCTCAGCTGTTAAATCGGTCGCCATCTTCAACAGTAATGCCAACTTGAAGTTCTATACTGGCCGAAGTTTTATCATTAACGAATAGAGAATGAATATATTTTTTGTTTTTGGAGTGGATTTTTGGTAAATAAGACATCATAATATGAGCGATTAATCAGAAGAACCAATGAGAATAAAAAATATGACACAGATAATCCAAGTAACTAATATATAAATCTGATTGGTTTTTGATTAATGGCTCATATTCTGATATTCTATTTACCAACAGATCCACTCCAAATACACAAAATAAATTCATTCCTTTTTCGTTAATAATAAAAGTTCTTATATAAAAATATAAGAAACGCGCGAGGTACTTGAAAACACATCTGGAAACAATCCACTTGAAAAGGAGAATTGAGAAATACAGTCAGTGTCGTTGTTCCTTCAACTAAATACACGTAAAATCCTTATACTATACACGTAAAATGCAATCGAACCCAATGCATTTGGTAATACTTATTTTTAAAATTCAAGAAAGAAATGTAATTTCGGACTAATTTAACAGTAATTGTGAGAGAAAATTTTCAATAGTGCCTTGTTATATTAACTGTTAATATTGTACAATTTTAGCCCTGAAGAAGGGAATAAATAAACATTTTCGAAAGCTTGGAAAATAATGATTTCGGTTTCCAATTTGATTCGATAGAAGAGTGAGAGAGGAGAAAATTACGTAGAATTGCCTCTTATTTAAGAAATTATCCAAGAAACGCCCTATATGTATATTAATAAAACAAATGGAATAATGGTAAATTAAAAAGAATGGATGACGTACGTATCCATTAGACTTCAACTTCTCTGAATACATGCGCATCCGAACGATGTGAGCTTTCACCGAAACATGCGTCATTCTTACATTACATTAATATGTACTTTATTGCTAGTGTACCTTTGAATTTTCATCTAATGAATATTCTTGTTGGGTGATTGACGACATTTTCATTTTTTTTCTTCTAGTATCGGTATAAGAAATTCATGTGTTGATTTTTGGGCATCCCATTTTTGTGAAGTTTTTACCAAATTATTCATTTGAACGTTTCATCAGGACGATATAACGTTGAAATGTATACGTGAAGACGAGAAAAAAGCTCTAACTATATTTCCGTTACGGAAACTATGTTCTCTGAACGAAGGGAGAAACTTTAGCTTCAGACAGAAAGGGTTGTCCTTGAGTAATAAAGCATTGATTATCTCCTACAACTTGTGTATTGGATTGAGCTGCAAGTTTTAGAATTTCTCCTTTTTGTTTTCTAAGTTATTCATGCTAAACTTGAGAAAGTAACTTTTGCAAAGCTACTGAGACACGTCAAGTATATTCACAATGTAGTAATTGAACAAAACTCAACATTTTATTCACAATTTTGAACGATTTTCAAATCATTGGAAACATTCTTCAATAGTAGTTGATTAGGCTACGAAATTTGTCAAATTTTTAAATTTGACCAAAATCAAATTAGTGGAAAATATTCTCAAATATTTCATATTACTTCTCATTGATAAGAATCAATAAAAAGTAATATGATATATAATAAAACAATATTTAGAATTTGCTCATAATTTAATATAAATACGCATGACGACGTTTCGAAGTACTACTTCTTTATCAAATGCTGGATTACTACTATGTGTAATTTTACAAAGTCAATACTTATATCTATTTTCACAGAACATACCAGGTTTGTTCTATGACTAACTTGGAATGAGGATCATAGAATACACTGATATTTAACAAAAGGATCGTATACCTAGAGATGAACACAGAAAATCAATTTCTTAAGTCAGGTATTCCAACTAAATGTAGGAAAGATACAAATATACAACTAAGATCAAATAAAGGAAATTTAAAATTTTTTTGAACATAAAACATACAATTGAATGTAAATTAACTAAAACTTCGGTAAACAATCTGATCTGCTAACTGGAATATTCTTATTGAACATATTAAGTAATATTAACACTAGCCCTCTACTTAATATGTTAAATAAGAATATTCCAGTTAGCAGATCAGATTGATTAACTAGGTTTTAGTTAATTCACATTCAATTTTATGTTTTATGTTCAAAAATTTTAACTTTCCTTTATTTGTTCTTAAAAATCTTAGTTGTATATTTGTATCTTTCCTACATTTAGTTGGAATAATTGACTTAAGAAATTGATTTTCTGTGTTCATCTCTATGTATAAGATCCTTTTGTTAAATATCAGTGTATTCTATGGTCCTCCATTCCAAGTTCATTCAGCATTTTATGAAGAAGTAGTACTTCGAAACTCTTCTAAATACTGTTTTATTATGGATATTAATTATCTCCAAGTATCGGCCTCATCAATTATTAATATGATATATTTGAGAATATTGAATGAATAAGAATTCATTCAAGATATTATGGTAACGTCTTCTTAATAAATACTAACATATGACACATATCTCATAGCTATAATATTTGAGTCTTGAAGTCTTCTCTTCATAGTAAAAATAAACAAATATTTTATTGAGTAATTACGTTTGGAAATCTTCGCAACAGCATGCCGTTATTGAATTCCCATTCTTCATCATTAATTTAGAAATCAATTTTGTCTTTCATTCAATTTTACTTACAACATTGTTCTTCGAAAAAATTACCAGTAATTTCATTTACTACCAAAACGAACGCAAAATAGGATATGATTTGATTGGAAATGTCCATGCTTATCTAGTACAAATTATATTGGGTGTTTATTAGTAATACAACAATATTTAAAATTTTCTCATAATTTAATATAAAATACGCATGACGACGTTTCGAAGTACTACTTATTCATCAAATGCTGGATTAATACTAACTATGTGTAATCGTACAAAGTCAGTACTTATAGCTATTTTCACAGAACATACCAGGTATGTTCTATGACTAACTTGGAGTGGGGACCATAGGATACACTGATATTTAAGTTTATTAGGTTTTCTCATGATTTTATCTTGGGATGTTTCATAAAAGTTCATATCAAGTGTGACGAGTTTCATTGAGATTGATTATTCAAGTAATAAATATTGAATACAATGGCGTTAAATTTTGACTTCAATTAGTTGAACCGAATATTGGGGTGGGTTAATTATGTAGAATAATTTGACAAAATTGAGATTGATGAGTACAAATGATAAAGGTTATTTCAGGTTATTCTAAGACATTTTAATGTCACCGTATTTTTATATTTCCAGGTTACAAGAATATCATCGATTAATTTCATATCTTCGATTAAGTCTTGTGATTTTGCAGTGAAATTTCAGTTACTTTCTATTATAACTGTAGGTGTCAAAAACTAATTACAATTTTCCATTTATATCCATTTTTCGGAATTTATATTGTAACTTTGTTGGGAGATTCTCAGCAAACTGAAAAATTTCCTAAAGTTGGTACCTGAGGTTGTCGTTATGTCCATAAACATGTTTTCTGTGACAATTTGAATGAGCTAGTTAAATTCTGATTGATTGGATTTCAAGGATATTTCTCAAAGAAAAATTCCAATTGAGTATACATTCGTCAAGCAGATTTGCATGTTATTTAAAGTTCAAGCTGAGAAAATAACAATTTCAGAATATATTTTCAATTTCTATAACCCCACCGAAATATGATTAATAGTTGAAAATGTAGCGTTAAGAGTGTACTCGAAGTTAGGGAAATATATTTTCAAGTTTCAAATTATTGAAGCAAATCATTGCTCTATTTATTTAGTATGTCATGCATATTTCTGAGTTCTCAAAAAAGGTTCAAATTACTTCAGGTGTTTGATTGTCTACTACCAAGTTGAAATATTAATTTTTTATAATGGTTTGATTATATTCTGTACATAGTATACTACTCAATTTAGACACTCGATTCGGCTTCTTCGGAAAGTCTTTATCATACAATTGAACATGTTTTTTTTCAACAAAAAGAAAGGAAAATGCTGCTTGAGTTGCGGAAATCTTGGTCTCGTGCGTTTTTTCTTGAACCACTTGAGTCGATAAGGTATTCAATGGTATTATGCTTCCGGCGGCATGATTCTTGTCGGTTTTTTGTGTTATTTCACTCAACATTAGATCGAATTGGATAATGGTCAAGGAATTCTAAGAAATGAAAGCTCTAAGCTTATCATTTCGCCATCAAGAATATACTCATTCAAATTCCATAGCGCTGCGAAGTAGAGCATGTTTTTGTTCCTTATGGTAATAAGTGAGCCGCCATTTCTTTGTGGCTTTATTGCATACAGAATTGAATGTATATTCAAATTCTGGTTTCTATTCAGTATATTAGTGTGCAATTTCGTACATGTAGATCGGTAAATCTATTATCTGCGATTTTTCGAATAAATCTTCAGATAAAATAGAGGTATATTCAATGAGTCATTAATGAAACAGCTTGAACACGTACTTTATGCCTTGTAATAATTGAAGAATATCTAGAATAATTTTGCAAACTGAGTGGATAAGGGGACCTCGATAAAAAGTAGAATTATCAGTAAAATATTTCTGAGAACCTTTTCTTTAACAATTTGGTTTTCAACTCTCATTTTCAATGTTATTTTTTTAATTCGCAGCTCAAGTTCTTGATTTCGCCTCAAACTCACCTCTTCTTCTGCAGTTACATAACCTATTGATTATTAATCGCCAATTATTCATTTAAAATATAATTTCTTCATTTTAAATTCTTCTGTCTTTTTTTTATTGTGGCATTTCAAATAATTTTATACAAGATTTATTTCGTTCAGCTGTGGAAAGTTCATTGAATATTTTCCAATTAATTGTAATCAATATCGATTTTGAAACCAAGCATGCGGTATGAAGGTATTGATTTTTTGGTATAAAACTCAAGTTTTAGATGAAACAAATCGATATAATGAAAAACAATAGTGAATGGAATTCTACTACTGATGAGTAAAAGAAATCTGATGAAAGCAATTGAAATTGTTTCAGAATACATCACACATCATAATACTTTGAGGCATAGTGATAGGAAAGATGTTATGTATTCAGTGTCAGTCATCACGAATGGAAAATTATGTTTCATTCGTTAATGGGAATATATTGTTACTGCTCTTTTAATTCGTAGCGAATTAATTGAAATGTAGACTCATTTTTCCGATTTATGTCGCTGTATTCGGGTACATGAAAATCATTTTTGTGAATATCGAATAATCTGGTAATATTCACAGATGCGGATTTCATATGCAGAACCATTATCTCTTTATCTGTTTTTTCACAATTTGTTCAACATCATATTATTATAACTCTTCCATGTAGAATGTACAATGATAATCCAAGCAAATATTTTTAATTATTATTTTATGATAGGTAATTATAAATTAAATTATTAATGTTAGACGCACATGCGTTACACGATATTGTGAGGAAGTGAGAAAATCAGAAAAAAACTTACAAACAAGTAGAAAGACACAATAACACAATAAGAGGTTTAGCAATTACACCTGAAATAATTTTGAACTTAAATGTCCACTGTTAAATCTAATTATAACTAAATCTAAATAATAATAATAATAATAAACTATCTAATATTTAAATTGATTTTTGGAGTATGGCAGCATGATCTGGCATCCCATTTACACTTGCCATCAACGCCATCTTGGGGCTATTCAGAGAAGGTTCTTGAAATTCTTAGTTTGGACGGAGAGTAAAGCTTATCCACAGAGACGAGTTAATAATAACGAATTATTGCGTTGATTTAGTTTAATCTCATTGCAGAGCAGGAGAGAAACTTTATCACTCAATTTTTTGTGTAAATTACTGCACAATAGTATTGATTGTCCTCCTCTCTTGTCCGCTTTGAAATTTCGTGTTTCTAGGCAAAAGTCTTGCACTACAAAATTATTCCACCTCGAGACTCCAAGGCCAACTCGATAATTCAACCCCCATTTGTTTTTTTAGTATACATTCAATAGAGTTGCCAATAATTGTGACATTCACTTTGACTCCGTAGAAGTTATTATTAGGAGTTATATGAACAAAGAAAATTGAGTAAAATGAATTGATTTACATTTATTTGTAATACTTCATTGACTGCTATAATGTAGTTACTTTTTGAGAATACAGAGCTTATTATTAATTTAAACTTGGACCATGAACTTGAGCATGGAACAAAACATTTATTCATTTCGAAATCATGCATCGAGAAATTGTTAAGTAAGTATCGTATTGTAACTTCTTCATCACAGGATTCACACATATGTTTCACAAAAAACAAGAACAGGGAACACTTATCACTGATAACTTTGGTGCAGACAAAGAGGACAGTAGCCTTATTTGTAATAGAAATACAATTGGAGACAAATTAACAGAGAAGAATTTAAAAACTTTAAGACAGCCCCTGAGCCATTCTTGAAAAATTTCAACTTTCTTCTTTGATTTGAGCATGATTTACTTAGAAATCTAGTATACACAAGTATCAATATCCAATTTTTGTGGAATTGGTGTGAAGTTTATTTACACATTTTTTGGCACTTTTATTAAGTACTAATGAAATTATTTTTCAGAACACTTGAATTTGAAGAAAGATTTGAATTCTTCAATAAATGTAACAAATTTTTTTCGTTATCGAAAATATTTTGAACTGATAATTTTGAATGAAACGAAACGTTAACTATACGTTTTCTAGCATGTACCTGTGAGCTTGAACTGTCTAATACACCCAATTGAATTTTTTTATATGGTATTGAATGATTATATGTTCAATTCTAGCATTCTCAATAGTAGGTTACTCATATGAAGTTGTTGGTGCAAATTTGAAAATGTAAACCCTAATTAGTTATTTTTATGAAAAAGTTATGCACATTGAATTTATACTGACGTTACACTAACAATATTGTCAATTTTAATTTTCTCTATTCTTCAAATGTGAAATTCAAAGTAGTTTTTGAATCTCTACATCCTTCAAGAAGCTCGAACGGAAAAATACCAAAAATGTTCAATAGATAATTCGCAAAATACAGCCCTGAGTACCAGTACCCTTGTAGATCCTCAAGTTTTAATTACACAAATGAATAAACGGGAAACGGATGGCCGGACGGACCAGTTACAGAAATTAATTGGTGCTCATTTCGAATATAAATATAGGAGAAATACATTACATCATTGTGATAGTTGACGTACAATTTGTGTACGTAATAAATAGAAGCATTTACAACATTTATAACTGCAATATTAAGCAGTGCAAACAAAGTTGATACATTAAATATCTAGTTATTTATATATCTATATATATATATATATATATATATATATATATATATATATATATATATATATATATATATATATATATATATATATATATATATATATATATATATATATATATATATATATATATATATATATATATATATATATATATATATATATATATATATATAAAATAATTACATTCACTTACAATATATTCCAGAATTAAGTACCTACAAATATTGCTAAAATATTGAAACCTTATAATTTAAGAATAGCACATACTGCCAAAAATCAAATCGAGGAAATATATACAAAATTAAAAAGTAAAACTCTAACTCAGAAAAAACTCATACGGTTTATAATATACCGTGTAAAAATTGCAATAAAAGCTATATCGGCAAACTTCACAAAATCTCGAAGAGAGAATCAAAGCGCATAAATACGCAA
The DNA here is from genome assembly GCA_030704895.1 of Henosepilachna vigintioctopunctata. Taxonomy (NCBI): domain Eukaryota; kingdom Metazoa; phylum Arthropoda; class Insecta; order Coleoptera; family Coccinellidae; genus Henosepilachna; species Henosepilachna vigintioctopunctata. Next base: position 4,657,983 of record JARQZJ010000003.1, on the reverse strand, counting down.
AAACTCAAATAACAGCCTTACATAAACATAAAATAACAGGAAAACACGATTTTGATTACAAAAATACGAAGATTTTAGCAACTGAAAAAGATAGAAAAAGTAGAGAAATTTTAGAAATATGAAAATTCGTAAAAATTTAGAAAACACAGTAAATGAAAGAACAGACATTAAACATCTTAATACTATTTACAACAACTTAATAAACCCCACAAATAACGCTCATAAAATAAACACACAACAATCACCAAACATCACATCTCAAAACTCATTTTTTCCAGATCTACCTTCAGTTTCACACACATAAACCAACAATATACATATTCTGGATAAGTATAAAAAACTATATGTAATAAAATATCTTAAACAGGCAATAAATCAATTTCAAGAAATATATATATATATATATATATATATATATATATATATATATATATATATATATATATATATATATATATATCATCTGGCTTACCATGAGTTTTTCAGAGGTTTCCTCATGGTGAAGAAGACTAAAACTTCCGAAGCGAATGCTGAGCCAGAAATATTCCTCTGATAATGAAAATCATTAAATGAAGATACAAAAAAATTTATTTGATTTTTCTAAAAAATCAGTTTGACATTTTGATGTCTATAGTAACTCATAAATTCAATTATTCATTAGTTTTGACAAAGTTGTGATATACAACGAAACATTAACAAAAATAAAGTTTTTCATATCAAAAGAAGCCTGTTATTGCTGAAAACATTACATTCAATATAAAATATCTTAAACAGGCAATAAATCAATTTTATAATATATATATATATATATATATATATATATATATATATATATATATATATATATATATATAAGAAATCTACTACAAGAAAAATAATTCTACATTTCTCGTGCTATATTATCGCACTTTTAAATATTCAATATAAAAAGTATACTAAAACTTTCATTCAATATTTTTTCGAAAACTTATTCAGAAGAATATTGTAGAAGAGCTGGCTATAAGAAACATGAACAATGCGATGTCTCTAATATCCTTCTAGGGTACACTTCTAAAATTCTCTAAGTTTTATCCATAGAAGGATAATGGAGACATCACATAGTACATGTTTCACATAGCTAACTCTGCTATAATGGTTTTTTGAATAATTTGTCAAAAAACTTATCGAAATGAAGTTATAGTATAATTTCAATATTAATAATAGTATAATTATTGTTTTGGTTGTTCTGAGTGTGGTTACTTCGACTATTATTTATAAAATTATACTTGTTTTGTCAGCGTTTCAGAGATGGTTTCTCCTTCATAAACAGTATAATATAAAACAATCTCTATTTAGTCATCACAAATTGGAATCTGTGCTATTTGAAAGTATTTTTCAGACGAATGATATCAAAATCATGATTTTATAATAAATAACTTGGAAAATATATTCCTTCTTTGTCAAGCTAATATTTCCACTTATTGAAGGTTATTCTTCAACTTTTATTTTTGAATTATTGAATTCAATGAAATAATATTTGAATACGGATTGTAGGTGAAGTTGAATTACCAACTTGAAACCATTTCATGGTTGATTTTCGAAAATTTTGAAAAAAGTTGCTTTAAAGAATTGAAGTCATTCGAACTATCCTCTTCAGCTTGGTAGTTTTGATGATAAAATATGAGAAGTGTTTTTCCATAATTCGTGAAACCTTATTTTCTTGTTGAAAATTCCAGGTCGCTCTATTATTCGAGAGCAAGGTTGTTGTATTTTCAGAACACCATAGCGCATTTAGAACTTTGATATGAATATTGATAGAATACTTCGAATTTAATGAATCCATGAAAAATTTTTGAATTTTTGGGTTTTACTTGCGAATGTGTAGAATTTGAACTCTATTCGATTAAAATTGTTCTTTCGTGGCATTGCCGTCTGTTTCATCATTTCGAAACATTTGTGATACAATTCACCACTACTGTGGTGAACAACCTAGCAATGAATCCCCACTGTTTCTTCGTTAAGCTGTAGCAAACAATTTGAATTATAGTGATCATGATGTTGCATTAACGCCAGAAAACTGAAATTTAATTACATCCCACATTGTGGGGCAGCTGCACGGTACAAACTCAAGTCAGTAGTTAATCTGATTATCCTCACCAAACACTGACCTATGTCACAATTCCCAATGCTCACCCTATAACCTAATAACACTAATAAAGGCAGGGGTGGATTTTGAATCTAACAACAAATCGGGCCTGCAGGCCCAAATCACTTAAAGAATGTTGATATTCTTGTCGGATTTTATTTCAAATGCAAAGAAATGATCAATGATTGTACGTATGTATTTAATGGACGCTCATGGCAACAAGTGACTATTAGATTTGTAATCTACATATCTCATTAATAAGTGTTCAAAATGCGAAATTATGGAAAAAATGCCAGTAAGTGAGTGGTATGGAGGTACCGCAATCAAGTAACCCTAAGAAACTTGTTTCTTTAACTGGTGTAATCTGTAATTTTCATTTCAATTGTTTACGTATGAAGTCAATTCCAAAAGAGTATTTCGGTTTTGCTTATCCATTGCCATATTTACTGTTATGAGCTTTGATGAAAGGGAGATACATACTCTGAAATTTGCTCCAACTGAATTCGAATCCCTGCAAAAAGTGTCACTGAAACTAGTAGCAGAAGAACCAGACAGCTAGCAAAAAATAATAATATGATACTTTATATTATACTTCTTTAAGACTATTTTTCGGTTATTGAAGGCTTTTTTTGCAAATTCATGCGCTCTTTTGGAATTTGTCTCATAGGTTTTTTGAAAAAAAAATTTAGTTTTGAGTTTATAGAGATGTAAACACGAAACTTGCCAAAATTTACAATAAAATAGAACTAGGATTGAAATTAATATAAAAAAGTTGAACTAATGAAGTTCAACCATCAATTGTTTTTCATATCTAGAAAAAAGTGAACCTATCTTGAAACGTTGGAAAATAATGAAACTTTAAAACTCAAAGATTTTCCCATATATAATACGAAATAAATATAATTATATAACAAATACAACAATCTGGCACTAATAATATCAGACACTAAAACTGGGGAAATTATATATATTCCATATATATATATATATATATATATATATATATATATATATATATATATATATATATATATATATATATATATATATAAAATGTGTTGATCAACTAGCAAAATCCAAATATTTGCTGTCACTATCTGACAGCAAGTGAAATGTTAATCATTTCACTTTTAATTTTGTAAGCAAAGAGGAAAGTCTTCAGTTTTAACATTTTACGATATAGACTATAGCAGTTTATATCTTAAAATGTTGAAACTGAAGACTTTCCTCATCATTTATAATATAACACAAATATATAACTGAAAAATATATACTGGCAAAATATATCTGACAAATATATACCGAATAATTATAGATGATAAATGAGGGAAATTTTGATTGTTTTTTACTGAACAATTTTTCATCAATTTGAATAATGCATTTGAACTGAATCTACTTAAGCATGCTCTGTACCAATTTTCGAAGTTCAAGTTCATACAGAACTCGAATATTGCGATTTGATCTCAGTCACCAATTTAAAAGATTAACCCTATACATCAGCTTGTTTTTAATGATTATAAACAATAAATAACACACGTTGCGGTATGTTTGTACAGGGTAAGATTTATTGATAATTCGAATAGGCAGAACATTTTTGCCACGGAAACATGCATTCAAAATTTCCCGAATTTTTCTCAAAAATTAAAGATTTCAATTTTGCCTTGCACACTTGTTCTGCCTCATTACTCTATTAATACGGGTTACCGTGACAGCGATTTCTTTACATTTTAGATCATGAATGTAATCAGATTCACTGATTTTCTATCATGATCCTTTTCAAACTCTCTTAGATTGTGTTTAAACTGTTTAAACACATCTTTCCTATTAGGAAGAGTATGACGAATGTAAAGATTTTTTCTCCCACAGTAGCTAGTAAGAGCGAACCGAAATATCGGTGTATCATTAATTGAATTTTTGGAACTGAAAACCTTGTAGTCACCTGAGATTTGGTGCAGCATATGCAAAAATTGGGTTCAATTAAAATTCACCCTTTAATCGTCTTTTTTCCAAGAAAAAACAACAGTTCTCAATTCAGTTCAATTGATAATGGAAATTGAACGTCTCAAACATTCCAAATAATGTTTGACTGAAAAACATTAGAGACTAGAGAGTTTTACTATTGCTTATAAATACATGACTCTATGAATATATTTAAAAAGTCACGAATAAATGGATATAATATATATATATATATATATATATATATATATATATATATATATAGACAAGGATATACATATATAAACTATATAAACTGATGTTCTCTGACTGTGCGCACTAAATGCCGCACTGAATTTTCATCTCCCCCGGGAAATTTTGTTTTGCACTGCTAAGCTGGTTTGGCCAGCACATACTACTAATCTTGGGTCATTTATCTTATTCTCTTAATTCTCTTCAGGCTTTGTATTGCTGACCGTGACTCACCCTCTGAACCCTTGGATGTACTTTTGCTAGATTCATTACCCAAATAATCTGAAATGGGGGTATATTGGATATATTGTCAATTTCATATATAATCTCATTCTACTGGCCATTATTAATCCCATGGATTTTAATTAGTTGAGGAATTTAATTAGTTGAATGTTTTCCAAATTATTTGTAATTACCTACATAGATAATTTTTTCTTTTCTGATAATATTCTAGAATTAGGCTTCTGTGGATTATAGGATTGAATAATAGTTGAACGATTTGGGAATTCTTGGTTAGAATCCCGGATTAGGTAGGTATGGACAATCTTGAATGCCTATGAGTTATGATTTTCCACATAATGATGATTATCAAGATATTCATTCATTCCTCAACCAAAATGGCAATCCAGAACCGGCGTTGAACTATGAGATCTAATGACAAAATTGATAAAATATTTACCCACTCAAAGAATTCGGTTGAATAGTTGCTGCAATGAAAATGAAAATTATGGGAATAATTCTGAAATTATGGAATTAAAATCAACGTGGCAACATATATATTAATTTTTTTCGAGGTGTTCTCAGCCAAACAGAACATTTGTTTAGTTAATACAACGATACTAGCTTTCGATTCCACCCCGAGTAACTCTTATAAACACCTATTGAATTTTAGAAATATCTCAATTTTTTGGTTAGTTAAATTGAAATAAGGACATTTTTCAAAAAAAATATCGATATTTATTATACGTACCAATAATCCTTCCTCTTCGAGGTCGGGTTATTTCAACTGTCAAACTGACAATCTTTGTAATCATGCAAGAAGTAATCAGTGTGAAATCAAAGATTTTCAAGTACTTGAAAGCAATTAACACATAATTAATAAATTATATGAATCAATAATTAATCTGTGGTAATAACTACATATAATGGATATATTTGCGTCTACGACCAATGTGGTATTCTGAAACACTTCTCTTTCAGTTTAAATAGTTAAAACTATTCAGTTCAATCTATTTTAATCAAGTAAGTCATTATCTTTCATCACAATATTATATATCCATGATCATGACAATCAAATATACTAGAATAAACTATAGGTCTATATCTTCTCTTCAATCACCGGCACATTGCAAGAATTAATTAAGCTGTAAGTTTTACTAACAGGTTACCTGATTAGATCTATTATTAATAGTATGATTTTGTCTAGTTTATTTCCTGAAGTTTCAGTTCGGTATTGTTGGGTGTGAAATATCATGGGAATATATCATACTTTGAAGCAACTTTGAAGTACCTAGAAATGCGATGTTTTCAATTAATCTACTTTTTTGTTATGTAGGTAATCTAGGCCTAATTCTGATGTATTTTCTCAAATCGTTGTGTTCATTATAATAACAGAATGAGTGCGTTTATTAGAGTATACTTTTAGCTTTAGCTTGTAGACAACATTAATTGGTAATTGATGTTGAAATTATTAGAAATCTCTCATTATAAAGTAAATTTGTACGCTTTCTGATACTACTAGCGCATTCGCCATATTGCAGGTCTAGCCAATCGGTTAGAGCTTCCTGATTTTTGTTTTTGTTTCCTTATCAGTCATTTTTAATTTCTTCAAATATTTCCTGTCGTAATAATTTGTTATGTATAAGGATTAGGTAAGGACGGTGGTGATATCATGAATTAACGATGTGGTTACTTCCTTACACTTACACTTTTCTTCCAATGAAACTTATATTTTCATATGAAAATTATATTGATGACATTACTAATCTTTCATATCTGTTTTGTAATTGGGTCTCTGTGCTTAATATTCGAGATTAAACATGATCTCCGATTTATAAAAATACTTGTAATTCATTTATTGATATCCATCCAAAATATGGAGGTTTCTTTTCTTTACTTCATTCTGAAATTATTCGCTAAGTTTTTTATATACAATTTAGCTATTTCACCATTTCCTATTCCCTTACTCGCTTTTAATTTGATTATTATCGAAATCTTATGTACTGTATTCTTTCTGAATAAAGGAATATTATTCAAATTACTCAGTGAAATTTAAGATCCTGAATCCTGAATAATTTTGTAAAAATAAAAGCAAGAGCTCTTTCAATTCGAACATTTTCCTAAATCACTTCCAATATATTCAGTGAACCAGAAAAATGTTGTTCTCTTCGAAACAAGATTGCCCGAAATGTTTTCCAAGACAACGGTTATTTTTACATGTCCCGTTAAACAAGTCGGGAATAAATAAACATTCTTGCCCCTTCACACATTTCAGGAATTAGGAAGCGATTTTCTCGTTGTTTGCCGAGCCGTTCCTAACTGCTTGTCTCAAGTTAAAGTCTGGCACTTTTTCAACTGGTCCTTTCTATGTTGTTTTCCTTTCTTGTGATCCTACCCTCCCATTTTGTTGGTTCACTATCTTACGTACGTATAATCGGATATTTTTATGGATTAATCTCTTACTCAGTTATTTTAGAAAAGTCACAATATCAATTCAATAATTCTGTGCTGTTGGAAACATAAACATTCCATGAACATTTTCGAATGTATGTAGGAATATCTCTGGTGGGAATATTATTCATGTTTAACTCACAAAATGAAATGAAATAATAACTATGATTGTTTAGTACATCACTTGGTGAAATATCATGTAGAATGAAGTTTGAAACTGAAATAAGATGTAATTGTGTTATGATTTCACGGTATCGAAATAATCAGTATTCTAGCAAAAAAAAAAAACGAAAAATAGACATGTTTCGAGTTATTAACTCATTGCCAAGACTCTTTATATCTCAATATCATAACTCGAATCTTGTGGAGTTAATTTTTCTTCATATTTTTTCTTTAATGGATTATTTCAATATAGTGGAAGCATAAACTAAGTAGGTTTCATTTTAATTTCAAACGTTTCTCGAAATGAAAAGGTTTAAGACGAGTTCAGAGAATACTGCCAAAGTTTGCTCCGTAAGTTCATGAAAGAGTTTGATGAGGTTTCTCAACGCAATGATAAAGAAAGTGCTGGATTAGATATCAGTTCATTGTTGTAGATTTTCATTTGTTTCACTAACATTATGACTCTTCAAGAATATATAAATTTATTCATTTATTCCTTCGCTATTCACAGGTTTGTAAACCTCATGATCAGGTATTATTAATATTTATAAATGACACAAGTGATGATATAATTCAGGGGTTCCAAAACTTATTTTGTCTTCTGTCCACTTTGAGAATAAATTATTTTTTAGCGCCCTCATTTTTTCACCTAATTCAAAACCACTATAAATTCAAATTAAATTATTTAATTATTGTGAGCTATATTAGAGAATATGAAACATTCATTCTAAACGAGGCTTTTACTCTAACTCGCAAGAGTTAAGAGACCTGAGCGCAGTAGGTAGTACACAACGGTGCTCAAGTCTCAAGTTAACTCTTACGGGCTACACCTGCCAATGAGAATAATTATTGAAACTGCTCTGGAGCAAACTGCTCAACAGCAAACTGATCAGTTGCTCCAGAGTCGTCGCCCAGTACACCACTACGTCGAAGCACTCGCCGCCACTGAAGATGTCTCTCGCAGTTAGGGACGAAACGTCTGGAAGAAGAGGAGTTCCAGTTGACCACGGCCAATCAGCCCGGAAGATCATTTCACTATGTTTCATTCTCACTCTTGCAATAAAAAACAAATTTAAATTTATATATTTTAAAATTTAGATTTCTCGCATATAAGGCTGATGGAAAAAACTACGAAAGAAACGACAAACCATTGAAATATCTGTTTGTTTTCATTAATATCATCTGACGTTGTTCTTCGTTGGCTAAAATATCAAAATTTGTTATCTCACAAAACAATATATCATTTTGAAATTATTTTCTAAACTTTCACAATATTCTATCGGGTACAGTTTCACTGGATATTTTTTATTATAAAATGTTTTAGTTTAAAAATATTAGAAAATTTATATTTGACATACAGGGGCTAGTGGAAAAAATATAGTGCAAAAACGTTTGGGAATTTCTGCTTATTCAAATGATTTGACATGTTAACTGGTTTCGCTAGAATACCGAAATTTATTACCTCACAAAACAATATCTTATTTTCCTCCATGAGAAATATTTTCTTATCAAATTCACTTACGCTTGCGTCTGAATATTTCATTATCCATCCTTTGCGAGGAAAGCCTTAATTTCGACCAGAACCGCGAAAGGTATTCATTATGTTGATCCGGCACTAAGTCTTCACTGGAAAACGAACGAACCTTCCAGAGCTCTAGTTACCGGTCTGCGGGAATCCATTTCTTTGTTTACGTTACTGAAATAGATTAATTGTCTGGATTTACGTGCTCCACCCGCCGGTTCGGCCGTATAACGTGAATTCACTTTTGTGTAACATGGCAGAGTTCAATGTTATAACGCTAACATATTCGTTTCTTTTCAGTACGCCGAAACGCTTTGAATAGTTGAATTTGAGTTCGGAGATTGCTTCTGTTGTTTACTTGAGTCAAAAACGAATGAGCGAAACAACTCTCCTCCTAACAGAGATAGAGCTCTGGGCTTTTTTGACGTTTATGATGTCGAATTTGTAGTATAATTAATTTTTTACGGAAATTCTGTTGATTTAGTCGATTAAAGGATTGTTCAATCTGTTTGAGTAGGGCAGTTGCGCTGTATTTTATGTTCGGAATAGTGAAAATTAACAGATTATTTGAAGACAGTCAGTTTGTAACAGATCAATTATGAAAGTACTGAGCTATTTTCGCCTAAAGTCTATTTCGATGATTTTGACATAAGTGGACGTCCGAATGGCTCATTCTTCATTTTTGCCTTCGGGGAAGAGTACTTTCTGGAAACATTGTTATAAAAGGTGATATTCCTTGTTAGCACAGAGATAAGCAATCGATGACTTTAAAATTTCATCATTATCGAAACTATTTGATTACTTTACTTTCAATACTTGAATACTTACATTAATTTGATATTTATTTAAAACATTTACTACACTTCTAATTTTTGTGTTGCTTTTTATATCTATTTCACTATATTTCACTATACTCTTTTGTATATACCTTCAATTGTATATTGAGTACAGTTTCACGAATGAAACTATAGAATGTTTCGAGAAAATTTTTGGATAAGCTATTCTCAAAATACAAAATCGAGACCAAGATATTCTCTCAGAAATCGTGAACTATATGCGACACACAGAAATTTATTTTATCACTCCTGGTAAAAATTTGATGTTATTCAAGTCGAAACATCGATATAAACAAAATGTATAAACTATGAAACTACTTACAATTAGAGTTACATGTTGCTAAACTGAATTGTCATAAATGTCAACACCCTAGAAGGCTGTTGGTGTTCCTTTTGGGGTGATGATCAGCCAAATAAAAAAAGGAACAAATTTAAAGAAAACACAAGACGTTTGTTGAATAATGTTAGTTCTGTTATTTTCACTGCATTATCTCTAATTGTAAGTAGTTTTATTTTTTTTAAATATTGAATTTGATCATTGTAGTCATTACTTTGCAGCTTGTTTTTTCTCCTGATGAAGATACAAAAAAGTGTAGAAATATCGAGAATTGTAATGAATAATATAATTAATAATGAGTTCATGAGTTCAGTTCACTAGACAGATTATTCCCGTTACCTAAATTCTACTACATATATATATATATATATATATATATATATATATATATATATATATATATATATATATATATATATATATATATATTATATAATAAAACAATATTTAGAATTTTCTCATAATTTGATATAAATTAAATATATAATTAATATCAGTATTAATCCAGCATTTGATAAAGAAGTAGTACTTCGAAACGTCGTCATGCGTATTTATCTTAAATTATGAGAAAATTCTGAATATTGTTTAATTATGGATATTAATTTTCTACAAGTATCGGCCTCATCAATTATCAAGATATATATATATATATATATATATATATATATATATATATATATATATATATATATATATATATATATATATATATATATATATATATATATATATCATATATATGTGAATTATTTTAAGATCTAATAATCATTTGCTGAAAGAGCGAAAAAATTTTCTGCATTGTTAATCCTTCGTATATGTCAATTTTCAGTTGATAAGTTCTGTGAAGGTTAAATTTACCTAATTTCTTTCCTTATCATCAGAAGATACTTGATATATCTTCAAGAATTCCAATAAATATTCTAAAATATTTAAAACTAATATTCAAATTAATCAACCGAATGGAATAAAGTTCTAATAGCAATTTATATCAGCAATTTTGTTGGTAGTAATTTGGGGAACAGGTCCTATGGTAATTTATTCAGTGAATGTATTCATATTTTAGCGCTCCATTTGCTAATAGTAGCACTTATGTTGAATTAGAACGAACAATCGATTCTTTTGACTACATTATTTGAAGTGTTATAAACCAGAAATAATTTTGGCATTTCGAAAGAGTTCAAGTTTGGAGGCGTATATAATTTGGTTAGAATAAATTTTTTGTCGCTTGATACAGTTGTGAAAAAACCAGAGAATCAATTTCTATAATGACACTCTCAATGCTATTCAATATATTAAAGTAAATTCAATACAATCCATTTTATGAATTTCGTAACCCTATATACAAAAAAAATATAAACTGAAAAATATGAAGTGCGTACAAATACACGAGAGTTATAAGCTCAAATATACCTACTATCCGAAAAATACACAAATAAACTTCAGAAACACTTAAATTTAAATAATGGATTATTTTTTAAGCGTAGCTTTTTTTTAATCGAATAAAACACTCAATTTGCATCATGTATTCAAAATTTTTATTAAAATTGATAACTTGGTCTTTGTCATTTACATTTTAAAGATAACTTCATGTAAATGTTGTCCGCGGCTCCGTATCAAATGTTCCATTCGAAGGTCCAATTTTGCATCACTTTTTCGAGAATTTCGGCATGTATCCCACGAATTACGCGTGTTATGTTATCCTGTAAGGCTTCAATCGTGTTCGGCTTGTCCACATACACTAACGACTTTACATAACCCCACAAGAAATAATCCAGAGGCGTCAAGTCGCATTATCTTGGCGGCCAATTCATAGGGTCATTTGAGAGATAAGCTGCTCACCAAATTCACCGTTCAACACGTCCATTGTTTCACGAGCTGTGTGGCATGTGGCTCCGTCTTGATGAAACCACATGTCAATCAAGTTCAACTCGGCCAACTGAGACAGAGAAAAGTTGCGTTATCATGGCTCAATATCTTTCGCCGTTGACGGTAACGTTTCTTCCACGGTCGTCTTTGAAGAAAAATGGACCGATGATGCCACCAGACCATAAACCACACCAAACTGTCGTTTTTTGGGATGCATCAGTAATTCTTGTATGGCATGTGGCTGTTCATCACTCCAGATGCGACAGTTTTGTTTATTTACATATCCGTTAAGCCAGAAATGAGCCTCATCGCTGAATACAATTTTTCGATAAAACAGCGGATTTTCATTAAGCTGTTCGAAGGCCCATTCACCAAAATTAGACGAAATGACAGGTCATTCGGCTTCAATTCTTGCAGAAGTTGAATTTTATAGGCTTTCAAACCCAAATCAACACTTAAAATTTTCGATGAGGTTGAGTAACACATGCCGAATTGCTGAGAACGGCGACGAATTGACATTTCATGATCCTCATTAGAACTGTACGCTACGGCTGCAATATTATCTTCAGTGCGCACTGTACGCATGCGAGACAATGGTTTACTGTCCAACAAAGTAAACTTGGTGCGAAATTTGGTGATAACAGCTCGAATTGTTGATTCACCAGGTCGATTATGACGACCATAATATTGTCGTAACAAACGCCATACAGAGATTTTTCACAGAGCACGAATTTTTATAGTAAATTTCAACAATTTGCAATCGTTGCTCGTTTGTAAGTCTTTCCATGATTAAAGCTCTGTGGTTGATGCGGGTAATTTGCAAATAAAAAAAACTACTGATCATAACGATAATAAAGTCTGTATTATGATTTTTCGAGATGTGATCTTTGTTATCTAAAACTTAAATTGAATTAAACTTAAAATTAAAGTAAAACAAAAATTTTTGATGAAGTTTATAAGATTACTTCGGAGCATAGGGGATGTTCTAAACAATCCGAGAATATATCGAGTATTTTTCCCTATTTATTATCAATAACTGACATAATTGATATATTGTGAACAATTTCTGAGAATGAACAAAACCATAAATATAAAGAGTCTATTTGCATGTAACTTTCTCTTAGTAAAATACTAATTCTAATTTTCTCCTTTCCATGCTTACCTTGGATAACCAGGAATACGATGTAAGTGTATATATGTATTTTGGGCTTTTTCAATTTGGCTAACCCTTGTGAATTGCGATTGGAACTTATTGATTTACCTGCTTAGTAATTATTGTGTAGATTGACATAAAAAATCAATTTAGGTATCAATTATTCATCCATAAGGTTGAATTATTCAGTAGCATTGATGAGTTTGTCAATCATTGGGTTCAGTATCAATTATTTATTACTGAAGATTGATAGCTTTTTTTTCTCTAGATAGTTTCAGGTGTATAGTTTTCCTGGAAAGCATTAGATTTTTTTTTGAAGAATATTTGCTTTTATTCACGATTTAAAGATGCAAAATATATTCATTGCTTCATATAACAATTTGAAAAAACCGCAGTATAATGATTTCAATCGTATATATATATATATATATATATATATATATATATATATATATATATATATATATATATATATATATATATATATATATATATATATATGATATATATTAATATATATATATATATATAACATTATATGTAAATATACATATATGAACATTAATGTAAAAGTTATTAGATATGAAAAAGCTGAATCATCTGTAAAGCCATAATATTTTCATAGGATTAGTCATGGTGAACATTGGTTTCTTTCAAAGCGAATGATGAGCTAGAAATTTCCTCTGAAAATCACGAAAAAGGCTACAGGGATAAACTTCTAATTATTTATTATTTCTGTTTGATATTTGAATATTTTATCCTTTTCACTGTAGAATTTTTAAGAGGTCGACAAGTTGTATTTTTTATAACAATTTCAAGCATCAACGAAGATGTTTCATTTTTCCTAAACTTTCAAGTTTTTCAAAACTTGTTATTGATATTACTTAAATATTTTAATACAAATGCTTGTCTGGCCGAAAACTAAAGAAATGAACAATTAGAATGATTGCCTATAAATTTCGAGGCAGTGTTTCGAATTGAATTGACACAACTTTACTTGTTTAATATACCTATATCGTTTTTGAGGAAACGGAGCTCAATTGTAATATGTACTAGGGTAGATAATTCGTGTGAACCAAATTCATATTCTAATCTTCATTTCATTAATTTTTTCTTCTAACTCTCACAGAATATTCTTCACATCATTTTCGTTGTAAGCTTGAACAAACTTACAAAAAAATTTGTTTTTCAGTTATGAAGCATGAATGACGTGAAAATTGCTCATTGAAGTTTGAATAATATCATTTTCCTTTATTTACAGATACAGACAATCAACGTGTGATTATTCACGTTCGTGACATCAATGATGAGCCTCCGTACTTTATCAATCGTCCCCTGCCGATGCAAGCGGTGGTTCAACTGAACGCGGCACCAAACACCCCCGTGTTTACCCTGCAGGCCAGAGATCCAGACACCGACCACAACATTCACTATTTCATTGTTCGGGATAGGACCGGGGGTAGATTTGAAGTTGACGAAAGATCCGGGGTGGTGAGAACCAGAGGCACGGATCTCTTCCAATTGGACATGGAGTACGTACTTTACGTGAAAGCGGAAGATCAGAACGGAAGGGTTGACGAAAGGAGATTCCAATCTACCCCGGAGGAGCGGTTGTCTATTGTAGGGGGAAAGAGAGCTCCGCAGTTTTATATGCCAAGTTATGAGGCGGAAATTCCGGAAAACCAAAAGAAGGATTCAGAGTAAGTAAACGTTTGCATAAAAATATATAATGTTCTCGATTTCTGTAATTATCGAATGATTGTATATTGATATTCACCAGCAATAAATTATATATTTGAAGGACTTACTATTTGGATTGAATATGAAGAATACTTCTGATAATTCAATGCATTTCTTCTTCAGGAGTTTCAAAATATATCATCTAGATATGTTGTCATCTTCACAAGAATGATTATAGATTTCCCATTTTGGTCTTTAGACTTTCAAGTTTTATAATCATTTAATTATATTATGAACATGTAAGATATTATACATATATATCATATTATATCCATATTTGATAGCTTCCAATATATGAATATAATCATTAAGATGATTCTTTTAACCTGAATCATCAAATTTTCATTGTAGGCAACTCTTTATACACTACCGTGTTAAGAGTGTTGTCTAGTCCGGTATTCTTAGGCACGTTATTGGTATCTGACAATTATAGCTACAAATATAAAACCTCCGAAATTTACAAATTTATATTAATATATCGTTAAAATTTTGTCTTCTTGAACACAAATAGAAAAAAAGAATTGAAAATCACATAAACTTTCTGTCACTTCAACGTATTTTACTTTGAATATAAAACTTAAAATTCAAACACTTGAACTTTTGATTTTCACTTTATACAAAGCATTATAGAATGACAGTATTCTGTTAGCCGTTTATATTAATTAAGTCGTTTGTAACGACGAAACGCGTCATGCTATGTTGTCAATAAAGTGTAAATAAAAATAAATTCAATGGACGATGAATCTACTCTGTGATAGTTCATATTTAAATGAGAGGTAATAATAAAAACTTGTCTAAAAATCACTGACTGAACAATTCTTTATTCGACTAGTTTCGCCTTTTACAGCATTCTTGATAATGCTGTAAAAGGCGAAACTAGTCGAATAAAGAATTGTTCAGTCAGTGATTTTTAGACAAGTTTTTATTATTACCTCTCATGTAAATAAAAAGTTCAAGTGTTTGAATTTTAGTTTATATTCAATTATAATGGATTTACATCGAGTTAACGCCAACACTATTAAGTATTTTCCTTTATTGATTGAACAGTTGATTATTGTCATCTGTGCAAAAACTTTTCATTGAAATCATTTGGCATTATAATAGTTTTTTAAGATATAAAAGAAGTTCCAAAAACGTTCTGGTGATAACAATTAGGAGTATGAAATTTTTACGTAGTGTCGAGTAGAAATTCATTAATTTGTTGTTATTTCAGCATAATATCCGTCAAAGCGAAGTCTTTTGCCGATAGGGAAATCAGATACACTCTGAAAGCGCAAGGACAAGGTGCAGGCACTTTCAACATTGGACCAACTTCTGGAATCGTTAAATTAGCTAAAGAATTGGATTTTGAAGACCTGCGGCAACCTCATGTTTATTCATTGAGCGTAACCGCTACAGAAGATTCAGGGGGATTTTCCACTTCCGTTGAGGTAAATTGGATATAGATTCGATCGAACAATTTTCCTTCAGATTTTCTTCTTAACGTGTGGTACCACGATTGTGAAATATAAGTTGCAAAGAAACGTAATACCGATCTCATATATCGCTTTTACTTTAGAGGACTATAAAGAACCAATTTTGAAGTAATAGAGAAATATATTATCTCTATTATTTCTTTTGTCAATATAATGATTTCAATTGTCCAATGACAATAACGTCGAAATTATGCTATTAATTATGACAATTTAAATTAATTATGAATATATACATTTGGTAAATATGTATATATTCATTCATTCATTTAGTGTATACAATACAGAATTCTGAATGAAATATTACGTAGGAAGAAAGAAAATCAGAGGTTCTTCGTTATTTTCTAAGGTAAAATGGAATATATACCAACGTAACTAACATACAATATGAAATACTTTCCTTTTATTTAAGGCAATTTTGTTTAAAAATTTATTTTGAAAATTTTCAATAATACATTAGGTATATACGAGTATATATTTTTTCGTTTACGATTTTATTCTTCTTCTCGAAAATAACAATGAAATTGTTAGGTATTATTTCAAAGAACATGTCAATGTCAATGATAACATATCAGTTATTTAATGCGAAAATAATTTTTTATATATTACTACAGAATGATTTCGTTTATGCGTTTAGGTAAATTTCATAGTCATTTCAATTGAGTGAACAGAAAATTTTGCATTTGTTTGATTTAGAAATATATTTTCAAATTATTGAATGTTTATTTGGCTTTGACAGGGAACACATTTTTTTTCTCTCTTAAATAAATAGGAGTATGTCATCAGAGATTTTTCGCCCATCTCTGTAGTTTTCTTATAAGCAGACCCAATATTTAAAGCAGATTCAGAACATAGGTTAATATATTCAACATACAAATACCAAATTTTTTCTTTTTTCTGTCTGTTTCGTTTTGTACAGACACGTACAAGGAACCATTTCTTCTGCTTGGTTTGACCTCTTGTTTCTTGTATTTTTGTGTGTTTTCAAACTGCACAACGATCATCATTCTCATTAAAATTTAAGCAATTTTAGTCCTATCAAGCTTGATTCATGATAACCAATATTATGACTAATTAATTATTGGAATGATCTAGATGTTGTTGCAGGTTGGTTATAATATAATAGTTCCAAAAGCTAAGAGTGAATGAACGTTATAGTGATATATTGATGTTTTTCATGAATTTATAAAAATACATTGTCAACAGTTTTCAGAAACAAATATAATTTGGAATATCTGTATTTTCACTGAAGTTTACTATTATTTAAAATATCCTGATCCAAAAAATTCAATATTCTTCGATGTAAAAAATAAATAGCTATAGTGATTTATTTATTGAATTGTCTTTTTTTCTAGTTAACCATTCGAGTCACAGATGTCAATGATAACGCCCCAAAGTTCGAATTACCTGATTACCAAGCCCACAATGTTGACGAGGACATTCCTCCCGGAACAAGCATCTTAAAAGTTAAAGCAATGGACGCAGATAGTGGGACAAATGCAGAAATCGAGTATCTCGTTTCAGACGATCACTTCAGCGTGGACCCCAGTGGTATTATCTCCAACAACAAGCAACTTGATGCCGATAACAACAACGCTTACTACGAATTTGTTGTGACCGCGAAAGACAAAGGAGAACCTGCAAAGACCGGCACAGCCACTGTTAGAGTTTATACTAAAAATAAGAACGACGAAGAGCCAAAATTCTCGCAGCAAGTGTATACTCCCAATGTTGACGAAAATGCCGGTCCTAATACCCTTGTTACAACAGTAGTGGCATCAGACAAGGATGGTGATAATGTACGTTTCGGTTTTGTCGGAGGAGGAACAAGCGCAGGTCAATTTGTTATAGAAGAAATAACGGGTGTGATACGATTGCACAGCAAATCCATTACCTTGGATAGGGATAAATATGAGCTGAATGTAACCGCAATGGACGATGGTGCTTGTTGCGTTAATGGAGAATCTACAATTCACACCAGTACTGCTGTTGTTGTTGTCTTCATAACAGACGTCAATGACAACAAACCAATTTTTAAGGATTGTGGTACATATTACCCAAAAGTTGAAGAAGGTGCTCCAAATGGTTCACCGGTGATAAAGGTACATGCAACTGATGAAGATAAGGGAGTCAATGGCCAAGTCAAGTACTCCATAGTGCAGCAACCCAATCAGAAAGGAACAAAGTTTACTGTTGACGAAGAAACAGGTGAAGTAACAACCAACAAGGTATTCGACAGAGAAGGTGATGATGGGAAGTTTGTGTCTATAACGGTCAAGGCAACAGATCAGGGAGAACCCTCCTTGGAAGGTGTTTGTTCTTTTACTGTGGAGATTACGGATGTGAACGATAACCCTCCCTTATTTGATAGACAGGTAAGAATGTGGTGGTGTAGAATTTTGAGGCCACCCTGATTTTACCGATTTCTAAACCTATGAATAATTCCATTCATGTACCAATTCACAACATTCAAAAGATATTCATAACAGATCAATTGAATTGATACAAATATTGCCTCCATATCAAGTTAATTAACCGATAACTCAGTTCATAACATAGCAGTAGAGATTTGGAATTATAGTATGATAAACTCTACTCTAATTTGGTTAAAATCATAATAACAGAAATCGTAATACATTAATATTAGTCTTCAATAACAAAACCAGAACAATGCTTTGAATTATTACTTTTACATATTACCCATAGGTTCTACAGATCAATTGTAATGCAGATAAGCTTATACTCGGTTCATACTTGGTTACGTGAGTATGGATTAACTCAACACACTCTTCGTATACTCTCAAGTCGAGAGGAGTATATGCATAGTTTGTCGTCGATTATTTTTAAAGAATGGTGGATGTAAACGACAGTTTTGCCAAATTCTTTCAAAATGTTATTACTACTTTATCATCTACCTAAATAATTGTTAACAATAGAAATCAGTTTGGGATTCTACTAAAATGCTAGATAGACAATGTAATTGTCTAACTTTACAGTATTTGTGAAGAGATACAGTTAAGGAACCTGTTTCCAATTTTCAAATTTTAAGAGCAACCATTAAACCATATCAAACCCAATATTTCCTGGTTTATATTCAACCAAAATGATTCTAGTATTTGAATGATTTTAAAAAGGAAATGGGATAGTAATACTTCAATACAATTGTATTCCAAGTTTGTATTGATTTAAATCTTACGAGGTAAAATTATTGAATTGACATGAGAAGGTTTTTTGAAAGAAATAAATCTGTTCTTTCAAAGAGATAGAGTTTTTTGGATGATGAGAAATTGGAGTCAGTGCATAAACCATGTGGATTAGTGATGGCTCAAATACTATGTGGATAATGAAAATTCATTGTGATAATGAAATTTATATTGTAAACCAATCCAGAAGTTTTTACTACTCAGTAGCATTACAATGGGATATATATTGATATATTTGAGCAATAGACTTTAGATTCAGAACACTGCGAATTGTCTTCACGATGTAGAAGATATCAGATTATTCCCGTTAGCAGATATTTTGGTTTAGTTGAGGATTTAATTAGTTAAGCTTATACCCAGAAACTTTAACATTAAATTATTTCATGAAAATGAAGTTTTATTCATCTTCATTATATGTTATAACTTTCTTATCACTTGGAACATTTTCAGAAATATGTCGAGAACGTTAAACAGGATGCTAGCATAGGTACTAACATTCTCCGTGTATCTGCTTCGGACGAAGATGCTGACAATAATGGCGCCATAGTTTACACCCTAAGTGCAGGTAGTCAACCAGCTGATTTAGAATATTTCGAAATTCAACCCGAATCTGGGTGGATTGTTTTGAAAAAACCACTCGACGTAAGTATCATAAGAACAACGATGACTTGAAAATTAATCTTTACGATCTTTAAGCGAATGAAAGGGTGTTCATGTGTGAGATTTTGAACAGCATGCAAACTCGATGATGGACCTGAAGTTGGGGAGATCAAAGCGTATTATTTCATTTTAAAGTGATATCACAATTTATGTAACTTCTAAATTTCATATTTTTCATCGAGTTCGAATGTTGGATATTTAATTCGTTTCAGCAAAGCTGTGGGACCAGAGAAAGCCAACCCTAGGTACGAGTGGAATAGCTGCTTCTTTCTTCATTTACAGTGCACTTTACTTTCAGTTGCTCTCAACAACCGGCCTTTGTAGGCCGATTGCACTGATCTCTGTACTTTATTGTTCAATGAGTTTTTTCTACGGCACACCTCGCATAAACATACAGTATACTAATACTGTGTCTTTAACTGTTTTTCGTTTTGTAGAGGTTAATTATAGGACCATATAATCCTATATATAAGGATATTTATTTAAAAAAATTGTATGATTACAATATGTTCTGTCGAATCTTTTATAAATGACTTATAAATATTTCGATAATTGGCCAAATACACTAATATATTTTCATCAATCGTATTAGAAACATGATTGTGAAGGTTTGGTTTAAATGTGCAAAAGTAATGCAAGTACTATTGGATGTATTACTATGAATCATTGAAATTGGATATAGCTTTTAAGAACATGTAAATCATATTTTTCACTGAATTCAAATAGTTATCATATGTACTGAATTTTATTTCTGCATAATAATATATTTGCATTATATTCAATATAGAAGCAATGAAAATAAAATTTCTCATAATATTAAAGTTCAATTATACTAACTGGAGGTACCTGTGTTTATTGACTTCCACGTAGTTCAGAAACTCTTTATAAATACTACAAAAGCCTTGAGGATTTGATCTGTTGAGGATTCGATGTATTTTTGTAATCTTTGAATAGCTATATTAATCTTGAAGTTTTTTCTACAAAAATCTGAGTCTTGTTCAATTTAGCTTCCAAAAGGTCCTACAATTAATCTTTCTACAAAAACTACTCAGTTATACTTTTATAATTTGGAGTAGCAAGGAGCTGTTTTTGTTTTTGTGCCAGTAGCTTAACTGGCGAGCGACGATGATTTTTATTCTCCAATGGTGTGATTTTGCAGAGATGTGATTTTTGCTGCTGATGATTTTTTAAACTGTTTTTTGATGATTTTTGAGTGATTTTTTCCAGGAGGATTTGACTAACTCTTTAATAATTTTGGTCACGAGTGCCGCAGGAGGCAGGTTTTTGAATCACCTTGGGGTGGGCACCTCTTGCGGCACTCAGACATTGTGACATTTTTAACTTGTGTATGGGGCGGCGTACTAACACAATAACCGCATTCGTACGATGCGGCGAAACGTCCAACGGTTTTTGAAGGTCGTTTACGAAAGTGGCTAAGAAGATTTTTGCACATCCTTGCTCCCGCCCCAGCCCAACAACTATTTTGAAAACTTTTTTTGCATGTTATGCCTGCTTAAAAAGTTTTTCTTTTGGTTATATTATATGTACTATATTTTTCCGTTTTATATTTTTTTAACTGCACCTTTCTGTTCGGCGTTCAAACCGCCCACATGGAAACAGGGATGTTATTCAGTAAGTAGGTGTCCGGCAACCGTACCTTACAAGTATTATTAATTGCGAGGTTGTACGGACACTAGAAAATAGCTTTGCCGGTGGCCGCCCCCATTTTCTTGTGGACATATTTGCTTCTACTATTGGTGATGTGGAAAACTTGACGAATTCACGTCCTTGTACATAAATTGATTATAATGTTGAATAATTTTCAGCCGAGTTTCTTGAAAAATTTCTTAGGAATTCGTATGGGCGATTGGAAAAGAGCCGGGAAAATAGGGGTGCGCGCTGGTTTTTCGCTAATTTTTCTATTGGTTTAAGTTGTGTGATTGAGTTATCATTTGGTTAATATATTAAGTTGATTGAATGTGTTATATTTGGTTATTCCCTCGTGCCCTGACCTGACCGTGCCCATATTTAGCGAGACAGGTACCGACTGCGCGTTCGCGCGTCCGACAAAGGAGAACCAGCCTCCTACGCGGACGTGGACGTTGAATTAGACGTCGTAGACAGGAACAATAAGCCGCCGTTGTGGGATGTCAACTCGTACGGCCCCATTCACATCAGAGAAAATGTCACAGTGGGTACAATAGTGACTTCTGTGAAGGCCAGGTTGGTATAGCCGCGTATTCAAACTGCGCGGCAAACCTTGCGCGACGCCGGCAGCGGATCGTTGGAAGGGTGGGATGATTGTTTGTAATTCACGCGAGGGGTTAATCCTACGCCGGCGTCGCGTCCTCCCAGCCTAAGTCCAATCACTCCGCCCAAATGTCCATCTCAAGTTAACGAGTGCTCTGTTCCCGCGCGTGCCAGCGAGAGACCTACAAGTTAGAGGCCACTGCGAAAGACAAAGGCTTTCCGCCCTTGTCCCGGTCCGTGGAGGTGCAGATAGACGTGGTGGACCGCGCGAACAACCCTCCCGTCTGGGATCACGTGGTGTACGGTCCGATCTTCATTCGAGAGAACCTCCCGGTCGGGGCCAAGGTTGTGTCAGTCAAGGCAAGGTCTGTCCACAGAAAGTTCAGTAATAATCCGTGTGACGCTGTGCGGTAGCACGACGCTGCACGGCGCTCTACGTCTGTTTGTGCACGCTTCACCCGCGGGGCAGCACGGAAGCCCTCGCCTAAACCACCACCCCAATAACCATACTCAAGGGTTCCCTGATTCATATACCAGCAGTTTTTCATATGCGTTCACATCGGTTTTAATACTTTCGAAAAATAGTGGCATCATGAAGTACTTAACTTTGAACATTTTAAAACTTTCACTGATGTTCCATGCTTTCAATTCATATTAATTAGTGTATTGATATTAATCTTATGAAGGGTGATCTCTATTTTTGCATTATGACCAGAAATCTGTGTCATATAATTTTGATTTTCATTCTCCATACAAATGCCGCCAGAAAAAAAGCGTTTTCGTTCATTTTTAAATTGTCAAGGTGAAAGTTACTCCGGTATTATGCTTCTGAATAGAAAACTGCGACATTCTCTAAATAACGATACACACTCAAGATGAAATAATCTAGGACCAATAATCTAGGATTTTTAAATATTCAGAGCACCTGAATATTATTCACCATTCAGGTCAATTATGTCTTCGTTTAATTAACGAAATAATACATTGCGAAAATAATTCCATATTTTTCTTGTAGAAGTTTAAACTGTATTTCTGTTTTATTAAACATTTACAATAAATTTTTCTAAATTGAGTTTTTTATTTAATATGTTCAAGTTTATGATGTGCGTTCGATAAGATTCAAGAGGAGTTATATCGATGGTAACATTTTTCATCCTTTTAAGTATTAAGGGCTCAGGAATATTTCATATTTTAAAATAGATTCTTCGGAAATTAAACTCCTACTGAAGAGTGTAAAAACGAATGTTGTATCCTTATGTTGCATGAACTAACTTACGATACGATCGTACCTAAACTAAATTGCACATCTGCTAGTTGAGAGCACAGTTGGGACCAGTACATATCTAATTTACTACTATCACTTTGCTTTCGTCATTTTAATTCATTATCATATTTCAAATTGAAATGTAACATGTTTCATTGTACTTTTTCATCTACTTAGGTGATATTTGTTGAAAAGTTCTCTTAAGTAATGAACCTATAAAATCGTTATATTTTTATCGCAATATTTTGTTTCATATGTCATTTCGACTTTTATTTATGTAGATGTGGATCAATTATCGATGTCAATAAGTTTTGAGGAATATTCATTTTTTGATCGTAGGTATAAAACCTGAGGTTTATCAGTGAGGTGAAGTTATTATTTTACAAAAGTTCTTTGCATAAATTGTATAGCACTAAAAAGTTACCATTTGTAAGCAATTTATCAAAGTCAATAAAGTGTCCAGATTGTCTTGGAAATATGCTAAAACTCCTTGATTACCAAGCTTCCACTTAGCTTCAAAAAATTCCAGATTTTTTGGAAGCATGAAGCAGTTTCATCGAATACAATGAACAACTAAAAATTTAAGACTAACATTGAATACCATCTGGAATGGTGGATGATAATATCTCATTGATTTGTATTTTCATAGCATTTAATTTCTTTTCTTTGGTGAGAAATATTTTCATATGAAAAAGAAAATTATTATGAAGAATAATGAACATTTATGGAAAAAACCAGAATGTTGATAATGGAAATCAATAAATACTTCTGATTTAAGGTTTATGTAAAAAAATCATAAGAACGATGAGGATAGTAACTAACAAAAAAACAGGTATGCTGAATTCAGTGAGTGCAATGAGTTATAATGAAAGACAGGTAGAAATTAGACAATTGTCCTTTATTGTCTAGTATAATATAGTCTAGTAAAATATAAAATAATTATTTTACATTTTAGGACGAAACATTTTGAACAATGTAGGTATTGTAGGTCTATTCTTTTAGCGAACCGATATATAACAAATTCATCAATATAGAAGGCAAATTATTCTAATTCGCATTTTTTCATATTTATCAGATATAGGTTGTTTTTTGTTGGGAGTTCTGCACAGTTTTTCAACGTACTCAACTATAGAGTTTAGATTTAACCTTCGCAAACCCGCCTAAAGGAAAATATAGCAAAAGTTATTCACGCTCTTAACATAACAAGAACCACTGCTGATTATGTAGAAAAAAATTGCAATCAGAATGCCGTCGAAATTCTGGGTGTATTAATCCTCTCCATCAATCCTTTTTGTGCGGTATACGAATGTTGTTGACGCGCTGACACCACACGCAATAATTCACTATCAACAGCTTGGGGCTGGGGTAAATGCAATTTTCAACAACATTCTGTACCCGATTTTTCTTATCCATCATCCATCATATACTTAGATTTAGTTCTTCATTTTCATTTATCTGCGCAGTTGAATTAATTTCTTGACGAAATGCCAGTCGATAAATTTTATATATTGAACATTAATTCGAAAAAAGAACTTTTAATATTGAAATGTTCATACTTAATTACTGAATTTCCATGGTATATAGTTGATATTTCAATTGAAAAATTGATATTTTTATAAAGAAATGTATAATTTGATGTCTTGTA
Source organism: Henosepilachna vigintioctopunctata (assembly GCA_030704895.1). Lineage (NCBI taxonomy): Eukaryota > Metazoa > Arthropoda > Insecta > Coleoptera > Coccinellidae > Henosepilachna > Henosepilachna vigintioctopunctata. Next base: position 4,632,888 of record JARQZJ010000003.1, on the reverse strand, counting down.
AGAATATTGATAATTATTGTATTGCACCTATTTGGTCATGCTGTAACTCCCTGAGTTTTTATGAAGACCTTCATAAAAATATTTTTATTCTCTTTTGAAGAAAAAAGAATAGAATTTTTTTGCATATTGTATGCCTATTGATGGTATTTCTCAGCTTAGTAATCTAAAAATTATGAAGATATATGATTCCATATTTTCCTTAACAAGTGACGTTGTGTTTGTCGTTTACAATCTTCAACGGCAGTCTTCATATAGCCATCCATTTCATGTGATAAAAAAAAGTTTATGTCCCTATTTGAGGATGTGTCGTATCCACCTCAATTCATATTGAAAATATATTAAGAACAGTGGTTTCTTTCATCTTTAAGGGACCCACATGTATGTATATACAGAGAATTACGGTAAATGTAAGTAGGTAATATTAACAAGTTTAAGTTGTTTCTGCCTGTATTTCTGCCTGTTATGGTTGTAAGTCGGAAACATTATAATAGAAATTTTCATTTTCAAAATGAAACAACTCTGATCTATCATTACAATGGCTTCCTCGGATAGTCCTACAAAGTCATTGTGTTAGTGAAACGTAGACATGTCACATTTGTTGTATTGTTCAATGAGGGTCAATCTAAGAAGAAATTTGTTCCTTCGAAAAATTTCTCAACTTGAAATGTTCTCATAATTTTCGAATATCTTGAACGTTATTGTTATCTCTCTGACGTTTCTGAGCTTTTTTTGTAAAATGAAGTGCAAATACGAAGTGCAGACAGAATATGTTATCAAAGAAGGGCTGGCTCATGGTCCACTGTTGTGACCTGAGTTATTTCTCATAAGTATTGATACTGATTGAAATGAAAAAATTCTGGCCTATGTTATCGTTATAGTAACTTATGTTCTGATCAGTACCCAAAGATTTATTTTTGTTTACATCTTTGGGATATAATACCCAAAGATTTATTCTTAATTATATTTCAATACAATAATTTGAAAGCAAATAATCGAGTTCTTCATTTATTCGACTGTAATTTCGAGTTTAGATTCATTCCATATCAACGAGAACTGAAAGTGTGACTTCAAGAAATCAATTCAACGGCTGCAAATATGTAGGTGATAAAAGTTTTATGTGATAATATTTTCAGGGTAAACTATATTGGCAGACAGCGGATATATCATGAAAATAAGTTGATTTTTATCGGCCAGCAACTACTACAAAATTCTAAATTGTTTTTGCATGATCATAGGGGTATAATAGTTTCAATTTTTGAAGGTTGCTGGCCTCTGCATATTTCCATTTAGTGTAGCAATTATAAATGGTTGCATGATGCATTTTAATTTTTGACATACGTCAAAGTTTTTGAAGTATTCATGGTGAAAGATAGGTAAAGGAAATCGTTCAATTTATGAAATAATTTCTGGATCGCATCAGTGAAATGACGATTTCACGAAAGTATCGTCGATTGTATTGACGATTTTTTTTCAGTTTTTGAAAAACACTTTTTGAATAATATTGGAAATCATCCAAAACTGCTCTTCGCTAAATCTGGAATCTAGTGCTATATATTTTTATCAATCAATGAAGTTCTTCATTGAAATTCTTCAATTATAAATATTTATATATACATATTTCAATGGGTGTTTAATTATTTCACTCAATATGAAAAACTGAAATGACAACTCAAGTTTGATTGTATTTTTTTTTGAAAAATATTCGAATGAGAATACCAAAACGAATTCATAATCACCATGAATACAAAAATACATTCGTCTATCGGTTATTTTGCATGTGGTTGATAGCAATAAGCCTTATCGTATTTTTGTTTGAGGATATATTGCTTTTGATCATCAACCTGTTTTTGAGTAATGGAGAATTTTCGGAGATATTTATAAGTGAATTCTGCAAGAAGGTTTCTATTTTTCAACACATTTTCGTGTATGTAGCTCTGGAATTGAGAACAACCCAACAGTATTTTATCGACTCATGCCTGGATCAACAGCTCAGACCAACAAGTTCCACACTTTCTACCTACAACAAAGGCCAGACAATGGATTTACTTGGGCCGATATCAAAGTAAACCACCCTCTTGATTATGAGACAATCAAGGAATATAACCTCACTATCAGAGTTGAGGTACGTAGACGATTATTTAAATAACTCAAAATAATATTTCCAAAAATTTCAACAGAATTTTTTAGTTCTAATTCACGATGTATAACGTGAAATGCAAATTTTGATAGTTGCCAATAAAATAAAGAAAAATTGGTGTTTTGGATTAATATTATTGTTTATTTTGATATGCTTTGATACTGATTCGTTTTGATTGATTGACCTGTATGAAAATTTGTTCTCTACAAAATCTATTTGGGAACATATAATTTCAGAGTAAAAGATAAACTATTTAATTCATCTCTTTCACTGTATAGAGAATTTGGGAGATAATAACCAACTTGCTTTCCTTATTTTGTTCAGTTTAAAATTTAAGTCAACTGATCATGTTTTCTGATATAATGTTTATGACTACCCTTGTTCTATCATCTTTTCAGAGAAATTATTTAGAGCCCAATGCTTTCGTTCTTATTTAGTTCGTTCTTACTTAGTGTTAATGATATTTTTAAGTTTTATGTATGTGCTTTTTGTGGATTAAAATGTTCAGTAAGAGATAATGAAAAACATGGAAAATTGTAGTCTCTTGAATAAGATTCCAAATGTAATTCTAGACATTTATAATTTATAGACTTACATATTTTGTAAGTTATATACATTATATTTAGATATAGACTTTAATTATAAACATTCACCCCAATATTGATATAAAATCAAGCAGTAATCATTGTAACATATGTATTCCGTTGACTGATGTAGTAATACTGAATTAGGTATACCGTTGAGATAAAGTGCAGATAATGATGAACCAATAATATGAAATATAGGTTGAGTGAGGGTAAAGTTAAAGTATAAACAATGGGAGTAATTACTACAACTGTTGAAGATTCAATGAATACATAATTTGAATATTACATTACATTCAAAAAGAAAATAATACAGGTCAATGCAAATACTGCATTATAATATCATGTTAAAAAACAAAATTATATCTAAATATGTGACTTAATACACTGAAATGAAACTATTCATTTGACTCCAATTTAGTTCATTGACTCATTGTTCTAGAATTCTAGTAGCTACTTTGATTAGTTAACGATATTTATCATTTCATTATCGAAAATATTAAAATAATCACTGAAACGTTATTTGTTCATTCGAAGTACTTTTAATTCTTATTGCCTTTAGAACAATGGAGCTCAGCAACTGGCCTCAGAAGCAACTGTTTACATTCAGCTGGAGGATGTCAATGACGAAATACCACTATTTACTGAAAGAGAACAAGAAACTGTGTTGGAAGGTGAACCTATAGGAACTAAAGTTACTCAAGTGAATGCCATTGACAAGGATGGCACTTTTCCTAATAATCAAGTAAGTATTCTTTCGTGTGATTTTGTTGATAGTTTTAGGGACACAAATTGAAAATATACAACCATTACCGAAAATGTTATCCACTTAATCTTTCAGAGATTTCCTACTTTTGTTTGATGACTTGAGAAACTGAGATTGAAAATTAGAGTAAAATAAAGCACAGTTTAGATTCTAGTAATTAGATAACATATCAAAAAAATAATGTGATAGGGACTCAGACAAAAAGCAAAACTTTGAAAAGAAAGAATGAAACGTCGGTATTCGAAACCTGTTTGTGTGTTCCTGTTTGTTTGAATCCGCAAATCTTCACCATATTACTGTAAATACATTTTTGGCTATTGAAAAACCTTGAATTACTCAGCCGCTAACCTGCGGATGCGCAGAATCATTAAAGAGGTTATTACGAAAATTTTTGAAAATTGAACGTTCTTTTTATCTTTTATGAGTTTTCAAAGAATTAATTTAATTTTGGATTGTAAATTAATTCTTACATAACATCAGTGTTGTATATGAAGAAAAAGAAAGAAAATTTCGAATAAATTTCAACGTAAGGTAATGCATATACTGAAATGTGAAACTTGTATTTTTCATGGGGGTAATTTTTTGCTAGAAAAAATGGAATATTGTTGCATTTTAGGATTTCGAAAAATGGTCTATTTTAATTGTTTGTGAATCATGATATAAGCTTGAATAAATATGAATGGATTGCATTATCATTTTTAATGACACGGAGGTTTCGTTTATCTTTTGGTTAAACATTATGTTGAAAACAATAAATTAAAATTATTGAGTCACACTTGACTTCAGTTTCATTGAATATATTAAAAACTCTACATGTTTCCGTTGGTTAACCCATTATCAAGAGTATATAATGTTACAGAGTAACATTGTCAAATGTGCTAATTTTAATTTATTGTTTTTATTATCATTTGTGTTTAACTCAATATGCTTTTTGAACACTGATAATTTCAAGTTCATAATTTTTGATTTGTATTTATGATAATTTCTCTTCATTCTTATCTTCAGACTCAGTCTCCTGATGGAAAGTTACAATTGATCATTGAATTAAGGGTTTTGCGTAATACAAAAGACTTTGATGAGTTCATATGTTACTTCGAATAACACGTTCATAAACAGATGTTCGGTAATATTTTTAATAGAAATATTATTCGTGTAGCCCTTTCAAAAGAATTTAAAGGTATATATCTTTTCCATATTAGTGAGATGGGACTTGTGATATTCCTTCGAATGTATTAAATTTATTTTTGTGATTCATCTACAGGAATTAACAATCTATTTTAATTTCAGGTGTATTATTTTATTGTCGATTCTCCGCGCAACGAAGGCAAAGACTTTTTCGAAATAAATAAAGAAACGGGCGAAGTGTTTACAAAAGTAGTGTTTGACAGGGAAAAGCAGGGCGCATATGCACTCGAAGTCGAAGCCAGAGATGGCGCACCTTCTGCCAGGCCGAACAGTGACAACCAACCCAATTCAGGTAGGTAAATCAAAGATGCAACTTTATTTCCATAGATACCTGAATTATCGGTTTTCATCATAATCATTGGAAAATTGACTCAATGTTTTTAAGACGAGAATGAAAAGATCTCTGCAAAGATAAAATGCTTATCTGTGAAGTAACAAAGAATCACTTCATTAATTTGTATGTATTTTTGTAACGTAGTTTACAAATACTTTATTGAGAAATATGGAAAAGTCGCATAGTGTTATGTGATGAAGAGCTTCATTAAAAAAATCATAAAACAAGGAACAAAGAGATGATGGGTTAGAATCTTATTTCTGTTTTGTAGGTAAAAGACAGCATCTTGGGGTCTCCGGGTTTTTGTTTTGTTGAACAGGCAAGCGAGAAAGTTGAAATCAAGTCTTTAAGCCCGATAATGAATAGTTTGTCGATTTGCTGTGATCTAAAAACTACATATTGGATAGAATCTCAACAAACCTTGTTTATGTGAATCAGTATGGATATTAATTGCTTAGGAGCATGTTGAAAACATTGGACAATATCACTGTCAATAAAAAATTTCAAAGACAGATTTGAAACATCAGTAAATATTTGTCGATTAACCGTTTTTCTGGAATTAGAGAAAGCTTTAAGCTTCAATGCAACAAGATGGGTTTAGCTCATCAGTATTGGCGTCAAAAACGTATTTGAAACCTTCAAACAGCTTTTTAGGGAAAACGTACTGCTGAGTTTTTGCCTTTTATGTTGGTAGTCGTACCAGAAGGAATTATGACACTAATAAGCATTTTGTTAATCATGATAATATATACAGATAATGAAGATTGAATTTTCTCGTATTGTATGCACCCCTAACGTTTTAAGATCGGCGTAAAATGACATAAGGGGTAACATTGAAAAGGTCAGAATTGTAGTTGAACAATTAACTTTAATTGAATAAGAGCCTTAACTCTTTGATTCGACTTTGTGTGATTATTTACTCATCCCACTAAAACTACGTTTGATGAAGACGAGATTAATCCATCTCTTAAGATTATTATAAGAAACCATAAAATCTGGTTATATTGAGTACATTTCATCTTATAAACTGAACTTTAGGTGAGCTTTGCTTTGAAACTCAATATATATATATATATATATATATATATATATATATATATATATATATATAAATCGTAATTTTTTATTAACCCTTTGGCTAATTTTGAATATTGCAAGTATATCAGGTTAGGGGTTAATGACATTAGTCAGTGCTTTTACTATTTAATCCTCAATATTTCGTCCCTCATTTGGAGACTTCCTCAGGAGGCTCTACAACATAAAAGCACCGCTTTACCGATGTGTCTAAAGTTCATATATTTTAACTATTGTGACTAGTTTCACCTTGTGAGTTTTTCTGTTTTTGTATTTCTGAATTATCTAAGATTTTGATTTTGTACTTTTATGTTGTAGAGTCTCCAGAGGAAGTCTCAAATAAGACACGAAATACTGAGGATTAAATAGTAAAAGGAACTGACTAATGTCATTGACCCCTAACCTGATATACTTGCAAATTTATATATATATATATATATATATATATATATATATATATATATATATATATATATATATATATATATATATATATATATATATATATATATATATATATATATATATATATATATATATATATATATATATATATATATATATATATATATATATATATATATATATATATATATATATATATATATATATATATATATATATGTGTGTGTGTGTGTGTGTGTGTGTGTGTGTGTATCTGCATTCATGCCAATTATATTGAATACCTCACTTTCTTCAACTGTATAGGATCTTATTTATTCTCATTAGCTGCGTACTTTTCGAGATTTGTCTGTGTCTTGATATCTGAAAACGATATCGTTCTATATATACGAGAAAACATTGTTTCGTTGTATTTATGAATATATCTGAGTATTCGAAGTGCCTCCTCCAAATCGTAAAATAACTGTTGCAAACCTGTGATTCGTTTTGATGTTATTGTTAGCGCAAAAAGAACCTGAGTTTTAAGGAGAATGGAATGTGGAAACGACTGAAAATATGAATGTATGTCCGAATGCATGTGCACAATACACTGTTATTCGGGATATCAAACGAGTGTTGCTTGTGGGATTTTGTTTTGTGTTGACGAAATAAATTCCACGGCTTATTGTGTAACCTTTAGATAACTGCTGCTTACAGTTCGAAGCAGTATGTACAGCAAGAACAAATGTAACACTATTCGGCTTTGTGGCAATGCCCATGTCTACAAAGGCCGATAAACTCGTTTGCTTGCTCATTTCATATGTCTCATTTTACATCACTTTGCATTCGACCCATATAACTATAACATGATGCTACAATTCAAGAAATGTTTTATTTTTGCGATAGTATTATTCGAAGCATATATGTATGATATGATAACTGACATAATATTCCGGAAATGTATTCGAAGAATTTAGGCATGGGTACAAGCTTCCATAAACACACAAAAGTATTTCAAGAAAGCGTTTGAAGACAGAATTCCTTCTCAAGAATATTCTATTATGAGTTGATAAAATTGTGTAGTATCAGAAATATGTACTTCAAATAGCAGGAGAAATTGATTGATGAAATAACCTTTTCTTCATTGCCTTCTCCGTCTCGGCATTTTAAGATTCGATGGAAGATCTTTAGCTGTTGGTACATTCGAGTAGACATTATCCATTTCGAAAAAACCCGTTCGAACACTCTTCAAATTTTAGAATCAATTTCATAATATCAACCCTTTTTGATACTCATAATTGTAAACACACTTTTTTTTGATACACGAGCTCGCTTTGAGGGTTTTTGTTGTTTAAAAATAGGGGTATTTGATTTACTACTATATATGACAGTTTTGCAAATATTGTATTATGAAAGGCACTTGGCTAGATTATTATAGAGATGTTTGATACAACACGTCATATTTTTTCTGATTTAATTGTCATCTTATTAATACACTATATTATTGATACACTATTCAAACTCAAGGTGAATTTGGAAACATGTCTACTTTTACCTTTCATATATTTTTGGTTAATTGTAGGTGTTTTATCTCTATGCATCGATTATATTTCATCAACAATTTTCGTATAGAAATAAGAATTGTCAAGAATCCTCATTGAATATGGTAGCTCATTGTTCTTTTTGATGATACATGGCTTTGAGGAAACTGATTTATGGTAACGATGCAAAGCACGAAATTTCAGACGAAATATATAATTTCAGTTTGACAGAACATCTTGCCCAAGTTAGAACACCCACATTAATAATGATTTCAAAAAAATAATTAGAATAATAAAACAATATTTAGAATTTTCTCATAATTTTAATACAAATACGCATGACGACGTTTCGAAATACTACTTCTTTATTAAATGCTGGATTGATACTATTATTCAGTATTAATCCAGCATTTGATAAAGAAGTAGTACTTCGAAACGTCGTCATGTGTATTTGTATTAAAATTTGAGAACAATTTTAAATATTGTTTCATTATGGATATTAATTTTCTCCGAGTATCGGCCTCATCAATTATCAATTTGAAATAATGAGTTAATATTCTCAGCAAAAACATACTGAAAAACGAAAAACATCTATTTCCTTCTATCGTTTTGTACAAATTGTAGCTTTTTCATTACAAATAAAATCACTGAATGCGTCAATTAATTCTCATTAGGGTTTATACAAAAGCCGACATTTTTGGAAACCGGTGTTCGAATAGTAATTTTTCCAGGAAACCGGTATTAATCGATTTCGAATTTTTATAAAAAAATTTTTTGCTCGAATATTCTGTAATTCGAACAAAACATTTCAACAGAAAATTTTGAGTGATTAGTAGCAGTTTTTGACTGAAATTATTTACTGTTCACTTATTTTGATAGTAAAAATTTTCAATGCAATTTAGTAGAAAAAAGGAATAATAGTTTACCAGGATTAAATAACTCTAAAAATAATTATTCGTTTATGCATAATTTTCACATATAAAGATGTATATATTTTTATAATAGTCAGACGAGTTATTCAGCAAAGGGTTCGAATAAATGAAAACAGTGTATTTTCATATTTTTATAATAACCATATTATTTTTTTCTTTAACGTTCAAGCCTGTTACCATAAGCTTGATTACTCGTCCCTCCGATAATGTACCCAGGCGGTCAGCAGTATTAGTTCAAAAGTCGACGGGTGAAAGAGGAACCGTGAATTATCAGTCCGGTTCGGGGATATTCGGAGAATTGTTGCAATTGAAATGCAACAAGAAACGAGCGTGAGAAACTAAAACGAGCCGCCACATAATTATATCGGACCGATATGATTCCAAGAACCAAACCGCTTGCAAAAGTATTTCTATCAATCCGGTACATTTGGCTACATTTGTCATTTTCAAATTTTGTTATTCGCACATTAAAAACCGATATTTTCTACTAAAAACCGGTTTTCGGATGTCATAATTTTCTCCAAAAAACCGGTTTTTGAAACCGGTTTTAAAACCGACAAACTCCAATTTTCATCTTTTCATTTATCACTTCAATTATTCTTGTTTATAGTCGATATTGTCTCGATCGTTTAAACTATTGAAACGATATTCATTCCCAATGATAATAAATGAATCTAGTGAGGAAATCTGTGTTTTAACTTCTATAAATGAAATTTATAATAACTTCTTTGAATAAGTGAGAATGAATTACAAGAATAAATCTTCCCAAAATTCACTAGACACACGTTTAAAGTGTCACTTCCATGACTGAAACTTTTCATGTTATCTTAAACTCAACCTGTGTAGAAGTTGCGAAGTTTTACTTTTCCGTTGCACGTGCAGAGAAATTACCCTAAAGAGTTCGCACTTCTAAAATCACGATTCCCTGCAGGACCGCCAGATTTCCGGAGTTATGCTACAGGATGGAGTAGGCTTTGGATAAAGGAAGTATTGACGTTCGTATCTTCCGGCAAATTCTAGTTGATATTCAATTTTGCGGCGTGAAAAGTTGTCGGATTTCGAAATTGAATATTGGGAAGCACTTTTCTAGCCAAGCTGTTCCGTGACTGATCTTTTCAGATATCTGCGATTTGCAGTTTCGCAAAGTGAACTCACGAATTGACAAATATATCACGTAATTGAGTTCGATTGTTTCCAGAATGCTGTTTCTTCAGAAATACAAATTATATTATTTTTGACAGTTGATTGAAATTTCGAGTAATGTTTCATGTTTCTAGTTATTTTTATTCTACCCTGCTATAGGTACTTTGAGAATTCCAGTATAAGGATGAACTAACTAATAATTGAATTTTTGATCATTATTATAGAGAAAAGTATATTTTGTTTTTCAGCACTATATTCATTATATTGCGACAGTACTATTTCGTAAAATTTCGAGTACTACATTTTCAAGCTAATTAATGAAGAAATAGGGATTGTTTTAACACAAGTAGATAGTTGACCAGCAATTGAGTTTGCATTCTTTCTCTTTTAACCACGTCCTGCGCCACAGTGTATTCTTCTGCTCCATAAAGTGATGAATTTTTTTTTCCTCTAAAGGTGTATGCAATATCTTCAAATTATATGATATGATGCCCTGTATCCATATAATGATATTCACTATTTGGTCATTATGTTTTTTTAATTGAAAAGTGTAAGTATTCATAAAAATCACATTAACGTTACTATTTATTTTGCTTTCCAATGTTCTTCTTCCAATGTTCTGATGACATTTATCACGTTTCCAGAATTCAATAAGTTTCTGTCATTAAAATATGATTCCTTATTGATAGCTTTCATAATTTTTATTCAATAGGAATTGGAAATAAGTGTTTTGATTATCTAACAAAGTTATCTAATTAGATCATTAATCTAATTTGATCATTTCAAATCGGAATATTCAAAAGATCTTGAATATTTGTCAAAACTGAATTTATTTCTACGTAGTTTTAGCTGTCCAGCTCTATTAGCATGAAGTTGTTCTTCTTTTTGTAGTTGATAACGGTTAATTCCAGCAACAAAGTGATCACAAAATGGAAGACGACATTGAGGAATGTGTTTTACCGTTTTATTCAGTAATTTAATGATATATTTCCTGCAGAGTAGAGCTTTCAGTTACCAGTATTTCCTACAGAAGTTACAATTGACCATTTCAGGTACATAATAGCAAATTCTCATTAGAGAAAATATTGAACCACCACCCGTTAATTCATCGAAATAATACAGCTCAAATTTCAAAGAGCACTACAGAAATATCATCTGACCTCCTATAATGGAGAGCTTAATAAATTTTAATATTCAAGTGTCACTATCGCATTCGCCATTTTTTGCGGAGGGTTTGAAGTTATTGGAATTAATTCTGAAAGTGAGATTTAAGGTACCTATGTCAGAATCACAGCAAAATTTAGCGAACAGTAAAAATAAACTTTTTTCAAAACGTTACTTGGAAATTTGCGAGAAGTTTTATAATTTTTTACACTCCCTATCGCTGAAAAATTATTCAACGAGTTTTTCACGGCAGAGCTTATTCGTAGCCTTTCGGTAAAAGAGTAGCATGCCGCTTCTCCAACTCTGGGAAATGCTGCTGACAGTTTGATGTTGAGTTTAGCCATATATCATACATAATTTATTTTCTTTCCTCAGCCAGCACGATTGCTCACTTCTTGGCAACTGCATCCGAGGATTTTGAACAATATTTTTCTGATGTGATTATTATAGGTGAAGGCGTTAAAATCCTTTCGAATTAAGTTATTCCCATTCGGGGAAGAAAGATGATTATATACAGCTACATGATGTTTTACTTAAATATATCATCAGAAGAAAACAGCGAAACACGTAATGTGTATGAAACTGTGTAATGAAATTCAAGATTTCAATGTGAATGAAGTTGAAATAAACAAGTCAAAATTTATTCTATATTGCTTATTGGTGATGAACATCAGTGACATAGTAACAGAAAAACCTCAAGAAATATTTACGAATCGGGTGTGTACATTCGAAGCGATACGATATACTTTCAGACACATTGAATTGTAGCAGTGCCAATGAATATGAGATCGTAAGGAAATAGTTAACCTTTGTACTCAAACTTTATTGGTATTAATTATTTGATCAATTCATGAACTGTGTGATACTGTACTATTGAAATTTTATATAATCTAATTGATTCCTCTTGTTAGTACACGAAGCACAATTTTCTTAATCGACTTTATTCATGTTATTAAGGACTTTCGCGAAATTGAGGAAAATGAGAGAATGTTCATTCTTTATTCTGTAAATGAAAATTGCCTACTGAAAATTTATTTGAAAACGTACAACTGAAAACTTCCATGGACTGTTTGTGAACAAAGTGTTATTTCATTTATGAAATCCCTTCTCTCTTCTTTTAACTCATTATATTTTAATCGAATATAATATAAAGTTCAAAAACTGGAACTTTTGATTCACATTTTCATTGAACGTGATAATCAAAAGTTCGAGTTTTTTAATTTTATCTTATATTCAATTATAATTGATTTACATCAAGTCAACGCCAACACTATTCAGTATCATTATATTTTATTTATATATTGAATTTCAGAAATAAAGTTTTAGAAGGAATGTAACATATCCTTCCGGTGCCTTGATGCCTTCAATCAAAATACACGTTTTTATGTTTCAAGTTTGTTTGTTAAATTTTGAAGTCGCAGAATATCAAATCTGGGGTGAATATGCAAAATAAACAATTTGTGTATATCCGTTAAACTTCTTGTGTTTATGGTAATATAAATAGTCGATAATTGATAAAATAACTATTGCATCGCTAAAAAACTAGTTGAGAGTTTGTTCATTTCACCAATTGCCATGACAGATGTATCTGAGAAATTGATTACATTCGCTTGTTTTAAATGTACATTTGAATGAGCTCATTTACGGCCTAATTTCTTTCAGTCACATCTATTTTAGGCAGTGACATTTACGGTTGACCCCCGTACGTACAAAATCTTAATTTTTCCCTAAATTTTTAAATGAGTTGATAAAGTTCAAAACTAATACTGTGTAACAATATCGAATTCGAGTGCAGTTGTGAATAATGTTGTACAATTTTTGTTTATTGCAGAATTAAAGAAATTGTTTCAATTCAAAATGTCTGTTGAAACTGTATTAATATAGCATCAGGTTAGCTGTTGTTTCAATGAATACCATATTCATTGAATAGAATGAAATGAATAGTATATTCATTTTCACTACCTACCGCCGTTATTCCCTATAAAGTAAAAAAGCGTACAACAGATGACAATGTACAAAGAGGGGTACATTAATCTAGAGAGTTTTTTCAACTTCACTCTTGCCCAGGTCATGTTTGAATATTATCATAATGACAAATTACGAGGTCTAAACGTGAAATACTAATGGAGGAACATGTAGGCTTCGCACGGAAGTTCGTTTGCAAGAGATGTAGTGTTTTCATATTAGGTTCGTTATATAAATAAAGGGGTCTTTTTTGTTCTCTTTACATCAGTTGGAATTAGTTTGGAATTTGTTCGTTTCAGTACTAATTGTTTTGGCGAGGGCGATAAAACTGAAATTCTCGAAGTTAATATCTCTTCTCAATATATTTACTCAAATATACTTTCTCTTGGATTATTTTCGAAGACGTTAATACAAATTTAGTGTTCCTGAATTTTGAATATTTTGAAGTTTTATGAATCAAAATTGAGAGTTACATAGTTATTAACGGATAGAAGTGGTTTTCACAATATCATGTCAAACATAACAGTTGTTTTCCAATAAATTGGCTTCCTAAGATGTATTTATATGATGACGCGCTTTCAGCTTATTGGTGCTCTTTAGAATGGTGCAGCCAAGTTCAAGGTGCTCGAATCTGGGGATGTCATCATATTTCAGACTTCCACATTTGAACTCTCCGGATTTGGAGATGTGATCAAACCACTGTAAATCATTACTTGTCAGCGGCTGTTTACAATTGCGGCTGTTTACAATTGCGGCTTATACCGATATTTTTTAGTTTTGATTATGATTTCTCCTTGATTAAAACTCTTTTATAATTTTTTCAAATCATTGGTTTAGAACTTCCTTAAAACATAAATAGCCGCCCTTAGAGCGAAGTGGATTGATCAAATACCCAAATCCGGAGAGTTCAGAAACGGAATCATGAAATGTGGTGACTTCTTCCATCCCCAGATTTGTGCACCTGATTTGGACTCGGTGTTCTCTTCAGAACGACGAGAATAAGTTCGAGCAGGGTTTCCAACTCGTGGAATCTTTTCCCCCTGTAGTCAAGTTGAAAAACTCCTAAAATCCCCTAAAATTGTTTGTAAAATTAAAATTTAATTAAATTCTTCATTAACCAACCTACATTAAAAAATAGTATTGAATATTGTCATCAAGAAATGGATTTTTTTATTAAAGATAGAAATCAAATTTAATTTTAGTTGTTTAAATTATGACATGAAATATTTTGGCTTACTTTAAAAATACCCCTAACATTAGTATTTACAACTGAACATTTTAAGCCCCCAAAAGAACCCCACCAAACATTTTATCTCCCTAAATTTAGGGGGAAACCCCCAAGTTGGTATCCTGAGTTCGAAACACGTGTCAACGGCTGCTTTAAATTGTGGGCTATACCGTTAGCTTTCAGTTTCACTAATAAGGTTTTGGATATTCATCGAATATCGACCAAGGAAATTAGTGACAGAATAAAATTTTCATTCCACATAATGTCATCGTCATAACGTTTCGAAGACAATCGGGAAAAACACACATTAGGGAAATACCAGCTTCCTTCAAGAATGCCGATATTTAAAAAATACATACGTACATATTTTGAAACTTCATATCTTCGATATCATATTTTTCTTCATTACACATCGGTTTCCATAGCTTAATAATATAAAATATTATTTTAGTAATTGAAATAGAAATGAAAATATAAATAGAAATAGAAATGAAAATGAAATAGAAATAAAAAATATTATTCTGGTTAACTTATAACCAGAATAATATTTTTCATTTCTATTGCTTCAATTCCTTTCCTGTGTTCTATCATTGAGGACCACCGTCGAGTTTCATACGTTCGATGAAAAGACTTTTTGTTTTACTCTGGACAACTGTCTCAAAATTGGCTTCTGAGTAACGCACAATCAGCTCGAATACCTCAAACGGATGCGCACTAAAAATAACATTATTCTGAAGACACACGTATTTTGCGTTTCTGGCTAAAATTTACTTGTTATTTAAAATGGTTGGAGTGTCAATTGTATTCTCTTTCTGGGGCCTTAAAGTTACAAACTTCATTATATCTTTGTGTTCATTGAATTTGGAACGTTCACATAAAACTTGAAAGAAAAATCGTGGAACATTCTGAATAATAGTTGTTTTCGTTGTTTTCTTCGAAAATAACAATTCGTAAATGATAAAATGAAGTCACTTATTGTGCTTATTTATTATGATTGGCTTTTCCTAATCACAGTCCTTGTCTTCGTAAATAGAAATTGAAAAACTTTTTATTCACTTAAGTTACTCTGTTTGACTGGATAAAAAGATCATTATTCAAGTTGAATAATTAGTTGGAGCTTGAAGAATTAATTTATCATCTATTCACTCGGAAACTCTGTGAAAAAATTTGGAAATTTTCGAACATCATTCTCTGAAATGTTGATGGCTTCAGCTAGCATTTGTTCAGGATTGAATCTGATTTAATCAATTTCATCTTGAAATTTGATTTCTCCATTTCATTGGTGACGTCTTTAGAGTACAAATTCTTTAACAAAATAAATAATTGAGCATTCATTATTCATTTATTATTTTCAATATGGGGAAGTTTTTCATCAGTTTCAATTTGAAAAGAATTTTATAGTATCGAAAAATTATATTCACCTTTTTTATATCAATAGATCTACAGTTTAGCGCCGGTTCCGAACCGATGCCAATGGTCTTGTAATCAATGTGAATCACCCAACAATTATCATTATCATCAAACCACTTAAATCATAGACGAACACATACCCATGTCTTCACCGGGGCTCGAATCCGAATCCAACTGCACCATAGTCCGGTGTTCTCCCGACTAATAGCCTGTCTCCGATCCACGGAGACAGGCTATTCATCTGATACTTTAAAATATACTTCAATATTTGGGACCTTTTGCATAATATAAAGAAGTTACAATTCTCAACGAAAGGTCTGAATAAATCAGATGAATTTCAGGTAACCATTTCAAGTCAAGTTGATTGAATGTGAAGTTGAGATCAAGCTGATCTCTTGGTTAAACATTGTTTAAAATATTAAATAAAAAAACTTTTATTGGTTTCACAAAATTTATAATAAATAATCGGCAATTATTTCGGGGTGTTACCCCGTTTTCGTAAGTAAATTTGAAAATTTAATTTCAGTTGATAATAAGAAGAAACAGGCTACAAAATATAAAAGTGGTACCTATACCAGATTATTTGTCCTGATTGTGACGCATACTACATAGGCCAAACTGAACGACGCATCAAAACCAGAATAAAAGAACATGAATTCTCCATATCAAATTCCACTGGACTTTAAACACATTGCATTCATAAAAACCATTTCATAGATTTAAATTCATTGAAATTGCTCACCCACAGATAAAAGGCAATCTCCTAGAACAAGTGGAAATTTCTGATTCGCACCCAAGGAATAAATCAATATGATATGATCAACTTACCTTCACCATGATATTTATCACCATTGTTACTTTCCTCGATTTCTTAGTTTGAAACCTTCTTTGTTACTCGATAATTTTTGGATTTAATTTAGTACTTCTAAATATTAAATAGTGTTGGCGTTGATTGAATAATTAATTGGCGTTGATTAAATTAGTTTATATTCAATTATAATTCATTATAATTGAATATAAACTAATAATCACATGAATTTTTGATTTACACTGTATTGACAACATAGCATGCGCGTTTCGTCGTTACAAACGACTTCTTCAGATGCTAACTTCAGAGCAAATTTATAGGTGCGAATATATTTCACCAATATTTTTCCAATAGCCTGTATTTTTGCATCTGTTATTTTGGATCTCTATTCCATGACTAATGAAATCTCTATTCTACAATGAGCGACTTATTGATTTTTTTTTGAGTCACGAATATTCCAAATCCAAGGACATATTTCTTTTGTTTTTCATTGAAATTCTTAACATGGTCCACAAAGAACAGAAATACGAGCATTTATACTTTAACACTAAAAACTAAATATTAGGATCGGTTCCAATTGAAAATATTTAATTTATTGGTCATGACTATTGATTGTTGAGTGTTAGAGGCATAAAGCCGTAGTGGATAATAAAGGTTTAAAAAGTGATTTCATTGAGTAATAAATTATAATTCAACCTATTTTTGCAAGACGATGAAATTAAGAACAAAAACACCCTATAACGAAAAATACCTGATGAATTGATTTCTCACCTGCTCCCAAATTTTCTTTCACCAAAGGTTCAGTACTTAATAAAGTTGTTAATCAATGTCTTTCCATATTTTTCTTCAACCAATTGCAAAAAAAGGAACAAAATTTTTTCCTCCATAATATAATAATTGAAGGTGGAACTTGTGTCACCTAAAAATATATTGAATCAAAAATGGTATACCATAGACTTAGTTATATAATAAGTAAATAAGTGAATTAAAAGTAATAGATATCAGTAGATGCAGTATTCTGTTAGCATCAAATCATTTGTAACGACGAAACGCGTCATGCTATGTTGTCAATAAAGTGTAAATCAAAAGTTCAAGTGTGAATTTTAGTTTATATTCAATTAATCGATATCAGCCTTAAGTCTATTGCAGTTTAACTTTTGAATATGTGGTAACACCCCGAAACAATTGTCAAGTATTTATTTATTATAAATTTAGTGAAACCAAGCCAAGTGTTCTTATTTAAAATAAATCTCAAATCAACTTGAACTGCTTTATCGAAAATTAATTTTTTTGTGAATTTACTATCAAACCATTTTGATTGTATTTCTTTCATCTGACATAGTCGTATCAGTTAAATGCCGTTACTGGTGTAATTTAGAAGTTAAACATCATACAGTTCATTCGTTTTGGTTTAATTGGAATAACATACATTGGAAATAACTTTCATTTTATCTTTCATAGTCTTGTTTTTGGAAAATGTGATTTTTCATACATTCAATCAACTAAATCTCAGATATTAATGTATATTCAATTAATGTATGCTTTTCCGTAAATTCGGAATGTAATGTCTGATATCTAGTACGGCCCTGATGGAAAACTCAGCCATCCAAAATGCGGAAAGCTTGGCAGAGTACTAGTATATTTCATGCACATAACGGGACATTGGACGATTTCATAAACCACCTCCTGGGAGGTATTTTCATTATTTTTATTGCGAGCTAGGTCACGTTTTCATTTCCCATCGAATTTTTTTGAATTTATGATTGGAATTGATAATGAGCGGGTAAAGTTGATTATATTAATTATTTTTGACAGCGCGGTGACATAAATTGCTGTCATTGCTCGGGGCGTTTTCAGATCGATATTGTTTTTTTGTCGGTTTACATCGATATTTCATGACAAGGAATTTAGGATGGTTTATAATTTTTTTGACTTTCCGCTATAAAAATGAAGTAATTTTTCATCAATTCTAAACAACCAGTGTAAATTACATGAATTATAAGAACAAATTTCTGGTTTTTGGATACTATATATTAAAACATCTACGAAAATTGACAAATATAAAGGATATTGATATTGATGTGTGGGGCTTTTGTAGTGTTATAATCTCTAGTTGAAGTACAATAATCAAACGAAGAAATGGCTGGCTTGTGTTACAATTCTTTCTTGTGCCATTAAATTCCTGGAAGGTGCTTTGGTTATTTTTGTTCTGGATTTTTTCAATTGCGGCAATTTTCAGTTAATTTTTTTTGTGTTATATATTTCGGAAAAATAATATTTTTTTTACTTCTCATATGATTCGTCTCTCTGAATGCCTACCAAACTAACGTTCCTCTATTAATTCTATTTTTTCTATTCCTCTTGTCCGATTGAAATTATTTTTCAACCACTAAACTCATTAATCTCACAAGTCATCCATAAGATTTCGAGATTCGAACTCAATAAATCAGATCCACAAACTGTTGAAATGTTGTTTCACCAAAGATTTATATCATTGATTGTGATTTTACATACAGAGAGATATAATGACTACAGCTACGAGAAAAATAAGCGTGAGGTGCAAAAAAGCAACTGTCGAAAATAAACATGAATAAACAATTAATTAATTAAAATTAACACACGTGACTTAAGTTTCACTGATTTCACTAAACTCTACATGTGTTTCGGGTGGTTAACCCATTATCAAGAGTATACAATATTACTGAATTTCAATATGTAAAACTTTCAAAAGAAGAATGTTATTGAAATTCAAAATGTGTAAAATCCATCTTAAAAGTTCTACGTTTGAAATTCAGTAATTATACTCTTGATAATGGGTAAACCACCCGTAACATATGTAGAGTTTTTAATACATTCAGTGAAACTTAAGTCAAGTGTGTTAATTTTTAATTTTATTGAATTTAAACTTAAATTCAAACACTTGAACTTATGATTTACACTTTATTAACTACATAGCATGACGCGTTTCGTCGTTACAAACGACTTCTTTAGATGCTTACAGAATAAGCATAAGTCGTTTGTAACGACGAAACGCGCCATGCTATGTAGTCAATAAAGTGTAAATCATAAGTTCAAGTGTTTGTTTGTTTATATTCAATTATAATGGATTTACATCTATATTAAATATTTAATTTTACAATAAAGTACCAAGGTATAAGCGAAACCTTCGTGATATAATGAACATGAAAATTCCTCGAACTCTACGGATTCCTCGAAATTTACGCGATGGAAAAATATCCATCTTGTTTTTCGAGCTGTGAAATTCATGATACTGTGATTCTCTCTGTTATCGTTTATATGAATTGGATAACTTCAAATTTCAATTTATTGCTATTATGTTACAAATAATAAATATCATAGAAAGTTTCAATTTGAAATTTCTACTTGAGTAGTTCTGCTCGCTATCCTCTTTGTCGTGACATACTTTGAAAAAATAAAGAAAATTTGAAATGTCCACGAAAATTAATACATACATTTGATGTGTCAGGCTGCAAATTTATTGCTCATTGCTTTATAACAATTTTCCATACAAATTCTCTTTATAAACATTTCATTCAATTTGAATCCGACCTAATGATAATTTCATTTTCAAGAAATAATTTTAAATATTTTTTTCAATGGGTCCCTACTGTAATTAATCAGAGAAAACACATCTAATATCTTAAAACTTGCGGGGATATCTTATTTTAAAGAGACCTAACGAATTCCCTCATGAATATCTCTGGCGATTATAATGGCTCTAAACTCCAATAATCAGAAGGCAATCTTTCCTTTAATTCTTCATCGGTTGAAATATGCGCTGAAAGCCTCGATGGAAACTCGCACTGACTTGTTCGGCATGCATAATATCCGTTTCTGCAAGCCTGGTGTTAGATGCATTAAGTAAAATGTAGGGCACGGAAAAGCCTTATCAACGGATCCTCGGAGATCGTAGTTCTGGCTTTATGTTCTTCGGATTAGCGAATCTTGAACGTTACTGCAGGGTTTGTGCGTATAAGTATTGCCTTCTAATTGGGACTATCAGCTAAACCGGAATTACAGAATGGGATACGTATGATCCTCTTATAACTGATGAATACGAGATTATTACATTTGTGTATATCCTTCCCTAAGGAACGGGATGAATCATATTTCAATTTGTTAGTGGACGTCTTTTACAGAACTTCCAAAACATTTGTATTGTATCATGCATGTTTATTATCATACGTGTAGTATTCATTTTCTATTGAAGTAACCATTAATTACAAACTACCTAAACTGTCGTTTGAAAATCCATAAAAATACTACTGCGTTGATTCGAAAGGTGAATATTCAATCCGAGATACCTTATTCTCATATTGTAGATATAATGATAACACTTAAGTTGTATCGATATCGATTGTTTCCTACCTTCTCTTAACTTCCAATAAAGATGTACCTCGAACACTTACTGTGCGGTAAATAGTCACTTAGTTTGAAGGCGAGACATATTAAGGTGGATTTAAACTGAATAATGTAGGTGATACAATGACGGATATGCAAAAACAGGAAGAAAGTGGTCAATACCAAAATTTTTCTAGAATGGCGCCAGAGGATTTTGAACATTTACTTTCTCTGATCGGCGACAAAATTCGGAAATCAAATACGAATTTTAGAGATTCCATTCCTGCATATGAAAAACTAGCAGTGACTTTGAGATTTTTGGCAATTGGAGATTCCTATGAAAGCCTGATGTATTTTTCTAAAATATAAGTTGTATTTTTATAGTGTTCATATGTCGGATCCCATAGACATCTTGCATTTTGGTAGGCTTCTATCATTATTAAACATTTTTCTTGAGACCAATCCATAATTTAATCAATACGATACGTAAACAATCGCTAGAACACAAGAACACTTTGATGAGACCGCTCAGTGGAGCGAGCGCGTTCGAACACGCTAGAATGTTCTAAGCAACTGTTCACGCGCTCTTGCGCCGTTTAAATCGAGCGAGCATGAAATATTCCTAGCACAAATGACAGGAAATTCATGATATTATTGTATGTATATTATCTACTAACATAAGAATTATTTGAAAACATTTTGACAACTATGTTTCTTTCGTGCATTCCAAGAATAATATTTTAACCATCTAAAACTTGAGATGTATTCTCGATGGCATTGTATCGATTGTATTTTTTTTTCCAGCGCTAAGAGCTTATGTTTTCGAACTGAAAGTTTCTGATATATATTCAGTTGGTTTGCCGATACTATTAGAAGTTCATAAGAACATCATTTTCAGGATAATGGAACTTCAGCAACGAAAAGTACCCTATTTTATATAACTTTTTCTCGTTCTGCTTCTTCGGTAAAAACTTAATAGTCCCTATATTTCGATTATCCCTACATTTTTTCTCTATTTTACTCGCTGAGTATGTTAAATACTTCTTCCAATATCATGACTTTTCATTTCAAACCATAGACTTTAGTAAAATGATATTTCAAATTGAATTATCTGTTTGATTATCACTACACAAAGGTATTGTTATGTGAAAATAATGAAGATAAATGAACAAGTGATGCACACGTTTTGATGTTATTCTAAATTGTGATTTACGTTCATTAATATATTATTGAGCTTTGAATCGCGACTTGATTTGAAAATTTGAATATATTGTTTTAATTCATTATTATTATTTCAACACTTCTCAATAGGACGAAAAGTCTAATACGGGAATTTTGTCGTTCTATTGATCTTCTGCATCATTTTATGCAGAAACTACACAAGTTGAGATGCTCAGTAGCTTAATAGTGTCAAGATTGTATTAAGTTTACGGCTTAATGATGTTGGTGAGTTCGAACCCCACGGTTTTCTTGCCCGTTCGGAATCGTCGACACTGGTGGTCCAATTTCAGATCTTAGATGATCTGAATTTAGTTCTTAGATGATCTGAATTTAGTGGGTATTTGGGTACTTAAATCCCTATATAAATGACAAAATTTGGGAATAACACCGAGGTGCGGTGAGGCGTTCTATTAGAATTGTGAAAAATTCTTCCTGCTGGAACGAGTATGATAATTTTTAGAATCTGTGCATTTGCTGTGTAATGATTTGAATTTGTTGTTATTTTGAAACAACCTCCAATTGCAATCTATGAGAAATGAGTCAATGGCAAGTCCCATCAAACATTTACTTTTTCCGAGTTCTTGTTACGTTAGTTCTTTTGTGCCTAGCATAAACTTTGTTCGGAATGGAAATGATGATATTTTTAACGACTGTGAAAGTGATACTAACAGTATTTCTGAAAAAAAAGGATTATATTTTAGGTAGTGAATCAAATCTTTCGAGCTCAGAATCTTTCACATTGTAGATGAA
Source organism: Henosepilachna vigintioctopunctata (assembly GCA_030704895.1). Classification (NCBI taxonomy): domain Eukaryota; kingdom Metazoa; phylum Arthropoda; class Insecta; order Coleoptera; family Coccinellidae; genus Henosepilachna; species Henosepilachna vigintioctopunctata. Next base: position 4,609,903 of record JARQZJ010000003.1, on the reverse strand, counting down.
AATCCAAGGACTATAGAAATCACTTGAGAATGTTAATATTTAAGAACACAAGACATCTAATCCAAATTCAATTTCTTGCGACAAGTATATCCGATATAGTGACAAGCTTATATCCATAATAATGAAGTTATGCCATTTGATAGTTTTCAACATGGTGGTTGTGAATCTTAACTCTGTTTTGCTTCGTCCGGTATGCCACAGGGGTTCAACTTGGGCCCATTGTAATTTGTTATATATATTGATGATCTTTCCTCACAACTCATTTGCGTGCATATGCTTTTTGTTGATTATTTGAAAATATTTGCTGTTATTGCAAATAACGTTAACTATCATACATACATATAACAAAATATAACGTTTACCATCATAAAATTAATTTTATGATGGTAAATTAATTAAAATTGAATTAATTAATGATTTTATTCAGTGATATTATTTCCCAATTGGGAAATAATATCACTGAAATTGAAATTTCTTTCACACGGCCATCTTTCTGCAATTTGAGTGGAAAACTAAATGAACGAAATACATCCGGACACATCATGAAATGATGCTTCGGGATGTTCATTTATAATAGAAGAAGAATATTATTGTGTTATATGTCGAATAAAAGGATGAATTTCATGCGTTTCTATTGGTTTATCGTGTTTATTCAGTCTTCAACTAAAATTTCCTGAAGATGTTCTGTGACCGAAATTATAATCGCAGTTGAAATTCTCTTCTGATCTTGTGTAAAACCTATTAAAAATGAAAATAAAATTACAGGATTTACATCTCTTTCATCCTTGAATTTTACTTGATTCATTTCGATTCTAAGGAAAATTTCTTTCAGTACATATCTTCTTTCACGTGTTTTAGCTGTCTCTTTTCGTACAGTTTCCGTCCTTCATAATATTCAGTTGAACAAGTGTGTCCATCTTGAAGGCTTATACGAACGCTGTCTGGCTCCTTTTTTGTCGGATTACGACATTTTCTATGAAATTATAGTTACATAATAACTCTCAGAGACGTAAAACACGGAAAATCCGGATGAAATCCACTTGCACAACCGTAGTGACATTTTAGTTTGTTGGAACTCCGGAACATTACATTCGCAAGGAGTATTACTCGTCGGCTCTAATAAAGCAGTCTTAAATCATGAAAAATTTGATATTTCTTGCACATTTTTGTTCACGGATTTTATAGAAATGTGTTCATTCAAAAATCCGAACCGTATTGATCTAAACTCAAATTTTGTAATAACAAATTCAAAATTCAGATTCTTCAAAAAAAAAAACAATCAATAAGGCAACAAGTAAATCATCTCTTTCTTCATAATATTGGTAATATATTTATTTCCTACTGCGAGAAATTAACACTCATGTGAAAATAGAATTGGAGAAAAAAATAAGAAAGTGAATATATACAATAAAAATAAAATAAAAATACAATTGTATGAAATAACAATATATAATAAAAGAATAAAATAAACGAAAAATAGAATAACGACTACTGCTCCATCCTATTATACAACAGCAGTGACTAAAAATAACACGATACTCCAGTATGCTTTTCTGAATGATATGCCAAAATTACTGATAGTTGATCAAAATAAACATTACAATATAATGTCTCTAACGAATGCAATGAATGTAATGATTACATCGACAACACCCATCATATAGATTACACAAGAAGTTGAAAGGAGAACGTGACATCATATTTGATCTGCTGTAATCAACATAAAATCTTTTATTTCGTCTCAGCCAGGCCTTGGTTTGTGATTTATAATTTTCCTGAGAAGAATTGGCGAGTCGATTGAATTGTGCAAAATTCATCTTCAATTCCAAGACTCTTGGTGAGGACGAAGATGTTGAAGCTTCTCGAAGCATATTGCCTTAACGTCTGAAGTACATATATTGCAAACACTCTCTCTGAACTGTCTACATGTCGACAATAAAACTATAGCACAGAGGAGACCAAATTAGAGAAGCATATTGTAATTCATTTCGAATGAAATAAAAGTAAAGCGTTTTCATTGTGTAAATATTAACAAAACTGCTCCAGTGTCTGACCAAATAAGTTCTAAAGTTCAACAAAGTTCTAAAGACTGAAGTCGCGATTCAACTTATGTCATTCACAGAACTCATACACGAGTTTTGTAGAACCTGTTCAAAATCAATTCACATTCGTTACCATGGTCAGATAATAGAAGATGATAACATAATGAAATTAACGTGGAACGTAATGTTAAATAGAGCTTGCTCATAACCGAAGAACAAATTAAAAAAGGAATCAAAATGAAATCTGTAATATCTCGAAGTATTCAAATAAAATTACACGTCCCGATATTCATGTTAAGCTACTCAAGTCCAAAAATACATTTTAGTGTGAATGTGGTTTTCTATTCCGAAAAAAATTAGTGTAATTTAAGTTTGAATAGAATGAGAATATCTTTGTTAACCCAATGTGTAATTTTTCATGATTGACATTTATGAGGGTAGAGTATTTTGCATTGAATTATCAATTCTATTTCGTTTGATAGCTTCGCGAAGTTTGAATATGGAAATATCGAATCAACCCTTCGAAATCTTGTATGAGTGTGCTTCAATCTGCAAAACTCATCTCAGACCAATGCATAAACAAACAAAGGATTGGATTAAGTGGAATGGAATGGTTCACTTTCTATAATCCTAGATAAAATATTTCTTCGTGGAAACAGAACCAGCGGATATATCTCATTCAAATTCGTTTACAAATTCAAAGGGTTAAGTTGAAGGCAAATTGAATTAGATAGTTCATATTTATGTACAAAACAATGTCGAATTAATTGTGTGAGAAAGTAGTTCGTTAAATTAGGACGTGTTCAATTCCTTTCATCAGATTCACATTGAAAATGGAAATAATGTTGAACAAACAAATTACAGATACTTAAATGAAACGTACGTTGAGAAGAATACGATGCTTAAAATTTATGCAAAAATACATTTCTATGATATGAATGCGCTTCGGTACTCTTTTTCTGTCTACTCCGAGTGAATTTCAAAGTCGAATCAAATAATTATGTTCAAGTGTTGTAACAGTGCATTGAGGACAACTGAGGAAAACTCTTGAATTGTATATTTCCAATTGATATTGCAGACTTCAATCGCCTTAAACCAAGCCAACATTTGTGTTTCCTTTATATTTGAATTTTCCGCATACTGCCACGCTGTTCTGTGAAAGAAAACTCTCGAAGACAAACAAATGGAGAATTTTAAAGTTGTGGAAGCCTCGGTAGACTTTTCAGTGAGACCAAAATAATAGACATTGTTTTCACTTTGTTCACCTCACGGATTTAGTTCAAGAAGACTGAAATTCTTCTGTGAGGACAACAATGAAACAATCTGAAAGTTCCCAGATAATTCATTATGTTTCCATTCGACTACGTTGTTCCAAAAATAATAAGTGGTGTAAGAAGGGAAACAATTATGTTATACAAAGAATGGATTGGGGTTTATATGCGACTTAGGTTAGAATTGTGGTAAAACGCAAGTACCAGGTATACTTCATATAAAAACCTGAATATTTTTGTAAGAACAATACTGACCGGAGTTTTTTGTAATGGTCTTTGCAATATGTGAATAAAATGTGTCTGTCCAATTACCTTATTTGCTCTGTCTTTCAGTGGTACGGTATGTAACTAAATGTAGAGTTCTTAAACGGTGCAAATATATATATATATATATATATATATATATATATATATATATATATATATATATATATATATATATATATATATATATATATATATGATATATTTATCTGATTTTTTGGTTCAATTAAAACCATGATTATTTTCAAAAATAATCTATAATATAATAATGAATCGCAAAATGTGTTGGTAAGCGCATAACTCAACAACGCCTGGCCCCATTTTTTCAATTCTTTTTTTAAAAAATGTTCGTTGAAGTCCAAGGATGGTTTTTACGGCGATTAAAATTCGAATAATTGCCGGAAAAACCCTAAAAACAGCCCATTTATTTTTCCCATATTAACGTTTTCTAACTACAATATAGAGTCAACGGCTCGACCGATTTCGCAATTTTTTTTGTGTGTTTGTTATTGTCAGGTAAAAATTTGAAAAATTGCGTGTAAAATTAGAAAATTTAATAATACTTAATTGATAATATAAATAAGAAATAATTATTAATTCTCAAAAAGAGGATGTAAAAAAACTGAATATCTTATTACACATCACTGTTAGTTCAAGCCTATCACGACTAATATTAAAACTTCAATTTAATATAAAATTTTGGTAAGTTGTGTGTGTGTGTGTCAACGGAAATGTATGTAATCCGTCGTTATATGCAATTCTTAGGAAATGTATGTTAGTTACGGAATTATGTAAAATAAATTAAATTAGAGAAATTTCTTAGGACATTTATGCATTTCCTAAATATCAATCGGATTCAATCCATTGATCCATTGATATCTCGAATGTTTTACATTTCCGATTGATATTTAGGAAATGTATAAATGTCCTACTTTAGGTAAATAACGTGAGTTTTATTCACCTAAAGTAGGACATTTATACATTTCCTAAATATCAATCGGAAATGTAAAACATTCGAGATATCAATGGTTCAATGGATTGAAAATGAGAATATTGGAAATATGTTGACCAAGTGGATGCAAGACGACGATATTTCACAATGAAATGAGGTTTCAGGTATGTGCAACTGAAAAACAGAGCTTTTCACGGTGGTATCAAGCAATGCCCTTATGAAGCACTTTCTGGGTTTATAGTAAGAGTTAGTTTACAGTTACTCAATGATTTCACGCAAAAAGTTAAAACATAGAGGAACTCACCAAAAACGACGAGGATCCCAAAGTCACTGCATGTGAACTCTCTAAGGAGAACACGCAGCCAAGCCAAGTTTCTAATAACGATTAAGATCAACGCGAAACAAACACGCTACCTCCAGCTTGCAGCCTCCAATGCAGAGTCTGTTCACAAAAAACTACAGGGGCTCATACATTTAGAGAATGCGGATGCTCAATCCACAATATTTGTTCTGTTGCCGAAGAACCACCAGATGGAGCATTTAGATCTGAAGTTCTGTATTCATTGTTTTCAAAAAAATTTAAGAACTGGATAATCAACAAAGTGCTAAAAAAACCTACAACAACAGGCTAAAACAATGTTGAAATCGAGTGAAATTATAATCGCCCCTGTAGCTATTGGCACTTCTCACTTATTTCAGTTCTAGAGGGCGATAGACAACGTGAGATGCCTGAGATATTATATGTGGAGTTTTGACTGAAACCAATGTTGAGTTCTATCAGATTGGTACCAAGGACTTACGGAATCTCATGAAATTATATTCTCAATTTCAGATTAATGTGTTTCCAAGAGCAGAGGTTTCTTGATACAGAGGATGTACCGAGTACAAAGATTGCACTACGGTCAGTTGCTCACCTACAATCCACTGGCACCGGCCAAGAATTTAAAAAGTGCAATTGAAAAAAACTGCGCTATAGAAAAATGCCTTTGCTATGAAAATGAACTATTATAAACTTACAAGTGCCATTTCACCTCACCCTGCCAAAATAAATTGCCATATGGACTGACATGTTCACATTTAACTTCGTATAAGATAAACACTTTTATATTTTACGATATGATTGTTATCCGATTTTCTCGACAAGTGCTTAATGAAAACTATTATTCTCATTTTAACGACGTGTTCCATTACAGAAAGAATTCTTTTTGTACATTCCATATACCATATTGGAATTATAGACAATTCATAGATTTCATACATTACATTATATTATATTACAGTACCTATACATTAGTCTATAATATATAATTTCTCATAAATTTGGTTAAAGGAATCGTTAGTCATTTCAGAAACTATTTACTTTGTGACTCTTTACTCATTTTACTAGTTCAGGTTATTATTAGGTTATTTATCCGTATATAGCTGCCTCAGTTATTTTATATTCACGAGAATTTTGTATGGACACTCAAAGTACATTTAATTTGAATATTTAGAATAAGTTATTTCATATTTCTTCTTGTTCTGCCATTATTCAATGTAATTATCTCTTCTTCAAATATATTTGGTTGTCCTTTTTTTGAATATTTCAGTTGACAATATGTTTTGTTTCTGAACAGAATTAATTTCCCATGAAACTTTATTAAAATTTAAACAATATGTCTCAAACAATAACATTTTTTTAATATCGAATTGAGTATTACAAGCAGATGAACTTTTTAGTCATAATGATTTATTAGTAATTTCAAAAGCTATTTATTTTTTGCCACTATACTTACTTTACTAGTCAAGGTTATTATTAGGTTATTTTATTAATCAGTATGACCCTGCTTCAGTTGTTTTATATTTGATTGTTCTGGACACTCAAGGTACATTGAATTTTAATATAATTTTCTCTTCCTCAAATGTAATTCATTCTTTTTTTTTTGACTATTTCAGTTAACGGAATGTTTCGTTTTTGTACAGAATTTCCAATATTACAAAATTTAAAGACAAGAAAAAATTTCTGTTTTCATATAACGAAAGATTTGAACTGATACGCATTGAAAATTATTCAATAATTTTATGAGATATCAATTTTTTATTCAACTCTAAATGAAAAATATCATTTCATTACGTCTCACTAATTAATGCAATGCAAATATTTTAGCTTTTAGTTAGCGGTTCGTTGCAATTCTTTTGAGATAATTAATTGATATGCTTTTTTATGGTTTCTATTCGAATCAATTCATTATTCTCTTTATTCCTGTCATTTCAACAGCATCTTTTGAGAACTTAGCGCTCAGCAAAATATCGTATTCATTGATTGTGCCAATGGAAATGTTATTTTCACTATGTAAATTGTGAAGTCTTCTAACATAGAAGCGTAGAACTCTGAAAATTCCAAATAGAAAGTTCTATTCGCTTTTCATGTCACTTATGAAATTGGTAATTATATTTATTGATCGAATTCGAAATTGTATATTTGAGAATATCAAGTGAAGAAATATTCAACAACTTCTTTATCCGTGTAGTTAATGGAAATCTTTCATCAAAAAGCATGAATAGAGTATATGGCAACAATAATTTCATGTTTTCACGGGTTCCGGAGACCGATAAGTGTTTCCATATTTTCAAATAAAAAGTATCAAGATTTCGTCGGTGTATGCAACCAAGCACGGCTTCTCCTCAACAATTTTATTTTGTCTCCACAAAAAGAAGTCGCACTGGATTCAATATTTCACGATAAATGGTATGTGAAATATTATTTATAGCAAACCGTTTTCTTCCTCGGGAGTATATCACTCTGCGGTTATAGTTTATCATATAAATTGCCTGGGGTAGTTATTTAAATATGATTTATTTGATAGGAAATATACCTTGAGCATAATTTGTAAGCCAACCCGATATAATCGTGAATCACACAATATCCGTTGATGAATTTATTGAGAATATCGATAAAAGATGAATAATTCACTATCAATAGGACAAAACTTAAGTCATATCTGATTAAATATTGACGCAGAATTGCAGGGAATATTATTATATGCTCGAATATTCGAATTGAAAAAAATTAATTCCATTTCTAATAGAATTATTGCAGAACTTTTTCGTCGCGAACTTAAAAATTCCCCACTTTTGACCATTTTATTCTACTTTCAGCCATTCATTTTCCCAGGTTTGATCAATTGAATAATGATTGTCTAGTGTAATGTTGATATTTATTAATATTTATCGAAATATAGAATTGATACTCATTATTTTATCGATTATCGTGGGGTACGAACCTATCACTTTCGAGAGTGAATATTGAGTGCGCTTTGAAAAAATCATCGTTCTTGTTGAATGATAATAGAATACAATTGTTTCATCATTATTATGAATCAACAGTTCGTATTTAATCAAACAATCAATAATCGAGTACGAATCTAGAAAGCTAGGGAGATATTATACGTCTTTACTTCGATAGAGGGAGCTCACGTGATTTTTCACAAAGTATTGTTTCCCTCATTCAGATGTAGGACCTGTGGGCGTTTTGAAAGTAATCGATTCTTGAACAAGATCGATGATTTTTTCGATGCGCACTTATAATAATAATAATTATTCTCGAAAGTGATAGGTTCGTTCTCGTTGACAACATTTGTGGAAACAGATCCCTGAGAGTTTCATTCGAAATATTTCTATATTCCGATTAAGGGTCTCAATATTTACTATATATGTATATAACAATAACAATAAAGGAACACACCTGTAAAGGAAGTCTCCACTGCTAGGCCTCCACGTGAACTCTCCTTGTTTGGAGATTTGGTCAACGTATCGCCAATGTGGCGACTATTCATCCTTTACGAGTCTTCAACCGACCAAGTTAACAACGAATGAAAAATTTTCTTGCGGTGATAAGTACAAATGACAAAAACACAATTCTCGTTATAGCCCGCAACTCAATTGAAAGCAGCCGTTGTCACGTGTTTCGAGCTTATTGGCTCTCCTCAGAACGGAGTAGCCAAGTTCAAGGTGTACGAACCTGGAGAAGGAATCAATAATAAAAGAACACACCTGTAAAGGAAATCTCCACTGCTAGGCTCCTGAGAGCTCCTGCAAACCCTGAGAGCTCTCAGGGTTTGAAAATTTGGTCAACGTATCACCAATGTGGCGACTATTTATCTTTTTTCGGAGTCTTCAACCGACCATGTTTACAACGAATGAAAAATTTTCTTGCGGTGATAAGTACAAATGACAAAAACACAATTCTCGGTATAGCCCGCAACTCAATTGGAAGCAGCATATATATATATATATATATATATATATATATATATATATATATATATATATATATATATATATATATATATATATATATATATATAATATAATAGACCAACAGCATCAATAAGAAGACGGACGTTTCCAGACTCAGTTGCATTTATAATTACTTACTATTAAATCATTTTAAGAAACCTTCGCAACTTCGCAGACATCTCACAACTTCAATACACTTTTATGTGTTACGTGCGTAGTATGACATTTGTTACTACGGTGATTTTACTCTCTCACCTATGTGTCGTTTTTCAGTGTCAATGTCTCTCTGTGCTCCTGTCATTTCTATTCTATTATTTACCTATTATTGTTGTTAGTTAGTACATAAGAATATTTTTACATCTATAATTTAATTCAATTTATTTTAAGAAACACATTCCTGTTTGATGGTTTTTGGCCATACCTTTTATACCTAGTTAGCCGTAAGTTGTCAATCATAATTTTTATCAGTACAATTGTATAATCATCTCTTTCAGAGTCCTGATGAAGACTGTAAACACAGTCGAAATATAGACCAGGCAGACAAATTGGATATAATCTATTCATAGAGGCCTCTTATTTTTCCTATAACCCACAACAATTATATATATATATATATATATATATATATATATATATATATATATATATATATATATATATATATATATATATATATATATTCATATTCATAGAAGACCTTCCAATTAATTCAATTGAATTCATTTCAAATTATCGAAGTGAGCTTTCGGGGTGTGCAGTCAAGTTACCGGTAATTTGCCTGAAAGCATTTGCACGTGCCCCTATCTACTATTACAATCTCACACGGGAGACTTTTTATACACCGGGGCAGGTTCGTTTCAACCCTGATCTGCATATCAATTGATATTTTCTTGGGACGAATACGATAACGTCGACCTTCTGACAACATCAGGAAATTCGGAAGTGCCAATTCATTTTTATTGTTCACTAACTGCGACTCTTCTATATTACAACGGAGGGTTCAATGCTTTGACCGTGTAAAATTCCTACAAAAACTTGTTTAAAAAATATCTAATGTATTTCTCTGTGGCAATGAGGAGTTTTTCTCGATCATAGGACATTTTTATTTTGGTATGCGAGAATTCCGTATTCTTATGTATTAGTTTGAACGAGACTTTACACATTTTGTTGTAATTTCGTTGTTCATAATGCTGTAAATTGCTATCCAAGATATTAATCGATAAAAGCATAGTCAATGGTGGTGCTGGGTCCATAATTCTGCTGCTTGTGAACTTGTTTTCAATCAGAGTAGACTATAGTATTTAATATATAGTTGACATGAAATATCCTCATTAAGTTGAGTGTTTGGAATTTTGCCCATTGTGAAGCGACGGTTTTGAAAACCCATCATCCGACTGTTTTTAATGACATCAGTAATCTATGTTGATATGGAATTTCATCACGAAGGAGAAATGAGGAATAAATCGAAATTGTTATTATGGTAATCTGTAGCCAAAAAATTAGAAACTTCCAATTTTGTGTTGGTATAGAAAAACCTGATGAAAATTTATTCAATACAGTTATATAGGGTGATTTTTTTAGCGTAGTTTTTTTAAATCGAATAAAACACTCAATTTGCATCATATATTCAAAATTGTTATTGAAATTGATAACTTGGTCTTTGCCATTTACATTTTAAAGATAATTTCATGTAAATGTTGTCCGCGGCTTCGTATCAAATGGTCCATTCGGAAGGTCCAATTTGACACTTGCCCAATTGCTCAGAACGGCGACGAATTGACATTTCACGATCCTCATTAACACTGTACGCTACGGCTGCAATATTCTCTTCAATACGCACTGTACGCATGCGAGACAATGGTTTAATGTCCAACAAAGTAAACTTGGTGCGAAATTTGATGATAACAGCACGAATTGTTGATTCACCAGGTCGAATATGGTCGTAACAAACGATACACATTTTTCATGGAGCACGAATTTTGATAGTAAATTTTAACAATTTGTAATCGTTGCTCGTTTGTAAGTCTTTCCATGATGAAATGGCAAAGTAAACTGAAAACTTTTCACTTTGACAGATGACGTTTGTATGCCATTTCCAACCAGTGCCGCCAACCTGAAAACCTCAACTCTTAAAAAATCATCCGTTACTATACGATATTCAATAAATTTCCCGTTTTATACACATTATAATGTTCAAGTCGTTCTTCTTTCTGTATATTTTTCCGAAAATGTACCATTTGAAACAATGAAAGCAATTATTAGTATTCAAATAGCAACTACATAGTACTTGAATATATTTTTTTCTGGCCTTTTCTTGCCTTTGTGGTTTGATCAATTTTCAAAAGAATTTATGTACATGTTTAAAATAGGAATAAACATTATCGCAATTTTATATACATGTTCTGTAAGTATTGTTTTGTTTCATATAAATTGCATAATTCACAGAATAATATTTTTGCTTGAGCATTGTTTAGGGGTTCTCCCGCATTTCCAAAAGTTAAACTGATTCAATTTCAGTGTTAATTTCGGAGATAGCGACAAACTATTGAAACAATTGTGAGCAATGATATGAAACTGAGCCAAGTGTTTCTTGTTCAATTCATTTAACACTATGTTTCACAAGGAGATAAGCGAATATTAAATACTCTCTTTCTTCATTGGTGTCTTGTTGTTAGAGTGTTGTGTTTTGTTTGTACACTTCCTTTGACGATGATACAGTATTGAATATTATAAGATCATCTTTCATTATGACTCAAACTTTCATCTGCTTGTAATATTTGATTCGATATTCGATATATTCGTACACCAGATAATGTTATTGTTTAGGATTTTTGTTTAACTTTTAATGAGGTTTCGTGGGAAATATTCTTCAAATTTCTATATGTGTGATTCAATATAAAAACTTGGAGGAAGTAACTCACGCATTTTAATGCTTGACATTCATATCGACCTGAATTGTATACTTAGGTCTTCATCATTTCATTATAAGGATAGTGATGATAATATAAACAGCCACAGATGTAATTTAGTGAGAAAAATTTGAAATCTTTTTGATACATACCGCCAATGTTCCGTCAGTAATATTCTAAAATGTAAATAACTCCTGATATTCATTCTGGATTTTCTTATTGAACGCATGGAAAAGTAAGGAGTTCTATTGGTATTGGTATTAATTGTAGTTTTTTTTTCTTTTCAAAGCATTCCGATGAATGCCAGCTATTCCTTCAAAAGCATTATATTGCCTTTGAAAAAGTTAGACCTACAGTTTAACGCCAATTCCTAACACCCAAGAACACGGTGGGAATTGAACCCACCAACACTAGTGGTAGTATATATTTTTTTGTTAGGGCCTGAATAGCCTCGAAAGTTAGGAGTCCTTCACTCACGAAGAATTTCAGAAACAGTTTTGCCTTTACCAACATACCAACATCCGAAACAAGATATTGCCTCGAATAAATAAATATATTTCTTTAATATAATATATATATATATATATATATATATATATATATATATATATATATATATATATATATATATATATTCGGAAAGGTTTCCGCGGTCAGAAGTATGTATAAAACTTGGTTCTCGGAATGAACCGCGTTATAGATTTATATAAACTCGACGTTTCGGCTTCCGTTGTGAAGCCATCTTCAGGAGTTGGAATAAAATAGTAAAGATAAGGGTAACTCGGTTACGTGGCCTCAATCTGACTACTCCACGAACTGAATGAAGGAAAATGAGGAAAGGTTACCTGGTTCGTGGCCTCAATCTGCCTACTCCACAAACCAATTGAGGAAACTAGGAACGATAAGAAATATAATATATAATCATTGTTGCTGTTAAGATTTAGATATACTACGTACTATTACTTACTACATACTATTAAATATATACAGTTCACTCAATTACTTTTACTCTACACAAAATTTCCACAAAAATAAACATATAAGTGTCGTATCCGATCTTTCAAAGGGTTGCTCAGGGTTGGAATTCTTTAGTGAATTAATTCGGAGATCATTATAGTCGTATATCTGCTTTGGTCTGCTGAAGGAGGAGCCAACAGTTAAATCCGAACTACCTACTTGCTCATATGCGACTTCATCTCGCATTCTCTCTATAGTTTCTGGATAGGTTAATCATTCCTATTAAGCTCTAATGGTCTTGACTGAAATTGAATCCGACAATTGTTCGAGAAATCAGAATTGCTGGAATATCTTGATAGATTCCCTCTTTATCTGCAGTCGATATTGCAGTTACGTCATTGATTGAGTCTCTATGGAATGATTGAACTCTTTGAGAAACTCCTAATTTAGATGTTCATTATATGAGTGCAATTTCCTTGATAGGAATGAAAGTTGGCTTAATAAATATAATCATTCTGACGTTATAATTCTAACGTTATAATATTCTAACGTTATAACTTTGTTTACTTTTCATATCTTTTTTAAGACAGGATGAGAGGAGTGGTTTTAGTTTGCATAGGTTAGGTTGGTACTCTTTCGTCATAATGTTAAGTAGGTCTGATTAAAGACCGACGAAAAAAAAAGTTGGCTGATATTTTTTTTTGGAAAAATCATCAGATATGAGTTATCATCAAGATAGGACACGAGTTGAGACCTTCATCAAATTATATGCTTTTTCTTTTATGGAATGTTGTTTTGATGAAAAGAATAAGTATCCAGTATTCGGATAAATTGGTGGTTGCTAAATTCTTCTGGCATTTGTTAGTTATTTGGAAATTGTGAAGAGAAGAAGTACCCTTCATGGGACCAAAGTACGTGTTCTTGATACACAGTAAACCGCACACTACGTCTTTGTGTAAGGCGAGGTATTTTCCATTTAGTTTCGTTTATTGTTTGAAGAGGCTGTTATGTTTCAGGTTTTTATTTTTATTTTCACTTTTACGTTTCCTTCTTTTGGATTTCTTTTTTTTTTGTGAGGACTGGAATTATTGAGGATCACCATTTTTAGAAGGTTTGGCAGAATAGATCTTTGAGCCTAATGCTGGAAGTTTGAGTACGCTTGGTGTGGTGAGAGTATTCCAGTACATTGTTTGAAGAGACAATTAATATTTGACTTTTTTTTATTTTATTAAACTTGAGTTCAATTTAATAACCCTTCAATGTACATGCTGAAGATTCGTTTTTATTTAAACATTCATGATATATTTTTTTGTGAGGATTAAGTCCACTTAGCTAAGAGAGAATTAATTTATCTTTTATTTGTTTCAATTTCGTTTTTAGTATTTCAAATTATTAATTTTGTTTTGTATTCAATATATATATATATATATATATATATATATATATATATATATATATATATATATATATATAAATGAAATTTTTTTGTGCTTATGGCACTGAATGAAATATTCAAGAAAATGAACACCAGATGGAAGTGCGAGACATATATGTTTCGTTCTGCAAGGAACTCGTCAGTCGCACCACGCCCATCGAAGTGAGGCAACTTATCAAAATAATTTATCGAAATGGAGGTTGAAATCGTTGCCTCACTTCGATGGACGTGGTGCGACTGACGAGTTCCTTGCAGAACGAAACATAGATGTCTCGCACTTCCATCAGGTGTGGCATCGATTTCAAGATTTCCCTAACATTTATCCCTTGAAGATATGTAGCTCTACTATATCTAGCTCTACTATAACATTATTTTGATTAATTTGAATTTTTCGAATGAATGTTCTGGTGTTCATTTTCTTATATATATATATATATATATATATATATATATATATATATATATATATATATATATGTATATATATATATATATATATATATATATATATATATATATATATATATATATATATCTTTATACTTTTTTTCATTTTCAATGTTCTTAGCTATAACAGGCTTATTTTAATGTTAAAAACTTCATTTTCGTTGACATTTCGTGGTATATCACAACTTTGTCAAAACTAATGAATAATGATTAATATGAATATTATGAATTACTATAGATATCAAAACGTCAAACTTATTTAAAAAAATAGTCCAATAAATTTTTTGTATTTTCACATATAAATTTTTAGTTCCAGTTGTTTAGTATCAAAATAAGTTGAAAATTTAAGACGTTAATTCATAAAATTGAATTATTCATCAGTTTTGACAAAGTTGTGATATACAACGAAACGTCAACGAAAATAAAGTTTTTAACATTAAAATAAGCCTGTTATTGCTAAAAGCATTGGTTATAAACTATCTTGAACAGGCAATAAATCAATTTTAAAAAATCTATATATATATATATATATATATATATATATATATATATATATATATATATATGTATGTATAACCATAACCATATTATCATTTATTGAACCAAGTGACTGATTTATTGCGTGAATTGATAAAACAGGATATTACTGTAAGGGAGAACTAAGATTAAAAACTGTTAGATTTGGTGGAGTTGTTGTTTGATCCACCAGAAAACTAATTGAATTGTACTGAGAACTTTCAAACCTCTGACGCCTGGCATTAAATTTTTCTTACTCAACTCACCCTTCATTGTAGCTAACTGTGGTGCAGTACAATTCATTAACTTTCAGTTCTCGCTTAGCAGTTATTGATGCTTTGAACCAAAGGTTAATCGCAGGTATACATCTCGTGTGTGTGAGATCGAAGATGTATACAAATCTATAACTAGATAGCAAAAGTAGGTTATAAGAATTCGAATTTCGCTGAGATTCCACATTTCCACAGTATTTCTTCAGTCCATCCAATATTGGTTCTGCTATTTTTTATTTATGGCGACTGTCTTGAAAGTTATCATGTTTTGAGGATATTAAAATTTCAGAGAAAAATTGAGGTGTGTCAAAAAGTTTGATTGAAAATGTTGAATGAAAAACCGTAAATATCATTGTCTCAAATAGAGACCACCTACAACTTTAGGGCAGCATGATTGAGGAACTTGACCTCTCAACTGGCCAACTATCTCGTGCGACTCAACCTCATTATCCTATTTGTTCTCAACCTTAATTAGATAAACAAAATTATACTAGGTGAATACCTATTGCAGAATACAGAAAACCTAATACAGAAAACAACAAAAATGCGCTTGAAAATGTATCCTCAATTTAGGCAATGTGCTTATCAGCTACTACAGACATCAACATGCCTGATAATTTCTGCATGACCAGCCATTCTTCTCTCAATTAAAACGAATTTCATGTGTGCCTATCTTTTTTCGCGTGCTGTTGCAATTTAATAATTTCTGCCTTCAATGATATTAATTATTGAAGTGAATTTCCACAGGTAACGTAGGAAATTGAATATTTAGAATATGAAGCTCAATATTTGATTGAAAAATCATTTATTCAAACAGAATAGAGATATTTAACTCATTCATCCTAAAAATTCGCATTTTTGTTGAGAAAGGAAAATATTGTGTTATTTATAGAATTGGATTTCACTTTAAAATTGATATTAACTTGCAAATGTTTTGGAATATGACATCAAATGAATGACCCTTTGTTATGTTATATGAATAAAGAGACTGTCCTTTTTCAATCAATTTCGAAAAGCTATATGAAGGTACGTACTAATCACGTACATGTAACCGATTCTTGTTTTGTATGAAATTGACAATCATTTGATTATTTTTTTTCTACGTCAAAGAGAGTATGATTTGTTTTTATGCTTTTCATTCAAATTTATTTTTTTTAAATAAATTTCTTCATCAATTGTCGAAATTGATTCTTCAATTGAAAAAAGTTCGGTTTCGAAATATCTAACTATCATTTGCATTTAAATCGGATAGCTTTATTATATATTGAAATGAAAAACCAGATTATCGTGAAAAACCTCAGGAAAATTACAGAATGCTCACATCACTTGCTCAATTTCAAAGTGGAGAATTAAAATATTTATATTCAATAAGGCTGAGAGACAATCCTGAAGTGTTTTTTTGTGACTAATATTTTTTGATATCAATCCAAGAAAAGAGATATAGAATTTTTGTTATTATTCCTGAAATTCATATATTGCTGCTTTTTCTTATTATAATGTTATTTAATTCGTATTTTTTTTCAGGTATGTTTCTTGTTTCTACGGAATCAGCTGAAATATGTAAGTGATGTAACAATTCTTATTCTGGAGTAAAGTATATTCATATATAAATATAAGAATAAATATATATTAATGGAGGGGTGAATCGACGATCCTACATACTTATAACCACTCAATCAATCGATAATATTCGAGAAATTCAATTAATAATGTTCAATTAATCACATTGATATTGATGATAGCTTATTAGCATACAAACCTGATATTGTCAACGAGAGCACAATCCATCACTTGCGAGAGTGAATTTGTAGTGCGTTTCAAAGTATGCTCATCGAATTTTTTGGATATATCATACAGAACTGTTTCATCCTTCAATTATTGGGAATCATTAGTGGCGAGCATCCAAACAATCCAGTTTCGTTGTTTTTTAAAAACTCAACAAAGACCTATGTTTTCAAAATACGAGAAAATTCAGTGTACTACTCACATGAACTCCATCTATTGAAGAAACAAGTTAAACTCTCTGGAGTATCGTATATTGTGTTGATCAGTGTTGATCATATGTGAACTAATCAGTGCGTACTTTCATTGATATTTCATCTAAACACCTCATAGATTGCTGTAGTGTGTAAAAATGGTTTCACTAAATATTCACCCGTAAGTGTGTTGACAATATTTCTGAAGAAAGCTCCTCGAGTGTTTTATTCGAAATATTTCGATACCTCGATTGAGAATCTCAGTGAAGACTGTATATAAATATACGTTTACATATATATATATATATATATATATATATATATATATATATATATATATATATATATATATATATATATATATAAATTATATATATGTATATATATATATATATATATATATATATATATATATATATATATTATATGTTATTGGAAACTGACTATATCTTTCGTAAAACTGATTATACGAGAATTATGGTCTATGGGTAACATCTGTAGATTCGTTTGTTTAGGACATGCGCATCTTCCGATGAATTCTTATCTTTGGTTTCATGGGCGGGCATTTCTTGGATATATTTTATAGATTATAGTATATTTTAGATAAACTATTTGTATCTATTTATATTCTTTCAATTTTAAACTATGCTATTCCTAAGAAACCTTCACACCTATATATATATATATATATATATATATATATATATATATATATATATATATATATAAATCAAAAGTATACATAACTTTCTTTTGATAATTTTTTGTCGAATTATTCAAAAGAACATTATACCAGAGTTGGCTATGGCGAATGTGAACCATGTGGTATCACTATTGTCATTCTAGAGATAAATGTTAGAGAATATTGAAATCGGTCCCTACATTTATTGGAAGCGTAAGATATAGTTCACAGTTTCGTACTACAAGGCACTCTTCAGTTACACTACGTCCAACATAGCCAGCTCTGCTATATTGTTTTTTTGCATAATTCGTCAAAAAATTATCGAAATAAGTTGTAGTATACTTTCAATATTAAATATTTACAAGTGCGATGATATGAACATGATAACTACACAATTATTTTTCTTGTATTCAACTTCATTAATGTTTCAAGTAGCCACTTCAGGAAACTTTGATAAATGATCAGCGAGCGTTTCTACAACCGCAACCTAGATGGCATTCCTTCATCAAATTAGATAAAATTGTTCAAAAACTGGAAGCGTCAAATGTAGTTTATTAATTGATAAGGACGTGTGAAACGTCCAATGTTTTAGATGTAATCATGTGCTTCTTAGAGATTCCTAGGATTTGAGATGTACAGTATTCTATGCATTATATATGCATACCATTTTATAGTATATTTCTACTGTCTTATGATCGACAAGGGAATACTTGAGAATTGAAGCCGTTGCCTTTCGTTTGTTGCACGTGGCAACGTATCAATCCTATCAACTGACGAGTTCCTTGCAGAACGAAACATATATGTCTCGCACTTCCATCAGGTGTGGCATCGATTTCAATATTTCTCTAACATTTATCCCTTGAAGGATAATGGAGGCATCACATCGTACACGTTCACATATCTAGCTCTACTATAACATTCTCTTGATTAATTTCAATTTTTCAAATGAATGTTCTAGTGTTCATTTTCTTATATATATATATATATATATATATATATATATATATATATATATATATATATATATATATATATATATATATATATATATATATAAATAATAAATAATAATAATGGAAAGAAACGTACCGAACAGAATTTTCCTATTTTGTGATCATATAGAAGATGTAATAACTGTTTGCGTAATTCTTTTCTGAAATTTAACGAATTAAATGTAAGATAGGCGCATACTTCATTTCAAGTTCCGACCTTTCGGGTCGCGGTATGACAAATTGGTCGGCTTGCGGCGTAGTCGGTTCCAAATTCGAAATTTCATCACTCGTACACCGACCAGACTAATGGAGTTCCGCGAAAAGCGCGATCAGTTCGTTCACTTTGATAAAACATCCCCAAATCACTGTGGACTCATTTATTCATGGAAAATTACGGACCAATTCGCGAAAGTAATTTCCTCGGTAAGCAAACACGCTCTTGATGAATACACATAATTTTTTTTCAACTCAGCCTGGAGGAAATGAATGATGCAATTTGTGAAATATTCTTTTTCCGTTCGTGCATAAATATGATTCGTTGTGAGAAATAATAACTGTGCAGCGACCATAATGAGACAACTTCATTATAAACTGATTGAGAAAAAAATTAAATGTTCATATATGCAGATATATCATGAGATTTAATTATGTCGATATATTGTTTCATGAAAAAATTAAAAACTTTCATCTCTTGATAATATTTCCTTGAGTTTCACTAGTAGAAATTTCGAGCTTCTTCAGACATTCTTGCATCTTCGACTGTAGAAGAAGACTACCCTACATCCAGTATGGGAGATGAAGTATCTCATGAAGAATTTCGCTAGTAGCTAAAATATAGTTCTGAGGTAGGATCTGTACACTGCGGTGTACCTCAGGGTTCGGTAATGGGTCCCTTGATTTTTTGTGTTTATACGTTCTACATTGCGCAAGGATTGACTTATTGTAGGGACTTCAGATATGCTGATGACTTTCAGATTCTTCATTCCTTTCCATCTTCTAATGTAGAAGAGGCCTAATAATGACTTAAGGATCCTATCTGAGAATTCAGAAAAACATCAACTCACTCAATCCGGGCAAAACCAAACTGCTAGCGTTTGGGAGGAATCGAGAGATGGTGGACGCAGGGTTGCATGTAGAGTTGAATAAAGGGAAACTCACTTATATACTTTTAATTTTATACTGGGAGAGTGCCTGTGGGGGTAAAGCATTTTCAAATTTGCGTAAGACTTACGGATGCACGATGAGACATGATCAGAAAATCTCAGATTTGTATCTATAATGAGTCCCAAGATTAGTAGCTACTTTTTCGGGCTTCATTCACTATTTTCACTATTCACTACGTTCACTATTTCTTTCAATATAGATCACCTTCTCAAACTCAATGCTTGTACCAGACCGAATGCAATAGCACGAACAATAGCGTACTTAACATCGCCTTCACATTAACTGTTTCCTTTGGCCCTCAAGGTTGCCTTATTTATAACCCATTGAAAATGTTGAATTGATTGTTGAATTTTCACTTAAAGAGAGAATTTTTCGTCACGTTGAACCACACAAATATATATGAATATAGAAGTATATTTTTATGGAAAGGAAAATCTATTTCCAGATAGTATATGTGGTTGTCGTCACATGGTATTCTGTTCAATATTACGCATTAAAAAGTTCTAAATAAATTCGTTTTCTGAAATTAGTAACGATGTCGTGTATTGAAGCAGCAAGTTGTAGATATAAATTGCACATCCTTCCTTTTTCAATATATTTTCTCTTGATCGCTTATCAGCTTTCATAGATACCGTTCCACTCCAGAGAAACAGGCTCTGAATGGAAAGATATTTTTGCTGGAGCCATATGAAATAGTGACAACTTTTAAAATGAAGTTTACTCAATAATCTTACAATATTTCAGTGTCGTGATGAAGGTTATCACATAAATTGAAGCAACATACTCCGTGTTAGTCCTCTTTTCATTTGTAATCCCTTTAACAGTCACCAGTTTTTATGTCACTACAGGGAGGTATTACATGTAGTTTCAGAATATTTAATTCTTCACAGAAATTCTCTCTTTGCAAATGCATATGTATTGAGGGATGGAATTATATTAATGACTATTCAATTGCTCTCATTCGTGAATTTACTGGCCATTAGCGTTCACAACAAGTCTATGGTAGACGAGGACTAACTGTTTTGGTGTTCACATTATGGTGAATCATATGAGATTAATATAATCAAGGTAATTCACTGTTGGAGAAATATTTCATCGACATTGTTGTTGAACCTATTGTTCTCTACGCATACTAAACAAAATATGCTCAGTGAAATTAATGCTTATGTTGAATATAAATAAATTTCGGAATACCTTCTATATCTCATTGAATTTTGGTGTAGCTAAAACAAACACACTGAGACAAAATTATAACATTTCAAACAAGAAACAAATTCGAAAAGTTGCGAATTTCAATATGAAATTCAATTCTCCGAATAAATGAGAAAATGATTATGTTCTGTATGGAATTTTTGTTGTTATTATGGCTGTCACATTCAATTGCATGGAATATTTTCTCTATTAAATTCGAAGTTTTGTTATGAATGCCTTTCGAAATTTGCGTGAATATTCCGGAGAAAATATAAATGCATTCAATGGAAATTAATATAGTAGTTTGTTGGGGAACTATTTTCCATAATTAATCTTAGTTTCAGTCTTCATTGCTATAAAATGAAATATTAACTTCTATAAACATGCAGTTTTATGTAACATGGAACATATCTGCCTGTGTATGTATGAATTTATTTTGTGTATTTGGGTAAATTCATGACCTTTTCGTTAGTGATAAAACTTCGGCCAACGTTATACAGTTTAAGAAACGCCCGGGGCGCTTGAAAACTCATCTCGAAACAATCCACTTGAAAAGAAGAATTGAGAAATACAGTAAAGTTAGTGCCGTTGCTTCCTTCAACTACCAAACACTTAGAATGCAATAATATTGGAACCAAATGCATTTGGGAATACTCGTACTTATTTTCAAAATTAAAGAAACATATGTATTGTCGGACTAACTTCACAGTAATTGTAATAAAAATTTTCAATAGGGCCTTGTGATATAATCGTTCAATTTTAGCCATGAAGAAGAAAATAAACATTTTCTTCTGAACATCATTTCTGAAGATTGAAAAATACTAAAGAGGTAAGTTATTTTCCTGTCCTGGACTGCATTCCCAATTAAACACTGAATATATATATATATATATATATATATATATATATATATATATATATATATATATATATATATATATATATATATATTTTGATATATATATATAATAATGTTAATGCTAAAAACCTTCAAAATAAATTCAAACAGGTTCAGAATGTTCAATGTATTTGAATATGACTAAATATTAATATTGCATATAGATTACTAGCTGTGATAAAATGAGTATAGTTGAAATAAAATCGCTTGATTCGCTAAATTGAAATGATGTTCCTGCGAATATTAATTGCAAAAATATTGTGGTGTAGTGAAAAATTGAGGGATATACAGCATTTATTAAAATATTCATCCAAGCGCACTGATTTGATATTAGAGGCCCACTTGTGGACTATAGTTTGAGGGTAAAAAAAATTAGACGCATTTGATGCTTTCAGCGGGTTTGTAATTATTGAAACTTGTTGAGAAAAATGTAGCTTGATGAAAAATTAAATTAGTTATTCATTTTGGAATCGACGAATCAATGTCTAGTTTTGATTCATAACTGCACTTTCATTCTGTTTTCATTACAATGAGTTTTTTGAATTTAGATTCGATGCAACCATTATTTTGCCTAAATCCATTATGGTTTTTTCAACATGACATATTGATGTTTTATTTCATTTTATAATTGAGGCCAAATTGTGGCTCCATCAGATGGAAAATATAAAAAGATATTAAAATAAATTAAACATCAGATTTATTTAACAATATGTATAGTCAACATGTTTCGAAAATATAAAAAGATACCTGTGAACATGTATAAAATAATAATCTGATATTGACAATTATTAAAAGTTTGAATCAAGAAAAATTTGGAAAAATTGGAATAAAATAGAAAAATATTCAGTATTTTACCCAGAGTATAATCAGAGTATTACTGATTATATATTATATCATAGTATTATACACAAAAATATACATTGTTTTTTTCACTATATTCATAGAATTGCGACTCCAGTTTTTCAGTATTACTTCATTTTCAAGCATATTAATAAAGAAATTCCAATTTTTTAAATATAAGTGCAGAGTTGGCCAGCAATTATTATCTCAGTACGTCCTACTCTACGGTGTATTCTTCTTCATCATAGATCGTCTCAGAGTGGCGAAATATTTATATCTATTTAATAATTGAATTGACGGTGGTATACTTATTGTTTTCATAAATTTGTGCTTTTAAAATATCTACTTCTTTATCTTTTGAAGCTGTATGTGATATTTTTTAATTTTCTGCCTTTGAAAATATATGACCTGAGTCTAGAAGATGTGTGGAAAAATTCGAAGGCTTTTTGTTTAGTCTGGAAAACTGTTTATGTTTTCGGAGCATAAACAGTTCTCATAAAAAGATAAACTGGGAACAGAAAAAAGATTTTCTGTTCCCAGATTTCTTGCACATTAAAAAAAATTAAGGTGTTTTTTGTGAAGTTTTGGATGCTACGTTCATATTATTTTCGAAAATAAGTTACCGTTTTTGTTGAAAAATCCATATTCGTCCAGAATAACTTCATGCCATATGTGTTGTTTTTTGTATTTCTATATGTGGGTATATCTGGTTAAGTGTAATTTGTTTTTGTTTTTCATTCTGTAGAGAATTTATGGTTCTGTTGTGATAACCATCATTCCTAGCAACCTGTTTGATTTTTTCGAGTTCAATATTACATCAATCTACACCTAGGGGAAGTGAGAGAGCTGTATATATGGTTGTCCGGTATACTGATTTATGATCAGTATGTTTTCCTATTAAGTGCTCGAAAATTTAGTAATAAAAAACTGCAATATAATAAATATATGCATAAAGGTTTAGGTCTTCTATAATTTAGATCATTAAGTTTTGAGACAGTTTTCAAATTATTTCCGGCGCTGTATGTTTGGTTAGCTGAAGTGAGAGGATATTGTCAGATTTGAGGACAAGAATTCATGAATGTTTGAAAAGTACATGAATATTTCCTGGAATGAAATACTCACCTCACTCAATAAATCAATACGTCAACTTCGCAAATAGTCTCCTATGTACTCGCATAGTTTTTATTGTAGATTCATCGTCAATTGGGACTAATTACATCGATTCAACCAACTTTTGAACTTCGGTTGTGTATATTTGTCCGGCAGTTTCCACACTGGCTCCTTCATTATCTCGTTTTTTATTGCATAGTATACAAAACATTGGGTAAGTTTCTTTGGCGAATTTCCGTTTAATACATCCGCAGAGATATCCCGTTTTATCTTAGCCTAGACCTACTTCTGATATTTACTGCTTCATTGGCGCCTGTAAGGACTTCTATTGACAATAAGTTGGAGTTCATCTTCACATTTATGAAGAATGTATGGGGTAAAATTTCAAACGGTTCGTAAGTGTATTTTAGCGTTCGGTTCATGTGAAAGAATTCAGTCTATCGAACCAAAACAAAATCTACTAAAACAATGAGGAAATTAGCTATAAACGAATCTTTATTAGCCAGTACTTTATTGTAATTTTTGCTGGGGGAACTCATTAATTTTTTGATTTATTACAGGAGTAGGTAAAAAATTCTTAAATCGAATATAAATTAAAACGATTTATTCGTTTCATTTATTGATTGATATATTACATATTGCCAATTTTGTGATGGGTCATTTCAAATACATCTTGAATATAACAAAACGAGTATTCGAACATTTGAAGTTTGTAATATTCAAGCAATTTCGCTATAAAACGAGACGAAAACTTGGAACAGAGGACTCTATATCTGAAATGGAATATAATGATGAAGCATCTATGAAAGGACTTTTTTTTTCAGCGATTCGAACATTTTATATTCATGATCAAATTTTCATTTTTCTCATTTTTTCAATATTTGAATGCAGTTAAGTGGCGACTACTTCTTTTCTCACTGGTGGTTTTTCTACTGGACATTTTGGTAGTCAAAAAACTCCCAAAGGAACCATTTCAGTTCAATGTTGTTGAACATTTGAACAGTTATAAACGTTGATTTATTGAATACATCTCTAGATGCCCCGAAGTCACCGTAACACCTTGTTTTTGAGCAGATCCGAAACCTACCTGAGTACTTTGAAGTGTTTTGAAGAGGAACAATTTTAATCCATAGAATCTGAAAAACCTCTCGATGTTCTCATGGTGGAGGGTTAAGATATTTGAATATCTTTCTATGAAATTTAGAAATGAAATATTCACCTTTTATACCTTCTTCATTATTTTATATATTGATTGGTTTCTTCAAACTTCACGAAATATTCTGATGAATGTGTATCGTTGCAGTACGGCATTTCTCTCATTCTTTTTCACAATTCACAACGGTTTTCATATAACAGTGCTTGGGACAGTCCTTTACGGTTATTTCCCTACTTGATATTGACATTTTTTTCAACGTTTCTTTATCGTCAATGTCATCACTGTAAGAGATAATAATGAATAGCGTTCAGTTATTTAACGAGTGTACATAACACATCAGCAGAATTGAAAATCCTCTGAAGTGTACATAAATGAACTTTTTCATTTCAACGTTTACAGTTCAATTCTCTTGACGGTTCTTCGTAAAAAAAGGCGGAACCATGAAATAAATGAGATAATTTCACTTTTATTAATTTCATTCCTCCATTGAGCTCATTTCTGTTTATTTTCAACCCTTTTCTTTGTCTCGTTCAGATGGTTAAAAATGAATCACGTCTGAAAATTAAAGATCTGTTTACATCTATATAAATAATGGGAACAATTTATTTATAAGACCTCAATGACAGTGAAAATTTACCACTTTGGGAAAGTGAAGTACATGTCGTCGTCAAGACAATTAGATGAGTAGTTGAAAATACAATAAATTTTAAGAGAATTGAATCTTCAAATTTTCTGTATATAATTTTCTTATTTCATCTCAAAACAGTAATAACTAATTAATATAGACATATACAGAAATATTCTTTATTTTTCTCCACTTTGATGAGATATTAGCTATATTGAGATCGCAAGAAAAAATTATGAGTAAGGATTAAAAACTGGCACTGAAGCACTGTTCTGGATTTCTGTTCACCTTCTGGATTTTGTTTCTATTTATTCTATTTCATATTAATTTGAAAATCTAATAAAATTTGAAAGATCAAGCAAGGATTTCACTTTGATATGTATATCAGCTCACTTACCTATGAATAATATTCAGATGTGTCAAACTTATCACCTTTGAACTAGAAACAAGCCGTATAATATTGAGTCTATATTTTTCTACTACAAGGGATTTACATCAAAATTCAAATAGTCTGCTATAAAACGTTGAAACATAAATATTATCCCGAAGCAGAGGCATCATGTATCGACGTTTCATTCCAATTGAATTACCATAACTAAAGGTATGTGACGTATTCCTTTTATTTTATTTGTTTCATTGAATGTTTTCGATCGTTTGAATGAATACTTAACGAATGAAATCTTTGCTTCGTTGAATGATGTTACTGCTTTTGCTTTCTTCGCAAAGTAGAAGAGAAAAAGGTTTTCTCTAATTTTTTCTGGGTCATAGGAAATTTGTTTTTCGATAGAAATGTATATAAATTTCAGTCAGCAAAACTGAACTATTAATTTTTTGGAAATTGGAAAATTGAAGTTAGAAATTGGTTTTTAGGAATAATACTTCTAGAATTAATAGTGGCAACGTTGTGCGATCTATGTGTTTAAACATTCATCAAAACATCAGACTGTTCAAGCAAATTTCAATAATCTTCATTTTAGAGCATAACACATATCTTCCATTGCTTCTTATGAAGCAATCTCCTTCGAATATCCCACAAGATCGCTGATTTATTACGTAGCCAATTAAATTGCGTTGGCAGAAATGGGATTTGCGAATTAATATTAGTTTGTAATCTGACATCACTCTTAGATCTCACATTTCTGAACCATTTCTAAGTGAGAAATTTGCTTGATCCTTTTTGATGAAAGATGTGTTAACGAATTCACATGAATATGTTTATTATGAGATCTTTCATTAAAATGCCTGGACACTTACTATATTATAACAAACTTGACGGTGGTTCGAGATATTCAAACAGAAACATAAAAAGATTGCAAGTTCTATTGCATGCTCCAATTCTGGCCAGCTCGTTTCCCGGATTCACACCTGCACAATTTCAATATACAATGAAGAAGGCTAAATATTATCAGAAAAAATTGAATGCTGTCATTCGAAATTGCGATTAGTATT
Organism: Henosepilachna vigintioctopunctata; assembly: GCA_030704895.1. Lineage (NCBI taxonomy): Eukaryota > Metazoa > Arthropoda > Insecta > Coleoptera > Coccinellidae > Henosepilachna > Henosepilachna vigintioctopunctata. The sequence continues at coordinate 4,582,477 of JARQZJ010000003.1, read as the reverse complement.
CTGGATATTAATAGAATATCAAAAATCCTCACTAATTGTACCATTGAAAACAATTCTTTAATAACCCAAGTATCGTTCATACCATTGGAACAAGGTTGCAATTCTTATATAATAATAATATAATAATTCTAATATTAAATTAAATTAAACTCTTGGCTTAATGTTTCACGAATATATTTAACAACATGAATTTGTCAATATATTTCGAGCTTGAGCTCATTTTCAAGACATCCAACCACGTCATAGACTTTGAGAAAACCAAATGCTTGCACGCAGGTAATAAAGGGAAAAGTTTAAACCTTTTAAAAGCAATTGAAATATGCAGTTCTTGGAAGCAAAAGACATCGTAAAAGAACAGGGAGATTTTCAATTATCCTCTCTCCTCACATCCATTGTATAGATATTAATTTGTTGTTCGATCCTTACTGTAGTTTAGTCTTGAAAATGAACTCACTTATTTCCTCAGTCTTGAAAATGAGCTCACGCTCGAAACCTGTTGACTAATTCATATTGTTAAATATAATCGTGAAACATTAAGCCAAGAGTTTAATTTGATTTAATATTTAATTATGTTTCACCAATAGTTAAGCGAGAATTGAATCTCAGTCAATAATTCCAATATAATATAATGATAACTGATTTCAGAACATATACTCTTTTTATATTGATGAACACTCTGCATAATAATACGATTTATACGAACATCAAATAAACATTATAATGTTTATTTCTTCCTCCTATCTTTCCATGTTGATGAATTCATAGAACAGTTTCCCCGATCTGTTAATTTTGAAATTGTGCTTTAATTGAAAAACACAGTTGGCGCCAATGAGTCAATGACTTCCGAAGTGTTTTTCTAACTCTTCAGACATTCTTACTCGACGCCGATATGAAGCTCTAACTAACTGATTTGTCTAATTGCTTTTTCTTGAGAAAACTATTGAAGAATTCGAATTATCTCAAAGTTCAGCAGCTGAACACAAATTGAAATTATTTCCCTCTTTTGCCCACTTCAATGAATATCTAATTATTTCATGTATAATGGCAGATGAATTTTCCCTTTTGAAAGTGTTCAATCAATTTCTTACGAATTTCTAATTGTCCATTGAAATAAAAAAAACAGAAAGTGTTAAATGAAGTTCAAGAAATTTCCTCTGCTTTTTGTTGAATTCAATGTTCATACATTTCATTCAGAAGTTGAAATTTGTTAACAAATCACTTGTTCGAAAAGAATCTTTCATAATCAGTAATTGTCATTTAGTTCTCAAGTCTAACTCGATATTCAGTTATGAATTGTTCATGAAAATTGTTGTCCTTTTTTATTGCTAAATGCTTCAGTGTTAGGATCATTATGTCAATTTTTGCTAATAACCTATAATTTTTCATGTATTTCATGCATGGTTCACCTACACCCCGAGTGTGAAGAGAATTGAAGCATTCGACTAAGTATTTTCAATTTATTCATGAGATAGTATAATTGTTTAGCTTTTTGCAGTCAGATCTGAAGAATTTTCACATCTAATTGAACGTTCAACACCCAACTGTGAAATATATGTTTATTTCAAGAGATTCTGTGTTTAATCCTTGGGTTTGAGAAATAATATTCGGCGTATTTTAGTGGTAAATATAATAATATCGGAAAGAGGGAGTGAAAAACCATAGCCCAGTGTTTTTCAATAATCGCCATTGAACATTTTGAAAAATTTTAACTCATCGAGAATATTCTTGAAGTATAACTTCTTCAGGCGCATTTGAGGGTAAACTCAATGTTGTTAGCTATCAAAATGCATATAAATTCAAATATTTTCGACAATAAATCTATTAGACGGAAATAACCGAAGTGAACATCAGATAACATCGGATATATTATTTTTTACTATTGATAACACATAACCACAATAATTTTTTAAACTCTCATAATAATAATTCTCTAATTTTAAGTTGGGATCTAGACCATTAAAATTCAGAACATTTGCAATATCATGTTTATGTTTCACATTTCAGTCAACATAAACCTTTCATAATGGAAGTAGTATATTTGATATGAATACAAATGAATGTGTCATATATAATGCTCTATGAATGAGTGTATATATTTGTGTTGTTATATTCTAGGTATATAATACTTCAGATTTGAACATGACATCAATTTTTTCTTAACTGTCATCTGTCACAAATCGAAGAAAATTTAATCAAGCCTTGTCCAGAGCTCACAACCACTCATTTTAATTGTTTTTAATCATGCTATCTCAATTTTGGTAGCAGTTATAAAATTTTCAATGCCTCAAGTAATTAGGAATGCAGAGAAATCTACTCATTTGATGTTTTACTTGCGACAGTGAGTTTTCCTACACTGTACGAATGAACGCTATACCTTTTGAGGTAGTTTCCACTCTAATTCCAGATCCCTATTTCTTTGATGGAAGATTTCAGCTCTCGTCAGAGATCTTGATCTCAACAAATCGCGATTGTTGAATTAAACGGTCCGTTATGCTTCCGGGGATTGTAGTCCAGGATAACCTTGTGGCCGAGACAATTGCATTCCGAAGTTTATTTGTTTGTTTCGCGAAGTTAGTACATTCAAGGATGCAACCAAAACCTTCGATTAGAGAAATATCCCTAGGGCGGGAATTAATTGTGTTCGCCACAGGGTATTTTGGCGTAGAATTAGATAATAACAGTAGTTCATCGTAATCGTAGCTTCAAGCAGTTTTGAAATAGTTATGAAATCTTTTTCGATGCCGTACTCAGGATCTGAACTTTATATAATAACTTTTCAGGACTGAGCACCGCAAAGTATTTCAAATATGAAATTATTTGATCAGTCATAGATCACCTCGTTAGATCGACATATAATGGTTTCTGAAGTTGGAATAAAACTCATTCGGCTTATAATTTCACTGTACTAAAATGAATACTATGTTTACCAGAAGTTAACAATTGAACATAGGCGTATATTCATGTTATTTCCAGGAAGTCAAGGCATCTGCCAAATAATTGGAAAAAGCATAATCTCTAGCAAGTGACGAAATTTTTCTTTTTTTGACGAATATAACTTTCGTTATCCACGGTTCCCTGAAGGTAGTTTTCAATAATCTGCTGAATTTATTTCGATAATAATTTAAAAGCTCGAAAAACGTGTAGAATGTTAAATTCTTTTGACCAGTAACTGTTTCAATACAGTGAAACTAGAAGTCGTTCACGTTCTTTTTCATTTACACTTTGCTCTTCATGATAATTCACCAAGTGAAGGCAATAATTCAATTTTATTTATATTTCAGTTTCTTGAAATGCATATTGGGTAATAGAGCTTTCGAAAATAATACTTCTTAAAATTTGTCTTTCCAAATTACAGAAATGATTCAGGAAGCATATTTACTATGACTGCAAAATCACTGAAAAATATTAATTCATCCAATTGAATTCGCAAAGGTCGCAGTCCGATGAACTTTTCATATGAAGAATGCAAGGACAAATTGATAAATCTTTCAGCTCTTAAACTGGCCTTAAAAAACTGTAAATGTAAATTTTCATTCATACGACCTCAACAGGTATATTTTTATTCAAACAGAAAACTTTTCTTGATAAGAACGAAAAAGGAATAGGAAAGTTCTGGAAACACCATAGGAAACAAATCAAAACTTGATAATACAGTTATTTCTGAATATACTTGTGGAATACACTTAATCTTTCATTTATTCGAAGATGTGTTCGATTATATTGAAATTTCATTTAAAATGAAGTACCACATGATCAACAATAAAACATTAATTTTTCAGAACAAATAAATACTCCAATAATTTGTACCTACAGTTGTTATAAAAGTAATTGAAATTCACTTGTCATTTCAATTTCCCATTCCTTCGGAATATTTCATGGTTCTGAATGAAGTGGACGTTCCTGTGTCAAAAATTGTATAATTCAATTTGAGATTGCAAATCGGGGTATTACCTGACGAACATAAAGATATATCAAGCTGTGATATTTTGATTCAATGTTTGAAATTAATATCCAAAACTGTGTATGCAGTTCTTGAATCAATTGCATGGTGCATAATATATGAGTAAATGTATAAGAAATAATTTTCCAACTCGACTTCTGAATACTGATACAAATCATGGAACCATAATTCCTATTTAAATTGATCAAAATAACGCCAAGGTAGGCACCTATCTTATTAAAATTTTCTTCTTCCGATTGATTTCATTCATTGAAATTGCGTCCCATATTTGGACTAATATCATCACTAACAATTAATTATTGTGAATCAATTTTTCAACAAAACCCGAAAAAGGACATGATAAGACGTCATGCTTCGAAACAGTAGTATAAAATATATTTATTATCCCTCTTTTCGTTGCAAATATTTCATTACAAAATTTCTTTAGTATCTTTAGGAAACGAGAAACATCGATATGCTAATCCATCACGTTCTATGGTTTAAAGGGTATGCTGAATCGCATAAGTTTGAAATTGAACGACTGTTTGATTTCGTAAAGTTGGTTGAAGTTTCCTTGGTAGATTCACCATTCCCAGACATTTCAATGCGTCATTTCAGTTTTTGGAATATTGGGTTAGTCTTCAACTTCTAGTAATTCGTTGAAATTCAGAGAAAGAACAATTTTCATTCTGCTAGTTGGAATAGGTCCAACCATTGAACAAATAATATCGTTGAAATTTTGCTATACCGATAGATGGGCGTGTAATTTACCCATTGAAATTTCTCTTCATTGTCTTTTCGAAAAAATTATCGTTTTAAAATTTAAAGCAAAAATTCAGATTATTCAAATAAAATCGAGTGACTTCTTTAATACTTGGACAGTAATATGGACTAAAGTTATCAAAGATCTTTTCAAGGTCTTTCATTAGCTATAATTCTGAGTAATGATAAGATAAACTGAGATGTATAAAATAGCAGTTTCATGAATGGGTTCTACCTATGTCCTTAAAATCCTATCATATGAATGGATATTATATGGAAGGAGTATTGTGTACAAAAAAACCTCTTGATTCAAATGTCTAAAATTGAAAATAAAGTGTATTAGGTTGATCACGTTTTACATTTTAAATGATGTTTGAGAATTTTTTCACTAAGATTCGTATAAACCTAATTGAGATTTATTATTTTCATTGTTTTTTACATTTCATTATGTTTTATATTGCATTTTAATATTCGGTTGTCTTATAGTTGTTTTATTTTTTCCCTTAATTATCGCCATAAATTTCAAAACGATAACTGATCTACAACTGATAATACATGTGAAATTTGAACAGATTTCACCTGATTCAAGAAATTATGGGTCTTAGGGGTAACTACCTTTCGGAGGGTAGTTTTTTTTCGGAGGTAGAAAATTTTTTTACATTAGAGATTGTATGTTCAAATTTTACGTTCTTTGGGATTTGTCTTGAATATATGGAGTAAACGAATTAATACATTAATTTCGATTGAAGTTTCGACACTGTTCGCGTATTTATTTATATCTGATGACAAGTATACAGTTGATTTTCACGTAATTCGCGAAAATATATGGCCAATTTTTGGATAGTTTTTCTATTACCAATTTTTTTAAATAGGGACCATGACAATAAGAAAGGGATTTAATTTTTTTCTGAATAAGTCATAAATAAGCCATTGAAACGATCAAGAACACAACATTCTTTGTAATCACACATGATTTATGGTCTGTTTATTCTGCATTGATGAGTTGCTTGCAGAGAGAGAGAGAGAGCAAGCGACCGGAAGTGAAATAGGAAGATTTAGTGCTTAGACAGCGATTTGCCCTTGCTAGTTGGTCATTAGCTCCAGTTTGCTTTTCGCAGAGATAGCAAGCTGCTAATTTATCAGATTTTCTTGTATCCTAGGAGATTACGTTTCTTTGATATGTGGATGTCCTTTGATATATTGAAAACGTCAACTTCGAATTTTTAATACTGGATGAGGACTGATAAAAAGTGTATTTCCGAATTGGGAACTGTGGAGAGCATAATTGTGATATATCAAACATGTTTTGAAGTAATATTTATGGCATTACACAATATTATTATAATGGATATATGAATGGACATAGGTCGAATTTATTCTGGAATTCCAAAAACATACTGTGATAGTTTTGGTATGTTCCGTGAAAATATTTGTTTTGTAATTCGCATCCAGTTGAAATAAAACAGCTTTTTCAACCTTTTTTCTACTATACCCTAGAATACGTTCTCTAAAATTTCTCACAAGAAGAAGGTGAAATGATTTAAATCAAAAAATGTTAAACTCGTGTCGAGTTCGTTTTCGAATTTCCCCCCTTGACAATCAAATTGACCTTCAGTGCGTCCCATGTTGGGAAATCCTGAAGTAGAACTTTCTGAACTAACGCCTATTATCAGCTGGTTTTGCTCATGATAAAAACCACTTGCGTAGTCTAAGGCACGGTAAGTTTTAGATAAAACGTTTCTTCTTATGGAAAGTTCTTCGAATATATCAGTTATGAGGAAAGCAGAGCCAGGTTGTTTAGCCTTGTCGTATTTCTGTCGCACGAACTTCCTTCCTATCAAGGAAATTAAATATTGCATAAATGGAATTGAATAAAATTGAAGCTCATCGAATGCAACAATTCATAGTGAATAGTAAAAGTGATGTACATATTGACTTCATGAAAATCAATTCGAACAAATTTAGCTTTTCATTAATCGATTGGGCCGATACTCGATGAAAATCTAAATACATAAGTCAAATAAAACTAAGTAGTTTTCTGATTTTCACTATAACTAAGTTACAACATAATAATATTCTTATATTATTATGGCTTCAACAGGTGTAGACAATAAACAGTTTATCATCTATGTACATTTGACGAAGCCACTGTGTTGGCGAAACAATATTGTTATGTTTCAACTTAATTATAGTGAAGATCAAAAAACTATTTAGTTTTGTTTAAATTGAGTTTAGCTTACTTCGAATATCTAGTTCTTTGATGTTTTTTATATTGCCTGTGTATCATGAAAATAAGTCTTCAACTCTTATTTTTCTGAATATAAACACTTATGATTTACACTTTATTAACTACATAGCATATATAGTGCTATGCAAATCATGAGTTCAAGGGTTCGAATTCAAGTTTATATTCAATTATAATGGATTTACATCAAGTGAACGCCAACACTATTAAATACTCACTTTACTGCTTTTTAAACTGGAAGATTTAGTAACTGGTTGTTTTAGTCACTGGTTGTTCATTCTGAAAGTTTCATCCAAAGATATGAAATATTAAAGGAGCTGTATTTTAATTGCAGATGATGAATTTGTCTAATAAATGTTGACGTAAACTTTGACTCATCCATTATTTATGGGTCCCAACTCTCGTTGTTTGTGGCTTGAAATTTAATTCATTCATAATATAAATTAACCCAGATGCTCGAAATTGTTTAGCGAAACTGATGGAAAAATAAGGTTTGAATAAACTCTGTTTGTTAAAAAATTGCCATTTATTCGTGATTATATGATTATAATTTGTAAAATTGTCCTAAATGACCTGTATTATTCTGAAATCACAGTGATTCTTTCTGAGGGGTTTTTAGTTAATGGTCTATTTAGTTAATGTTTTCAAACATACTAAGTTCTTCATAAGTATTCTGCTAATGACCTTTTTAGTTAACTAGTAGATGTGTTCAATTTTTAAGTGAAATATTATAATGAAGTTTATCATCATTTTTTTCAGAGATATTTTGATCCAATTATTAAAAGCATCCTGAATTTGAATACTTGTTTAATGTAATTCGCGAGTTGATCACAAGGAATAAATGAAATAGTTCTACAATGAAAACTTTCACAGAAATGTATGATAGAAACAGTTAGTGTAATGTTTGAGACATTCGTCCGTTTTAAGTGCTAGTAGTAGGTTTGGTCTTGAGCAAATACACTCAATCAGTACTAGAATCAGAATAAGGAGAAGAAATCAAAATATTTAGATATTTTTGAAAAAACCAAGTACATATTTTCAGAACATATTTGGGGATTATCTTGATTCACACGAAACTAGTGTTTTGTAGTAGTTTCTGTTATTCAAGCTAATTGTATTGTCTGTAATTCAAGCAGGTAAATGGACAGATGAAAGGTGGATGAAAACTAGTTTTCATCCACCTGATGTAGGTATTGTACACCGAAACAATACTGTAGTGGATAATATATGGAATATTTTTGTAATCTTTGAAAATGTGTTTAATCTTCTATTAGTAAAATGACATGGAATTTCAACACAAATCGCCCTCCTCAATGTATATATATATATATATATATATATATATATATATATATATATATATATATATATATATATATATATATATATATTATACAATCTATCTGATTCGTGAACCCTTTTATTTGTATTGTAAAAATTCGAATCTTGGGTTTTAATTGAACCAAAAAACCCAAGATTCGATTTCACCAATACCTATTATAATCACTGATCTGTTAGGAATCATAGAACTCTCATAACTCATAGAAATTATCTTATAACGTTTAAATTTTGTATAAACTTATTCAGTACGACGTGCAACTTATTTTCGAATCTTATACAAAATAGACACCCAGACATTAAATGAATGTACTTTCCTAATTCTGCACATACATCTACAACTAATGGTTGCTGTGGATGGTGGGCACCCTGTGGTGTGATTTTCAAGCTTCTTCCTTTTCATGGATTTATTTTTTTTTTGTTTTGACTCATGGATTTAATGAAAAATATAGCGAAGAACCTGTCACACAGGGTGAGTTGAGAATTTTCATAGAAAAATATGATAATACATTTGAGACTACAATTACTTGGTAGAGACGTACAATGAGAAGGATGATGTATTCAGATTTATAATTATCCCTTAATTATAATCATAATTAAATGAATCAGTTGTGAAATTGTATGAAAAAGCTGGATTGTCATAATATTTCACAAGGTATATTCTTTGCTACATAATTAGCTTTGTTGAAATAGAATGACAATTTGAAAATTACCTACTGAAGTTGACAGATGCCTAGAAATGTCGAAGAAGTCACTGAATGTTAGATATTTTTTCATTTCAGAATTGCGATTATATTCGATTTCGAAAAATTGATGTACCTGTGATTAAAAAATATTAGTAGGCCTTCAAAAACTTTAATTCCATTTCATTTTGGGAAAGTTTAAAACAGACCAAAATTGATTTTCGCTTGAATTTCAAAAAGGATGATTTCGTGATGTGGCAACGCCGGCTCATTTAAATACGAGTTATTTGTCTCCGATGTGTTATTTAAATGTACGGCTATTATTCTTCGAACAGATTACAATATGAAATGAAAAATATCAATTTTTCAATTCGAGACAATAATAATTAGATAGACTTTGATCCTCCATACAATGACAGGACGGAACTTTTTTCCTGTTTATATAGTAGCACTCCCACTATCATTCAAATCGTTATTCAATTTCGATATTCACAACTGAAGATATGTAGAAATATCTACACCTAGGCGGTGTAGAGAACCAAGTATATCTGCTTCACAGAAGCTATTCAATTATCCTATCCACAGAAGCTTGTAAATGAAGTATTCAAAGCAGAATAGTTTCTGAAATTTCTTATCCCCTTTTAACGTCTTTAAAGAAAGTAATATCGAACTTCTTTATTACACCTGGAATGTTTTTTACGATATAACGGGCTTTAAATTCATCGCTTCCAACTTATTGTTCACAGCGCAAAAGTTTTGCTTCATTTCTTCAGTGTATTTAATCGTTGTCTAATTCGGTACTATAAAATCTTTCTATTTAGATAAAGCTGGCAATTGTGAAAAGCGAAAGCAATGCTTACCTAATCGAATCTATCCCTGTCTTGTTTGACTCAATACAAAATTCAAACTTCGATAATAATAATCTTTATTTAAGGTTCTCGTAATACAATTATACTGGTAAAACAATGATAACTATTCTAATTTTAAGATATATCTTTTCAATTATGTTTCCTTAACAAAGATAATAATTTTCTCACAAAGACCATAGCCTGTGGTGAGTACGAATAATGTCTATTTATTATTATCTGCTATATTTAATACTTACATACATATCAAGGTATCTATTTTAATAATTTAAGAAAAAACTTATTAATCTAAAAATTTGATAACAATATTAGGGAGAAGCGGATATCAATATTATAAGAATGTGTACCACTATCATATATACAACCATTTTAGCTTTTACATGTTCACCAGTCGATGAAATCATACATCTCTCCTTTGTTTTCATCCAGTTCTTTGAATTTTTTAATGTTAATCATATTTTTTATTTCAAATGGCAATTCATTATAGATTCTTGGTGCTAAATAGGAATAGCTTCGAAGACATATAGATTTTCTGTATTGCGGAATTGATAAAGAGTTCCTGCTATATCTAGTATTCACTTTATGTTCTAAAAAGTAACTACTGTCTATTTTCTTTTTCGTGAAGATTAGCAGCGATTGAACAAACAGCTGTCGTATATCCAGAATGTCAGCCTCTTTATACAGAAAGTCAGTAGGATATCTGATATCTTTTTTATGAAGGATTTTCAGCAACCATTTTTGTTGAATTTCGAGCTTTTTTATTGCTGTATCATAGGCACCACCCCACGCAACAATACCATATCGCATCGTATATCGATTGTTTGAAAACATTTTTCTCTCGTTTATTGTTTACCATAATGACTTAGTACATAGTATATATGTAGTTTCAATTTCTGAATTTATTGTCTTAAAGCACATAGAATTGAGTTACTCGTAGTAACGTGGCTATATCAAATATCCAAACTTGCGGAAACACTTGAGTGCATAATGGTCGCTAAGAGACTTTGAAACGAAGTGAAGTATTTGCGCAAAGAGTATATGTTATTCCCTTATGACCCCTTCATGCTGGATTTTAGCGTATTTTCGCCGGATGGTGCACAATGCTTTGATCTCGTTGGCGACGTCGATCGAATGCCTTTTCTCCTTGCCAACGCTGCGGACCTCATTTATTTTTTTTCGTATTAGATTTATAAACATGACGTAATATTGGTCGGTTTCGTCTATGTCGCAACTGATACCACAGAACATCCAATGTCAAATTCCGTAATAGGTTGATTGATGTATACATTTGTTATGGTAATGGTAAAAATACGGCGGAACATAGCATATTGTTATTAAAACCCAGAATTATTGAAATGAAAAAATTTAGAATGATTTTCACGAATTGTTGTACTTTACGAATGAATGGAATTACTGTACATAATATCATAGTACATCAGTATCAAAATACATGAGATTTATACAATTCAAATTTCCACTTTTTAATATTTATTTGATGTAAATCCATTATAATTGAATATAAACTAAAATTCAAACACTTAAACTTTTGATTTACACTTTTATTGATAACATGGCATGATGCGTTTAGTCGTTACAAACGATTTCGTCAGATGCTACTAGAATACTGACTAAGTCCAGAGAGTATTCTAGTGACTAGTGACCAGTCAGTATTAGAGTAGCAAATGAAGAAGTCGTTTGTAACGACGAAACGCGTCATGCTATGTGTTTACTTTTTTATTATTATGTTATGTTAATTTCTATTTAAAAACAGTGAATTAAAAATTAACACATTTGACTTAAGTTTCACTGAATATATTAAAAACTCTACATAGGTTTCGCGTGGTTAACCCATTATCAAGAGTAGGTATACAATATTACTGAATCTCAAAATGTACAGCTTTCACTTATATATCCTAAACCACAGAATTAAACACTGGTTTCACGGAAAAATCCGTGAATCGGTTTTTAAAATGATGTTTCACCAAGAGATATGCGAAACCTCCGTGTCATTTAATAATTTCTATTATTCAGACGAAAACACATTGTATTGCTTTTCTTTTAAATTGCCATCTGGCCACAATGTAAATTCAATGCATGAATCAGTTTTTTTTGAACTCAAGATTAAAACGTATTGACTAATCCACTATTTTGATCAATCCAATCGTTGAAATTTCACTGTCAACCTCATTAAAATAGTAATATCACAATTAAATTAAACACTTATGTTATCAATAAAAGTGTAAATCAAAAGTTAAAATGTTTGAGTTTTAGTTTATATTCAGTGTTTATACGAGTTGCATATATTATTTTGTTATTGAAATTTAGGATCATTGGAACGAAAATAATTTATCGCATTTTGACGAATTATTTACTTTGCCATTAAATTAAATTACCGTAGATTGAATAACAATATAAACAAAGTAGAAGTATAAATATGAATTTGGTGTAAACATAAAAATTTCATTTGGAACACAATGAAAAAATGAATTTTTTGATAGATTGCTTTTGTATTCAAAACGAAACTTCACGAAAACATTATACGTGTAGTGCTCGATATTTGACTCTCATGTTATCAGATTAATTTCATTTTGATATTTTTTTAGGAAGGTGTAATATCGAAGGTTCACAAAGGTCAGTAAAGCATTTTGTGGATGTTAAAGTCTGAATAAATCGAAATAAAGTCTGAATACATTGAATACCAATCCAAATCCAAATATTATTGTTTGAATTTAGATTATTATAGTTTCCGGTTTGAAATCAACATTCATATTAGAGATTCATATATGCAATTTTTCCGAAATAATACTATTTTTATGACGAGAAATATGATAGGAAACACGAATCGAAAATGCATGGTAGTATAATTCGAAATTTTCACTAACTTATTCTGATAAATGATGGATTTCGATTCATTGAAAAATTATGAATATTATTCAATGAAATTATACATTGTGCTTGTTTGTTGAATTCTTATTCGAAAAGCATATTCCTTCGAAGAATAAATCTATAGTGGGTGATCTCGTCCTTGACTCTAGGGGAAACATACATTCATTTATCTACAATATTAATTATTTATCCACTTATACATACTTTCTCTGTAGTGACTACAGGAAAGTATGTATGATTGATTAGTAGTCAATCATGCACCAGCCATGTTTTTTACCATTTCTTTTATTCATATGGATTAATTTCGTTATGCATTAACATTATTCTTTTATTTCAATCGCATTTATGTAAGTATTTTTTTTATACATATATTTATATATTTATGCAAGTACTCATCAATGTATTTATATATCTATCGATTCATTCAATAATTCCACAAAGTATTTGTTTTAATTGAGGAGATAATTATTTCTTTTCATGAAAATAAAGTTGAAATATTCAGCCAATACTAATTGTTTTCAGATTCACGTCAAGATTAAATTATTTTTGCTTGGTTACGTTCGAATACAAGTCCAACTGGTCGTTCTGTCGGTGTAAAACTCTGGGACAGAATTGTGAAAAAGGAATCGGAAAAAATTTTAATATATACACTATCAGTTTCGACTAATCGCCCTCCGTCTCAAAATTACTAATTGCATTTAATATCTCTTTGCTACTTTCAGCGAAGATGTTCTCTTTCTATTTTGAAGTCCTGAGAATTAGTTAGGAGCAAAATAAGCACAAGGATCCTTGTCTCGAAAACTCGTTAAAAATTGCAAATTCTAACGAATAAAATGAGATTAGAACGAGATGCAGGGTTCTTCTATGTGAATATTGATGCAGACTTATCATTCAAATTACTTACTGCTGGTATTTTAACAGGCCGATCAATATCTCAGTGGAAATATATCTACGAATATATATATATATATATATATATATATATATATATATATATATATATATATAATGTGTGTGTATATAAAGTATATAATATATAACCAATGAATGATTTCTTAACGAATTTCGTTCAGTGTGTAGCAGCGGAGCTTTTTTCGAGATGAATTAGATTGTTAGTTTTTCCACACATACGAGTATTATAACAAATATAATCATTCATGTTTTTGAAGCTTGTGTCGTGCAAATACCGTTGCCAACGTGAAATGGCTATGTTGAGCAGATGTAGTATAAGAAAATTTAAAGAAGAACTTGCAGTTGTTATCATAATTCACTTTTTCAAATTTCAATTTTCATAAATGTATGAAGTGATATTTTTCAATAAAAACATCCATTAAAAATTTAATTCTCTTTTTTTTTGATCAGCTAGGAAGTAATGAATATAAATAAGATTAGAATTAAAAAGTAATCGAAGTATTTTCCTTCATAACTTTTTAATTACACGAGTAGTTAAATATTATTGAATGAATAGATACTGTATTATTGAAAAATTAACTAAATGCACATGAATACATCTAACATTGAAAGTTTCACACGTCCTCATCAATTAACAAAATATAAGTCATCGATTTCATTATTCTCTAACGTTTATCCCCTGAAGGATAATTGGACATCACATTGTTCATGTTTCACATAGCCAGCTCTGCTATTCTTTGGAATGATTTGTCAAAAAATTATCGAAAGAAAATTATAATATACTGTTGATATTGAAGTTTTTATTTATTGAAGTATTATTTAAATTTTTTCAGTATTCCTCTGAAAACTGAAAATGAATATGTGAAAATACAGAAAGCCAATTTGATTCTTTTCAAAAAAATAAGTTTTACGTTTTCATATTTCTAGTAATTCATAATTCAATTATTTTTTGAGAGTTTTGACAAAAATGTCATATACTCGTGAAACGAAACGTCAACGAGAATAAAGTTTTTAACATTGAAAACAGCCTGTTATTGCTAAGAAAGTAATATATATATATATATATATATATATATATATATATATATATATATATATATATATATATATATATATATATATATATATATATATATATATATATATATATATATATATATATATATATATATTTTTGAAAGTTTTTAGCATAACAGGCTTTTTTTGATATGAAAAAGTTTATTTTTGTTGACGTTTCGTTGTTATATTACAACTTTGTCGAAACTAATATATATAGTTTTGATAAAGTTGTAATATAACAACGAAACGTCAACAAAAATAAACTTTTTCATATCAAAAAAAGCCTGTTATTGCTAAAAATTTTCAAAATGAAATATCTTGAACAGGCAATAAATCAATCCCAAGAAATATATATATATATATATATATATATATATATATATATATATATATATATATATATATATATATATATATATATATATATATATATATATACCTATCTATTGCCAATTATCCAACTATTTGTGTACTTTTGTGTTTGCCCTATATTTCCCCAGATAAAGGAACAGCTTAATGTCACTTTATGGCTTCAGCACGTCTTCAAGGAGTCGAAAAGTTCTGAGACGCTATTTGTGTTATGAATGTGAGAGATTTGCGGCTGACATGTTTATTTCTATACAAGCACATCTTACTTAGACTTGCTCTGGCTTCATACACGAAATATATGAATATTTGAACAGTGAAACATTAAATGAGGAATATATATCGCTCAAGAAAACGAGCTATACATTTATACTCGGAGCACAAAATGGAAAATAGATGATAAAATGGACATTAGTTTTTATATTGTGTTTTATTTCAATCTATTATCATTGGAACCATATAATTGTGAATCAAACGTGAAGCATTTATTCAAATTTATATTAATTATATTAATCATCTTCTACAATGAAGAAGACGATGTTCTAAATGATATTAATAATCAATTGAATGAAGCTTCTGGATACCAGCAATATTGAAAGGGTGCATGAAAACCTGCAGATTATAGGCCTCCCACTTATAACAAAGTACAAAACCATTGTCAGAGGCATTCAGAACTGAATTGACATCGCTCCGCCCTTTCAACATTGATCAAATTTTCGAATCAATGTTTCAGTTTGCGAATCAGAAACATGTTTTTATAAGGGAGAGTTGATGGGAAGTGCTTTTTGTTTTATATGTTGGAATTTCTTTCATCTTTCTAATGCATAATGGGCGTTATACTGGTAAAAATTTGTCGATCAATTTCTCCTTTGAGGAAACAGTTATGTACATGTATTT
Source organism: Henosepilachna vigintioctopunctata (assembly GCA_030704895.1). Taxonomy (NCBI): domain Eukaryota; kingdom Metazoa; phylum Arthropoda; class Insecta; order Coleoptera; family Coccinellidae; genus Henosepilachna; species Henosepilachna vigintioctopunctata. The sequence goes on along the minus strand of JARQZJ010000003.1, from coordinate 4,566,523 downwards.
ATGAAATTGTTTCCATTATGTTTTTCACAGAAATTTAATCCTTTTATTTCTCGTAGGTTGTTCAATTCGCTTTATAACAAAATAGAAAAGTCTTTTACTATATGGATATTGATGGGCTCTTTTGACAGTATGATACAATTAATTTGTATATATCGTGATCGTTTTTGAAATTTAATATCCGTAGTGAAGTTCACCGCATGATATTTAGAGGTTTTATGGGAAATGGCCGAGACTGTCAGTAGAAAATGCTTGAATTGATTATCGTGGCATACTTTACAAATTACTCAATAATTGTTTCTCAGTTTGTATGACATTCAAATTCAGGAACCTATCAACTTATTAAAGTTGTGTTCAATAATTTATAATCTCGTTCATACCATCATTAAAAAATTTTGTACCAACACAAAACGGATCAGTCGTACATTTTCTGTATACAGAGTATGTACGAATACTCTAAAAAATTTAATTCACTTTTCACTTCTTGAGGGAAGAAAAATAAGTGCTATTGAGAATTATTTTTGGGAAATCTAAATCCATTTGACATTCGAATATTCCGAATATAAAATCAATACTCATTTAATTGAATCTTATTTTCAAAATTGGTACTGATATTCAATTGAGAAGTGATATTCTTCATTATTACTAGTAGATCTTTATCATTTTCAGAGAACCTGTTTCCGAAAATGCGTAAGCGAAATAAATCTGTTTCGATATACCGTAAATTTCATTCGTATTTCTGCGATGAATCATCTTCGATGAGCTCGTTACGAAGGTCCAACGATGATGCATTGTTGACCCCACTTCACTTAGGTGCTTCACAGTTATTTATCTTTTTCTTGGAAAATTTTTTCGCAATTAACTTTCATGATCAACTCGATGGTTCAGTATATTTCAGTCATGCATATTCCGTATTTTTCATGTAATATTATTTCGATATTAGGAACAATTTTTCGAGATTTGAGTTGATGTTTCAGCCTTCTAGTTGAGTTTTTCCATATTAAATTGTTGATAGTCATTAAATTTTTTATTACTTGGGAGTATTGTTTCTTTACGAATTCGCTATTAGGGCTACGAGGCTACAGAAATGAGATTAAATCATTGCGGTATGCAGTTCCATTCTTTTATTGCGCTAACCTTTCTTCTTCCATTCAAATTGAAAATTCCACAGCATCGTCGAGTTGAAGTGACAAGTATTCGTTCGCAACCAACTTTTCAATATATCCCAGCCGTTCGATTTATATTCGGTTCAGTGAACGGTCAAGGAAAATTTGTGTTTGCTACAGTGAATCTATTGAATATAATGTAGAGTATATATATATATATATATATATATATATATATATATATATATATATATATATATATATATATATATAATAAGACATTGAGTGCTCTTGTAAAAAGAAAAGTCAGAGGGGATGTGCGGAAATACAATACAAGAACAGTGAGGCAGGCTATAGAAGGTGCAAGAAGCTATAAGAAAGCTATTCAGAAGAACATGATTGGGAAACATCAGAAAATTATTGCGTTCAAAAATTCAGGCGGAGATAGAATTACAAAGAAATCCTAAATTCTAAAAGTCGCCACTGAGTTCTACAAAATAACTCTATAGCGATAACCGTAATCATGTTGAGATAATATCGGATGAAGAGCCACCGGAAGTTCTGGCATCAGAAACGAGAACTGCATCTGAATCCTTGAAAGCCGGCACCTACGCGTCCATGATTCTGCTCTATAAGGAAGGGTTGCGGAGGACCTGAGGAACTACAGACTGATAAGTTTACTCCCCACAGCATATAAATGTACTCATATCAGCCAATAGAACAGGCTGGCTTCAGGAAGTCATACAATACAATAGATCACATTTTTACCATCCGCGAAGTGGTATCAAGATGCAACGAATATGCAATTCCTCTACATATGGCATTTATCGACTATAAGAAAGCATTCAAGCTGCTTAGAACTTCAGCTGCAACCACCTGAATACAGAGGATACGAATACCATCTTGCTATACCGAGCTGATCCAGAATATATACGAACATGCCACATCAACCATCAAAATAGATGAATACTCGGAAAAATTGCCAATAATAAGAGGCGTTAGACAGGGAGACCCGTTTTCCCCAAAACTGTTCTCAGCTGCATTGGAATGTATGTTCCAGAAGCTGATCTGAAGCGAGAAAGGAATCAAAATAAATGGCCGTTACCTTACCCCACTTGAGGTTCGCTGACGATATAGTCCTGTTTTCCCAGAATGCTACCGATCTTCAAGAGCGCATCAATGAACCGAACATCGCGAGCAAGCAAATAGGTCTGAAAATAAACACCGCAAAAACAAAGATGATGCTGAAACCTTTCTGCACCAGAGAGCAAATGGAGGCGAACGGATCCTCATTAGAAATAGCAGAATCTTACACATATCTGGGACAGATTATCACGGGAGACGGGGATATAACACCGGAGATCATGCAAAGAACCAGAACAGCTTGAGGTATAATTGGCCGAAGCTTGGACCCTAAAATCTGCTTATATCCAGAGGCTTCGAACAACCCAGCGGAGTATAGAAAGGTACATGATGAGCCTAACCATACGAGATAGAATGCGCTGCAGCTGGATAAGAGATAAAACAAAGGTAAGGGATATCGTGAAGTGTGTAAAAAGGTCAAAGTGGAAATGGGCATGCCATCTAGCCCGAACAAGAGATGACCGTTGGTCAGCTGTGGTTGGTGATTGGGAGCCCAAAGACAGAGTAAGACCAAGAACGCGCCCTCACAAGCGATAGGATATGGGGCTTGTGGATTGGCTGGGTGTTGCCTGGAAGAGAGAGACTGCCGATAGGGAATAGTAGCAAAGACAAGGGGAGGCCTTCGTACTGCAGTGGACGGACAGAGGCTGAAGATGCTGATGATGATAATCATTCACGCAGTATATAAATCGTGATTATTATGTGAGTTCGGTTAGGGTATTCGATGAAATTTGTTTGGTGTTCTTTTATTTAGCGGTACTCATTTTTTCAGCCGAGCTTTCGCAAATCATTGCTTACATCTTCATGGCTTCTACAGATTGCCCTCGTATATTATAATAAATCCGTAAAGCTTCACTTGCAGACCTCGGCATCTGTATTATGTCGAACGAAATTGTGAAACTTACTGATCTGTTATGTGTTCTTTTTTCTCATGTAATCTTTAAATCTGTAGAAGCCCTGAAGATGCAAACAATAATTTGCGAAAGCTCGGCGTAGGTAAATGAGTACTTCAAAATATGGAAACATAAAAAAGTTGAATCGAATACCCATACCCAATTAAAATATATATATATATATATATATATATATATATATATATATATATATATATATATATATATATATATATCACCATAATCATGCAAAGAACAGATGTAATGATAAGGATTAATCACCAAAAGATTGAAAAATTAAAACGGGTAAATATTGAGGTATACGCTCAGAGGACGAATTCAGTTTTGAAGAGCTTGGTATTTCAACTCGTATAAAATCTACACAAGGAAAGAAAAAAAAATATTTAAAAAAAAAGGGTTGTTGAAGGACTCAGTACTTTTCTTTTTCAGTGATTCCTGAAGAAAAAAATGTTTCATTCGGTCAAACCTTTTACGCCTTCCAATGAAATTAATGCGTATTTCCATATATATATTTTAGTGTTATCATCAAATCATTCTACAATCTAACGTTTCCTCCAAAAATGAATTCTTTAATTAATTTATATTTCGAATAAATTGGATATAATACTGAATATAATCTATGAATTATAAATGACATCTGTCTAAACCGCTACGAATGTAAAAAAGAAATAAGGACTTATAAATGTTCGAACTAAAATCAAAGAATAATAATGATGGATTATTATATTAAATAAACAACACTTGGCTTGGTTTCACAAAATTTATAATGAATACTTCTGTGAAACCAAGCGAATTTTTTTTTATTTAATATATTAAACATTGTTTCAACAAGAGGTCAGCGAACATTCAATCAACTTTATTAATGATGGTTTATTTTCAGTACGCCGGATTTCAATTGTCTATAAATTTGAAAACGAAGTTATGTAAACTGAAATTGAAAATTTATGTCTGTAGCAAAATTCGAAATTTGAATAAATGTTTCAAATATGAAATAATCTACCCTCAACTTAAATTTGTACTCTGAAAATTATATCTGAAACAATACTCGAAAATGAAATAAGTATTCCGAATTAGAATAACCTGAAACTAACAAAAATTTCACATTCCATATTTTGAACACTTTTTCAATTTTCGAGTTTTGTTTGAGATTTAACTTTTCATTTCAGAAACTTGTATTGAAATTTATAGACAATGAAAGTCAGATTATATCATATTATCTATTCCCTTGAAAGAGATACTTTATACTTTGAAAATTTCAATACAATTTACTTGTAGTTATCAAAGAAACTTTTTTTGGGGTGTCATCACCATGACATGGAAGATTTGACGAAGTTATATTTCATGAACTTTTCATTAAGATTATCGGCTGATTTTGAACGAAAATCTGTTGAACGAATCACCATCGTATTTTGTGGGGTCTGCGATTCCTTTGAGTTATATTATTCATGTTATAAATCGTAAATGCGGATAATTGAGTTTCTCGTGTATTTCGTATTCAGTGCTTACGAAATCATTATTCACCTTAAATAGATAAGTTCGTAACGGATACTCGACAGTGACGTATATATAAGGTGTTCGTGCTTTATATGCTGAATAATTTTTTTGAAATTTATATCAGGTGCACATGAATACTGTTCTTGAATAAAAAATGGCGGAATATTTTTGTATCATATGCAGAACTTATGGAGATGAGTTTTTCATGGTTTTTTTGAAATTCAAATTAGTCACATATTTAATTATATTGGATGACAAATATTCTTTATGTGGGACAATAAAAACTGCGGATGAAATAATTCAAAACAATTGGTTGAATTCCACAAAAAACGTGCACTTCCCCCGATACATGAACTCTTGATAATGGGCTGGTAACCCGAAATGTAGGTCGAGTGAATTGGACAGTAACAGTTTTTCAATAAAGCGTTTGAAATTAAATATAATACAATTTGCAATAATTGCCTCTATGTCTCGGTTGATATTAATGTAGAGTAGTTAAACCTAGATGTAGCTGATTCGAGACTGTGCAATAACTTGTTCACTCCTATAATAAATTTTGGCTCAAAAGATACTTGGTGTATTGTTTCAGTAACTTCAATAATAATAATATACGTCAAAAATAAATAAACGTCACCGTCACAGCCTATTGGCAAGACTAACATTCATTCAAAGGAGACTACTGGGTTCGAATCCTGGGTGGATCATGGATGTAATATTCAAATTAGTAACATATTTAACTATATTGGATGCCAAATACTCTTTATGTGGACAATAAAAACTGCGGATGAAATAATTCAAAACAATTGGTCGAATTTCACAAAAAACGTTCAGTTCCCGCGATACATGAACTCTTGATAATTGGCTAGTAACCCAAAATGTAGGTCTAGTGAATTGAACAATTTTTTTCGAATTCAATGAAGCGTTTGAAATTAAATATAATACAATTTGCAATAATTGCCTCTAAGTCTAGGTTAATATTAATGTAGAGTAGTTATTGCTAGGTGTAGCTGATTGAGGACTGTGTAATAACTTGTTCAGTTCACTCCTACAAGAAATTTTGTCTTGAAAGATATCGTTTCAGTAACTTCAATAAATAAACGTCACCATCACAGCCTAATGGCAGGATTAACGTTCATTCAAGGGACTACTGGTTTCGAATCATGTGTGGAACATATACGTTTTTCGGTGAATCCGAATTTATTGTTATAAGTTATGATTCTTGATGGGTAATGTGAAAAACTTGCTTGTAAGACAACCTTGATAAAAACATTGACGACTTCGTTCCTAACAATTTGAATTATTCAATTTTTATTATGATCAATAATGTTCATTTCACTTGTGTGTGTTACTACATTTAATTAAATCATTGTAACTACCGTTTGATGATGAATAACAATAACCATACGTTATTACCAATCGATATAGTACCTAATCCATATATGAAATACATACACAGACCAAAACTTATATCCCACACTGTATACTAAAGCATAGGTTTTTCCATAATGGCTTAATTCTACTGGGAGAATTAGCTGAAAGATTTTCATGTTTTCGAAGGGACTAAATATAAAATACGAAAAGAGGCATATCGTTAATTGCAATCTGTAAGCCATTAGGTAGATAATGTTGTGGCTTCACTCCGCGAGCAGAAGCTGAGACGAGCAATAATTATAGAAACTGTTAAATTCAATTTCCTTCAAATCTTCGCTGCAGAAAGGGCGTTTGATTCAATATTTCACATCATATGACATAATTTTGCGTGTAACACAATTATGAATCTGCTAGCACTGTACCATGCATTCGAGTTGAATGGTGGTAATCTTCACAAATTCATTAATAGAAATTCTGAAGATTGCTATAAATTTTCACCGGAAACAGAATGGATTTGTCAGAAGTACTTCACGATTGAAGTAAAGGATTTTACTGAGAGCCTTATCAATTTCTTACGAATTAAATATGGACGTTTCTTTATGAATTTTTATTCATTACTAATTCAATTAATTGACACTCTCAATGAACTTCAAAACATTATTTGTTATTCACGTGTAGATAAATGTTTCACATTCATTCAAAGTATTTTCTCATATTGCGCATTTTTCTTTGTCAAGCATGTTTGTCTAATGTAACAGGCCGATGCGAGGAATATGTTCATTAAGCTTCTAATGAATTCATACGTCATTTATGAGGTGTTTGCAGGTGGAAACTATGAAGTTTTCCGAAATCTTGTGGAAAATCTTCTCATGAGATAGTGTTTATATATAAGCGATAATATAAGGAGTATAGCAGTTTGATTTGAGTAAGTAATAGATAAGTTCTCGGCGAAAGTAGGGCGACTATAATTGATACCCAACCAATTTATCAATCTTGTCTATATTTCGAATATGTTTTTGGTCTTAATTAGGACTCCGAAAAATACATAAGTGTAAAACAAAATGATCTCAACAAAAAGTTACATCTTACGGTTAACTAGGCTGAAGATGTAGCCAGATTGTACGCATCAGTGAAAATAGATGGTAAAACAAATGTTGGAACTTACAGAACTAGATTCTATCATTAAAATATGATTTAAAGATATAAAAATTAAATGTCACAACAATCGTATAGGAATAAATACCAGGCTGTCAGAAAACACAGATAAACGTCACTAGAGATCACAGAGTGTCAAGTGAAAAACTCTCGGTCAATTGTCACCACAAGTGAAAAAACACAAGATGTCAATTAGAGCTCAGGATTTGTAGCAGGGCTTATTGGATTTTGTTCGAGAGTAAATAACTATAGATGCAACTGAGCCTAGCAATATCTGTTTTTTTATTGACGCTATTGCCATTAACATTAATATGGCACATTTCCAAGAATATTATTTTCTGGTAGTTACCAGCTATATCTAGTATTTTAAAATTTTCGAAGTCGAAGTCGCGGCAAAGATGGAACATATTATACTATTGACATATTATATTTTGATGATAGAATCTAGTTCTGTGTCAACATTTGTTTACTATCTATTCTCACTGCTATGTACAGTCTGGCTACTCTTCAGCTTAGTTAACCTTAAGATGTAATTTTTTGTGTAGAACATTTTGTTTTCCACTTATGTATTTTTCAGAGTCATGATGAAGAATATAAACATATTCGAAATATAGACAAGGTTAATAAATTGGTTTTGTATCAAATATAGTATTAATAAATAGAACTCATCTATTACTTTATATATATATATATATATATATATATATATATATCTGATGGAAAATGTGATCACAGTAATAGCATTATAATTATTATTCATTATATATTAATTATAATTATTGCTAATTATATGTTATTGTTGATATTTTTTCAGTAATTCCATTTTATATTGAGACTTGTGTGAAAACATGTAGTATTACTCAATTACTTACATACTCAGTGTTGATATACCTGGAAATCTGAGGAAGAAAATATGTTAGCAAATTTGAGTCTACAACATTTATCTCTAGTGCAATGCAAATATCAGGAAATTAGTACAATTTGTGGTATTCGATCTCATAAATAAGTTATTTTTTCATTTGTAATTGATGAGTTCGTTTCACTATTAACTATTAAATCAGATATGCTGTTTACAGTCGAAAATTAATTTTGATAATATTCGGTATTTATATGTCAATTTAACTGTGCTTGAACACGTACTGCGTCTTACACCTAATGTTATTCTAATTGTGGAGTTTCACTTCGCGAAATCATTCAATTATTGTAATTTTAAAATTATATATGGAATTGTTTTGAATGAATTTCATTCATTTGTTTTTATTTTATCGATATTGAATTATATTGATATTGCTAATTATATGTTATTGTTGATATTTTTTCAGTAATTCCATTTTACATTGAGACTTGCGAGAAAACATGTAGTATTACTCACTTACTTACATACTGAGTGTTGATATACCTGGAAATCCGAGGAAGAAAATATTTTAGCAAATTTGAGTCTACAACATTTATCTCTAGTGCAATGCAAATATCAGGAAATTAATACAATTTGTGGAATTCGATCTCATAAATAAGTAACTTTTTCATTTGTAATTAATGAGTTTGTTCCACTATTAACTCAAATCAGATATGCTGAAAATTGGATTTGATAATATTCGGTATTTATATGTCAATTTAACTGTACTTGAACTCGTACTGCGTTTTACACCTAATGTTATTCTAATTGTGGAGTTTCACTTCGCGAAATCATTCAATTATTTTAATTATAAAATTATATATGGAATTTTTTGCGTTTTGAATGAATTTCATTTATTTGTTTTATTTTATCGATATTGAATTTTATTGATATTGCTAATTATATGTTATTGTTGATATTTTTTCAGTAATTCCATTTTATATTGAGACTTGTGTGAAAACATGTTGTATTACTCACTAACTTACATACTCAGTGTTGATATACCTGGAAATCCGAGGAAGAAAATATCTTAGCAAATTTGTCTCTACAACATTTATCTCTAGTGCAGAGCCAGCGAGTTGGAAGTAACCTCTCGTAGAAATTCGGAAACTGAAAAGTTAAACATCTCCGAGCCATCATAATACGGTGGAACCGCACGAGGAGGAATCTGGATGGTGGCGCGATCGCAGGATTCCGCGCCCTATAGCGCTGCAAACTCTCCAACCCATCCAGTATTGCTCCCGGAATCCCAACACGCGATTGCCTGCGGATCTAAAATACGAGAGAACGTTAGTTCTCCAAGTCGCGAATTGTTTTTAAATACGGAGAAATTTCGACATTCACATTTCGAATCGTTGGAAAGTGTTTTGGTTTGATTTCCCGTAGGGGGATTCGCCTGTAAATATTGCCATTGAGTGTTTGTTTTTGACAGCGAAGGAATTGTGCTCGAATTGGATCTGAAAAGGATTACTTTGAAAACTCGTAAAACAATCTTTTTGACATTAGTAGAATATAAATTATAATTGCTCATGAAACAGAAGAGATTCAAGTGTGCTTCTTTCGTATTTTCACAACACGAATAGTTTTGAAATATGAACTTGTTTCGTAATAAGTTTGCGATATTTATTATGCTGTTATCTTTTTCATTTGTTACTAGTTACTACCAGTTTCAATCATTTTTTGATTCTTTGTTCCACAAATTTGTTGCAATGTCTATGAGAAATGACGTCCGACTTTGATAGAGTATATTTATTGATTAATTCAACATGAGCTATAAGACGTTAACTGTTATTTCCAATTATTCCACTTAAAATAATAGAAATTTTTACTGGGAGTCGTCGTGTTTCTTGGTGAATATGGAGCATAATCGTACGCAATACTTAAATAAAATTTGTAATTTTATTCATAAAGGAAATACTGTATTATATATTTATAATAACATATATTTTTTCAAATTAATTTATCACCTGTTTAAATAATTTATTTTCAATGTTTTCAGCAATAACAGGCTATTTTCAATGTTAAAAACTTCGTTGACGTTTCGTTATATATCACAACATTGTCAAAATAATTAATAATTGAATTTTATGAATTATTATAGATATCAAAACGTCAAACTTATTTTTTTGAAAAAAATCAAATTGGCTTTTTCGTTTTTTTTAGTATTCATAGGAATATTTCTGGTTTAGCATTCGCTTCGGAAGTTTCAGTCTTCTTCACCATGAGGAGACCTGAAACCTCTGAGAAAGTCATGGTAACCAGGCGATTCTAATGAGTGTGATTTATATATATATATATATATATATATATATATATATATATATATATATATATATATATATATATATATATATATATTATACATACATGTAATTACACATAGTTGAGTTTTATATTCTTATCAGAATATATATATATATATATATATATATATATATATATATATATATATATATATATATATATATATATATAAATGCTGTTTTTATCTGTTGATTATCTATCGTTTTTTCATTTTTTTTTTATCAATAACAGGTTTTATAATATTAAAGAATTTCATTTTCTTTGACGTTTGGTTGTTGGTTACGACTTTGTCAGAGCCATATTTTCTCATTTTCGACAAAGTTGTTATCAACAACTGAAATGAAGTTAATTAAAATTATAAACTTTGTTATTGCTGAAACACAAATGGAAAAAGCTATTTATAGAAAATTGTTTTATTTTCCTGTTTGTGGTAGTTATATTCATTATATTTTCAGTAATAACAGGCTATTTTCAATGTAAAAGCTTAATTTTTTTGTCGTTTCAGAACGCATATATACCACACTCATTTGAATCAACTGGCTTTTTTCAACCGTAAATTTTTAAACTGTTATATTTTCAGAGGTTTCTTCACGCTGCAGAAGAAGGTTTTCTCACGGTTGACGTTTGGATATCTATGGTAATTCATAAAATTCAATTATTAATTAGTTTTGACAAATATGTGACATACAACTAAACGTCTACAAAAATGGAGCTCTTTACATTGAAACTAGTTTGTGATTGCTAAAAATATTAATTAAGTATATATATATATATATATATATATATATATATATATATATATATATATATATATATATATATATTGTAACTTTTTCATTGAATATTAATTATTTTATTCGCTCGGGAGTGGTTTCTGACTGTGTCATCGCAAAAATTGGGTATCAATATTATACACAACTGGTATATCAACGAAAATATCAATGAATCATTACAATTTGTGGTATTCGATCTCATGAATAAGTAACTTTTTCATTTTCAACTAATCAATTCGTTCCACTATTAACTCAAATCAAATATGCTGTTTACAGTCGAAAATTAATTTCATTTCGCGATGACGCGAAATTGAATTTGATAATATTCGGTATTTATATATCAATTTAATTGTGCTTGAACACGTACTGCCTCTTACACCTAATGTTATTTGAATTGTGGAGTTTTACTTCGCGAAATCATTCAATTATTGTAATTTTGAAATAATATATGGAATTTTTTTGCGTTTCGAATGAATTTCAAATCTTTGTCTTTATTTTATCGATATTGAATCCATATGGAGATTATAATTTCGACTGATATAAACTTTTTTCATCAGTTGCTCAGGAATGTGTAACTCTGAATCATTATGTTTTCAGAATTATGGATTATAGAAATAAAAATCGGAATATAATTATAGCGGTACTGTACACATTCGTACAATTATTTTTTCAGAGTTATCGAGGGTTTTCTCATTTTTCCGAAAAAAATCATTCAGATTTTGTAAGCTCACAGATATTTCCCCAATATATTCCGTCGAATTATTCTTCAATAAAACATAAACTTTTCATAAACCCCGAACCTCATTGTGTTTAAAGTTCTTCATATTTCGAAACTATTTTGTGCTCATTCAATATAAAATCATTCGAGAATATCCTTGGATTTTCAGGTGGAGTTGATGAAAATTCCGATGTCTCATTTTATCCCTTGGAGAGGCCAGGATCGCATTATTTCACATTCTTGTGTTTTCTATTTAGTTGTTTTAGTGTTTCATTTTCCAATACCTGTTAAACACTGGTGAATCTGGTGGTTGAAAATATTTCGAATAAAAGGAAATATTGTTCGCAATGAAAATTGCTATAAATACAGGGAATGAATTCAGTTTCTACTTTACTAACTGATGGATTTGCAATTTTAGGTTCAATTCATTAGGTAGCATTAGTGGAATTATTGCTAAAAATTCATACTGAATCTCCATAGAAATATTCATAAAAGTTTTAACTAATTGAAGTTTTCATCAATTTCACCTGAACAAATAACTTTTTTCCCTTTGAAAACTTTGGATTCACCACTCATCGTCTTTCTAATCGAATTCTTAACATGCCGGTTGTTGTTTTCATTGTTGAAGTTGATCTCATCAGTTCAACATTTCGACGGCTTTTTGCAAATAATTCTAATTTTAATGAATTTCTGAGAATTGGAACCTGGTTTGGTGGAAAAATTATTCTAGAAAAAACATTTTCGAGGTGTTATTGAACAATATTTATGGCACTTAGATTCATGTTTACTTGATCTCGAATTAGTTCTTGTTTTGAATGAAATATATTTATAGTCTCTGTTGTTATAGTTTTTCTGGTGGAAATATACATTTATATATAATGTTTATATTACTTTCATAACTAAGCAGACATTGAGAAAATTTCTATTTTCATTTTTGCTGATTTTGAATGAACCAGTTTTCTACTTCGGAATTCAATTACTAGTAATAAAAAATCATAATTGGTATTGGAGATGCTTCTGTTCAGAAGACTGATACCTGACGAAATGAATCACGATTAATGACGAATAGAATCCATTTGGTCAATTAATACTGCCCTTTGATGTGTATATGTGAAGGCGTAATACGTTATATCATTAATAATTCACTGTGTCTTCTTTTGTTGTATGTAATAAGTAATACGTAATTAATCAATATCAACCGTAGAATTCACCATGAAAGTGAAAGTAATTATTATCGGATGCGGTCTGTATGAGAAATAACTATCCGATTTTGAGTTTCTTCATATTTCGTCAAACATTTATTCACTTTTTCAAGAGACTGCTGAGACAAGTTTTACAAAAGAAGCAAAATAATGAAGCTTACAGAATAAAGAGAAGTTACTACTTAAAATACATGAAGTTAATCATAAATAAGACCGCATCCCAGCAATACTAATAAATATATAATACAGGTATATATAACGGGTGTTTTTTTAGAGGTATAGAACTTTAAGTTGGCATTACTGTTGAAGATGGCGACCGATTTAACAGCTGAGAAGTAATTTGTTTTCAGTTTGGTTTGGCAATTCATCATGAATAGACTCATGCCTGAACAACGCTTGCAAATAGTGTCGAATGGGCCCAAAACGAGATTGCCGTTGTTCATTTTATTCTGATTTTCATGAGCGAATTTTGTTAAGCGATGAAGCGCACTTCTGGTTGAATGGCTACATCAACAAACAAAACTGCCGCATTTGGAGTGAAGATAATCCTCAAGTGTATGTCAAAACACCTTTACATCCAGAAAAACTGACTCTTTGGTGCGCTTTATGGACTGATGGAATCATTGGTCCGTACTTCTTCAAAAACGATGATGGCCAGAACGTTACAGTCAATGGTGATCGGTATAGAGCCATGTTTACTAACTTTTTCATTCCTGAATTGAACAACCATGATGTCCAGGAGCTGTGGTTTCAACGAGACGGCGCAACATGTCACACAGCTCATGCCACAATCGATTTATTGAAAGACACGTTTGATGACCGCCTAATTTCACGTTTTGGACCTGTGAATTGGCCTCCAAGATCTTGTGATTTAACACCGCTAGACTACTTTCCGTGGGGCTATGCAAAGTCATTGGTCTATGCGGATAAGCCACAAGCGCATGACCATTTGGAAGACAATATTCGCCGTGTTATTGCCGATATACGCCCACAAATGTTGGAAAAAGTCATCGAAAATTGGACGTCCAGATTGGACTACATCCGAGCTAGCCGTGATGGTCATATGCCAGAAATCATATTTAAAATGTTATGCCACAAGATTATTTTTTGAATACATAAAATTCTTGTCAATCGAATGATCCATCATTGTTTTATTGCAATTTAAAGTTCTATACCTCTAAAAAAACACTCTTTATATATATATATATATATATATATATATATATATATATATATATATATATATATATATATATATATATATATATATATATATATATATATATATATATATATATATATATATATACCATATACTCGTTTATTGAAAATATTATTATAGTTCTCGGCAAAAAGGAGGCCCACTGTGATTGAAATTTAACCAATTTGCTAACCTGCTCTATATTTCGATTATTGTTATAATCTTCATCAGGACTCGATAAAATAACAGATCTTAATAAAATGTCATGTCAAATATTTCTACATCTTACGTCTAACTAGGATGAATGCTTGAACAAAATCATAAGCAGAAGTGTGTGTACTTAAAAACTATATGATATTATATAGAAACTGAAACCAAAAAACTAACCAAAACTATAGCACCGATGAACTAGAATCGTTGGAGCATAGATAAATGTCACTTTAAAAGCACAGAAGGTGAAAGAATGAACCACTATAGAAACAAAATATCATACCGAGCACGTCACACAAAATGTCTATCAAAACTTAGACGTTTTAATAAACATTTGGCAGATAGAGAAACCAGAAAAGAAATAGAAAGCCACTATAGAAACGTTTGTTTCTATAGTGGTACACTCTTTTACCTTCTGTGCTTTTTCGGTTCTATCGTTTTGGTTCGTTTTTCGTAATTTTTGTATTTTTATATTGTATTATTAACATCCAGTTTCTGTATAATATCATATATTTTTTAAGTACACACACTACTGTTTATGGTGTTGGTCAAAGTTAGCCGTAAGATGCAGCAATTTTTGTCATGAGATTTTGTTAACATCTGTTATTTTATAGAGGCCTGATAAAGATTATAGCCATAATCGAAATAAAGAGCAGGTTGACAAATTGGTTACATTTTAATAATAGTGGGTCTCTTTTCTGCCGAGAGCTCGTAATAATATTTTATATTCAAATTACGCGGCAATTCTCCTTCTATTATTCTACATATATGTATATAAATTGAAATAAAATTACCGGCATATCCCGCAGATTGGTAGCAGCTGTTGACACGTGTTTTGATCTTATTGGATCTCCTCAGAGCGGCGTAGCCAAGTTCTAGTTCTACGAACCTGAAGGTGGAAACATAAAAAACCAAGAAACAAAAGCAACCTCTGAAGGAAGCGCAACATTTTAGGCTACTCCGCAATTTTCATGTTCTCTCCGGATTGGGAGATTTGAAAACTGCTTTACCCATCAGGTGACTATTATATACCAATCTGCGGGATATGCCTATAGTTTTCATTTTAATTTAAATTTTCCTCCGCATCAAGTATTATTTACATATTTTTCAACGTCTCGGCTCAGAGCATTGTTGAAGGGTAAATAGTCACTTCACGGGCAAAGCAGTTTTCAAATCTCCCAAACCGGAGAGAACAAACGCTGTAGCCTGAAATGTTGCGACTTCCTTCAGAGGTTGTTTTTGTTTCTTGGTTTTTCATTTTGTGTTTCCACCTCCAGGTTCGTACAACTAGAACTTGGCTACGCCGTTCTGTGGAGATCCAATGAGATCGAAACACGTGCCAACGGTTGTTACCAGTCTGCGGAATATGCCGATAATTTTCATTTTAATTCAAATTTTCTTCCGCATCAAATATCATTTACATATATATACACACACACATATATATATATATATATATATATATATATATATATATATATATATATATATATATATATATATATATATATATATATATATATATATATATATATATATATATATATATATATATATATATATATATATATATATATATATATATATATATATATATATATATATATATATATATATATATATATATATATATATATATATATATATATATATATATATATATATATATATATATATTGTTAATTAACGTTAAGGTTGTTTGAAATGCATCACATCAATACATCTTATGAAAGTGATTCCAATCATTTTCGTTTATGTGGTTTATTAACACGAACGTGATAGTTGTAAAACAGAACCTAATTTGGCATATTGCAGTTCATCTTTTTTCGTGGATTTCTAGAAGAAAGAATAATTAGTTAACTTCAACTAGGGCGAGGGTAATCCATTAGCTCATCTCTCCTTCACGACATTTTTACTCTTGTTGAAGAGAAAAACTTCATCTCGAAAAGTGATTCACGAAATTAAATGCGAAGACAGCAGGTTGAATAAATCAATTTCAAAACCAGAAGAATCGAACTGTTTGAATATAATTGAATATTTTCGTCGAAAAGTTTTTGAACTCCACCTAATTTTAAGAAACAAGCAAAGTTTCAACTTGAGACTATTCAATCGATCAGTCAATTATCACTACGGCTTATGTCTGTAAGTTCAATGACCGTTGTCCATGAAAATTTCTTGAAGATTCTTAAATTTGAAGAACAATTGTTCGGCATTCAGTGAAATATATTTGCTCAATAGAATTGAAAGCATTACAGTGGGGATATTCGTATTAAAATTTCAATGATAAGTGGTACTCGAGTCGTTGAATTTTTTCGTTGCTTCGTCGTTTCGAGTTGCTTCGTTAGTTACATAGATATAAAATGAGATATTGGCCGAAAATTTTTAAGTCAATTTATTTTAGACACGTAACCTTCTAACCATAGCGATAAATCAAAAGCTTATTTCAATAATTGAATTTTTGAATATTTTCCCTCACAACTTGTAGCTGTACGAGAGATACTTGGGTACTGTTCTTATTCCAAAAGGTGAAATATTCATTGCATATAACAAGTTCTTTTTCTCCCAATGTTTCGATATTTATTGGCTTTTTCGAAGGACTTAACTGCACAAAATGTCCTTCAATAAAATTCAAGATTGAACTCGATACCACCTTAGGGACTGTTTTCGATTTCATTTCTACGGATGGAAAGAAGAAAAGGCTTGGGAGAAAAATGTTGTAGACGTTGTATTTGGATGCATTTCGAATTCTGTAGAAGTGTTTGTACGCGAAACAATCTCACCAATCTCTTCAGGCAAAAGTACAAATTGAATATCTCTTCAGATATTTCAGTTACTTTCGTATCGATAAATGTTTAAGTACTTTATCCTTTTTGAATAACCTCCTAAATGAACTTCATACAACAGAAAGTAACAATAATATGAAACACAAAACTCATTCGCGGTTCCGCAAATATTAGCATAATTAACACAACTGGAAAATTTCTCTCTGAATAATATCTAGAAAAAAAAATACGTTCAGAGACTTAACGTGAAGGACTTCCACAATAGTTTTGGCATTCAAACTACTCCTTAATTAGAGTATTGTTTTAGTTACATGAATTTCATAAGCTAAATGCTATACGGAAAATGTTGAAATGGTTATTCAGGATGGAAAGGCACATTAGAAGTTCACATGACGATTTTTCTGTTTCCACTTTTCTCGAGTTGTGCCTGGAATTTCCACATTTGTATGAGTTCTCGAATTTAATTTTACAATGACGTTACAGTGTTGCAACGGGTATATCTGAATAATCTAACCAGTCTAAGATTCATAATTCCGAAACTCTTGAATCAATATGTGCAAGTGACGTTGCTTCCAAATTTATAAGTTTTTCTGCTTTAGGTGTATTCTTCATTTGTATTTTTCAGATTCGAAAATCGAAAATATCTCGGTATTCTATATGTATATCTTCGTTGAACTGAAGAATACGCATTATTAGGTAAATTCATTTATTGAATGTTAAGCTGAATGAATAATGCTGATGAATTGTAGAATTAAAAAAAATCATTGAAGACAAAGAACCAAATATATCATTCATCTACATAAATATAATGAACTGAATCGTATATTAAATAAAGAATACTTGGCTAGGTTTCACAAAAACAAATGACAACTTGACAATTGTTTCGGGATTTTATCCCATTTTCAAATAATAAGACAGTCTATCATTTGAAAATGGGATGACACTCCGAAAGAATTCTCAAGTAGTTATTTATTATAAATTTTGTGAAACCTAGCCAAATGTTTTTTATTTAACATATTAAACAATGTTTCACTAAAAGATCAGCGAACATCGAATAAACTTTATTAAGAACTGAATTGTTATATTTAAAAGTGTTGGCGTTTACTTGATGTAAATCCATTATAATTGAATATAAACTTGAATTCAAACACTTGAAGTTAAGATTTACACTTTATTCACTACATAGCATGACGCGTTTCGTCGTTACAAACGACTTTTTCAGATACTTACAGAATAATAACAACATTTTGAAAAACACAGGTATAAATATTAGGGAATTTGCGATTCTATGACTTCGGGTTTAACCTAAGATATTCCATTCTGACATAAAATTTTTATTACCTGAAAAGATTTAACAGTCGGCTTTAACAAACCTATTTATTTCCACTATTTCCCAATAATATAATTGACTACTTCTCTCTATATTGTGTGAAATTTTGAAATTCGTATCAAAAGTATGGTTCTCTGTCAATAAATGGTTAGCATAATTCGAATTACTTTCATTATGCATGAAGCTATATTTATGTTCCTGTATTCTAGTACCGACATTTCTACTGGTTCCCAACCTCTTCATTCCTACAACTCTTTATGCCAACCATATCCACATAAAATGGCAGCGTTTCAAAGTATGATAGACAAATTAACTAATACACCTTTATCAGAAGAAAACTTCAATAAAGAACTAGTGTCAGAAATTCTTCACAAAAAACTCTATCGGAAAGCTCTACGATTAGTATTTCCTTATCAGTCGGATAGAAATCGTAAATATAATAGTTTAACATAATTTGGAACCGTCAGTCAAAAAGTCAAAACCGTTTTAAGAAAACATAATTTCAATATTTCATTTTCAACGAACAATAATTTATCGAGACACATTGAGAACAATAAAAACAAATTTAAAAGAGACCAATCAGGTGTTTGTCAATTGAATTGTGGAACATGTCCCGGTATATATATAAGTAAAACTAGTAGAAATTTCGGTACTAGAATACCGGAAAATAAATATAGCTTCGCGCATAATAAAAGTAATTTGAATTATGCTAACCATTCAACAGAAAACCATACTTTTGATACGAATTTCAAAATTTCACACAATATAGAGAGAGGCAGTCAATTAGATTATTGGGAAATAGCGGAAATAAATCGGCTCAAAAATTCTGGAAATTTGCTCAATGAACAAATAATAGCATTAAACAATTCACCCTTGTTAAACCTTTTCAGGTAATGAAAATTATATATCTGAATTGAATATCTTACAAAAAACCAAAGTCATAGAATCCCAAATTCAATGATATTTATACCTGTGGTTCTCAAAATGTTGTTATTATTATGTAAGCATCTGAAGAAGTCGTTTGTAACGACGAAACGCGTCATGCTATGTAGTGAATAAAGTGTAAATCATAAGTTCAAGTGTTTGAATTTATATTCAATGAATTGTTATACATCGAAAACTGTTAACTTTCAAATTGTATACCAATTATATGTGAATTCACAACTAGATATCTGCTTCAAGCTGCGGTATATGAGCGAATGAAATCCTCAATTCATGAGAAATCGAATCATTGTCATCAGAAAATATTGATTTCTGTCGTCTATGCATCTGTACACTGATTATTTTCATCATTTCCAAGTTTGCTCATTCGTTATACAAATCGTAGTCACGTCTGCATGAATAATGTGTTTTTGTTCTCACTTTACTCAACAATCATTTGTCTACTGGCTTGAAATGACGCGTCTGGATTCCATAGCAATCTGCTATAAATTTAATTCAGCTCACTTGAGTGAACGACATTTTGCTTCGAATATATTCTACTACTCCCTCATACAAGCACTGGATCATGTGAAGATAAATTGAAGGGTGAAATACCATAGTGGCATTTCAGTAACGCTTCAAGTTTATTATGAATTGGTAAAATGAAATACGAGTAGCTGGTAAGCTGATTGTGGCTAACATCGAAACAGTATTTAAGAGGAAGTGACTGTGCTTCTCGATTTCATTACTAAGCGACTATTTCCGGTTTCAATATCGATAATTGATTTCAATTTGCAGTTGGTAAGTCCATTGCGGATTCGGTTACTGGTATGTTATAAAATACTTGCTGCTGTTCAAACTTTCACGAGTATATCGTAACATATGTAATTTTTGTAAGAACAATGAAATAAAATTACTTATGTATTCACTATTAATTACTTTTTATTGACCATTACCCATTGAGTTCCATAGCTATATATAAAGGCTTTAAAGTTTTGGATGGGAAAATTACGTCCGCAAGTCGGCCCCTGGAGTTACTTTGTTCGATAGAATACTCGAAATTAATGAGCATTTATAATTGGAGCTAGATAAAACCTAGTTTATTTCAATTTTTGGAATTCAAAAAACGATACACTGAATATGTCTCCTTAATATTGCATACTTTTCACACTTATGTTGGAGACTTCTTCAATTTGCAAAAGTTGTTTTAGTCTGCTTGACAAAATGACAACGAAATTATTATCATTCTGTTCCAAACTTTATGACTCTATAAATATCCTGAGAAGTAACTTTCACTTCTCCCAGATATCAAAGGTATTAAGCTTCTAGGGGTTTATTAGCAAATTGGCAGGTCACTGGAGCATCGATCTCTATGGATGCGATTCCTGTCATGTGAACAGAATTTTTTTCACAGTAAGAAACGTAGATAAAAACCGATTCCTGCTGTTTCCTGTTGAGATATTCGTCAATTCCCAGTTCAGTTGATTCTGTGGAATTACTCTACCGGACCCTTAAAATATTCGTGGTGTTTCGACAGTATTCATTTCAGTATTTCGTTTTATGTTTTTCAATCATGTACTCGTATGTCTGCATTATATCTCTTGTGATGGGCAGTTTTATCAGTTACCTACTACAGTGCATCGTGGTAGAGAGCGAAGTTTTAATTCAGTGAAATAGTCTACGAGATGTTGTAGTATGTTACTTTTGTCTGAAAGAAATGTAAGCGCAGGTGTACTTCTCTATGAAAAAGCAATTATTCGATAGGTATAATTTTTCAATGCCGTGACTCATTATTATTATTATTATTTTTTAATTCAGTGGACCTACAGTTTAACACCGGTTTCGAACGGCCATTGGGTTTGTTATCAATGTACATTACCTAGCATATCTCATTGTTTAAACTTCTCAAATCATAGACTAACAGAAACACCCATGCCTTCAGTGGGACTCGAACACGAGTTCTACCGCACCATAGTCAGGTGTTCTACCGACTAAGCTGCAGAGACCAATGCCATGACTCATTATTATTTTTTCATCACGAAGTGAAATAACTTGGAATGTTCTACCATTATCAAAACACAGTTATACTCTCTAGAAGAATTTGATAAATATCATAACTTTGTATATGTACAGTCTTGATTAATCGTAGTAAACCGACTTCATATTTTCATTTATACTGCTGTCCATCATGTGAGGGAGAATCATGAAATATGAAGTTGAAATAATAAATCTCTCCTTGAAAAGATATTTGCTCATTCTTTTCTTCGAGAGCACTACGCAAAAGAACATCAAAAAACTTTTTTCAGTGTTATGCGCCGACTTTTTATCTATAGTTACTCTGAAGAACGAAGTTCTTATACGATATATTCGTATATTTTGATATTTCGTTGTATTCACTTATCTTCCGAGTTGTCATATCGAAATGTTTCTCATACTTCAGGATTCTTTCATTGTGATACTATCGTGAATTATACGTTTCGAAAAGTTACTAGTATCGGCAATTCGAAATGAAATGTTGGTTTCGTGTATTGCAAGTAGACAAAGTGATGTTCTAAATGTTCTTCATAAAAAATTTTTTCCTGTGAAATTATACTGAACTGATTATTTAAGTTCTCTCAACATATTTATGTTGAAAGTAACTGTATATTTCTGTTTCGAAACTGGTGGAATTTCTCAAATCTATTAATGATTATATCTTTGTTTGTTTGTGTTCATTGATCGAATGATTCCACAAGTTTTCGATTATTTGCGATTACAGGTTTTTGGTTAATATTTTATGTTGATACAGTCTTGCTTACGTAATATGTTCAATCTTCTTTATGGACATGATAAATTGAGTACATGCTGAAAACAAAAGTAAAAGATCTGAAATGAAAATGACATTGAACATTAAATTAAAATTAATACACTTGGATTGAGTCTCACTGAATATATTTAAAAAATTAAGCAAAAAAAACTTAAGTCAAATGTGTTAATTTAAATGTATTGTTTTCAACATAATGTTTCACCAAGAGATAAGCGAAACCTCGCTGTCATTCATTAAAATTGAATATGTTTTTCATTCGAGTCGTCTACTGTTATTCTTTGAAGCCGAAACATTTTCTACCGGCAATGAAATACGTCATATATTTAGAGTGTCTTCTATGTAATGAGGGACTAAGCAGATTCCTCTCCTCTGTGAAGACTGCAGAGTTCACGTGAAAACCGTAAAATGAATGGAAAATCTGTGTAAATAATTTGAAAAAAAATATGTGAGATTTCTTTAATGTTTTTCTCAATATTTTTCTAAGGAGTCCTATTACATTCGGGACACATAGCACAGAAGGCGCACTGAAAATGCTTGAGTGTCATTCGTGCCGTGCCAATTTCGTTCGTTGCCCCGAATCAAATTAGGGCCCATCTAGCCGAAACAGAAATTCTTAATGTTTCTTCTTGACACTAGATTCGTTTTCGTCCCTAAACTTCTGCTCTTAGGCGGAGAAATTGTGTACTTACATAAATTTACAGTTGTTGATGCTATGTTATTTATAACTCCTTATTAATTTTCGGGTTTATCGTCAACAAGGGTGCCAAAATTCCATTTTTGCTGGCGACTAATTCCGAAATTGTTGAAATTGTGCTCAACTTTCGGGTCACATAATCCTGGAAGCCTTTATTCGCTTAAGAATTCTTTAGACACATGCATCTGTCATGAATATAGCCACCTACTGTTGTTAATTATTTATAATTGGAATGTTCTCTCAGTTGCATTTTCTTAATGCAATATCCATCTAGTAGGAGATGAAAATTTCGAGATTCTGATTTTCGAAGGAATATTTTTGTATAGAATATTCTGAAAATATTTATATAATGTTCTTAATGAAATCACAAATTATTGAAATTTTATTCGAATAACACATTTGTAGATTTCAAATTGAAATAAATCTGTGCCTGTGAATAATATTTGATTCGTCATTTCTGAAATACTGGTAGAAAACACTTTTGTTTTTTGCAACACATTATTTCGACTGATTTTAAATTCTGATCTGTTGAATTGTTTAGTAAGCTCTTCTGCAATTTGTGATTCCTGATAAAAAGGAATAGATCTCTTCAAAAACTAAAACATTACCTGCTTGAATAAATTAATAATAAATAAAGAATAGAATTCTATTCACTCTTAGTTATATACTCATATGATTCACATCTTTAAAGAAACTTAACTAATTATAATATGATAACTTTTATCAACTTGTGCTTTGTAGCATATTGTTCAATTATATGAAAGTTATTATAGTATTGTTCCCAATATCTCACTTCATATATCGATATTTTAATTCACGCAAAATGGCGAATGCGCCGAGTTAAGCTTCAAACTTGACCAATTTTACTTATATATTGTTCATCTATTTTTCAAAAATACAAAACGCATACCGAATATTGCTTATACAATGGTTTTTGTTACTTGAAGTTCCGTTACATACATAATACGATTCAGTTTATCGAGTCCATAGGCAGAGTTACCACTTAAGGCCATTACCCCACCTATGGCCTACCCCACTCTAATTGAAGAAATAATCAACATTTCATTACTCAGTCATTATTCGATTGACATTAGGAAAATGCATTGTTTAAAGTAGAATAAAATCACCAAATGTGGGAAATTTAAAGTGTGTTACAAAAAAGTGTGACAAGATTTCATGAAAGGGCGGATCTTGAAACATAAACAACATTCAGCAGAAATGTCTTCTGCAAGTCTTGCATTTTTATATCAGAAGAAACATTGAAAAAACCTTAAAGTGGCTATTCTAGTAAAAAACGTATTCAACAATGAAAAATTTCCATATGAACGCAACATGCGAAAATTCTATAAAGTTGCAGAACTGCTCTGGTTTATACTGGAAAAAATTGTCATCATGCGACAAAATTAATATTTCGATTTGGGAGTTTATTTACTTCCCAGACTTGATGGTGCGTTATCTGATTTTATTCGTCGGATCTGAACTTCTCAGAACTAAGTTTTCTCATCTTGCGTTTGGGGTAAGTTCCTGATTGGCCCAAATATGCGTGGATGCCTGGGCTGAGTATTTATTAATTTTCTGTTCCGAATCTAGAAATTTATGAACCGCCAGTGGAACTATACTCGTAGAATGTGGCTCCAGTTGAGTTTATACTCTCAATTTTCTCGTATACGGATAAAACCTCAGCTATGTATATTTCGTAATTAAGTTATTCAAATAATTCATTTTTGCCCCCTTTCTGTGTAAATGTTGGATTAGTTAGTGGATATTTTTGACTTATGAAATTTGAACGCTCTGTTGAAAAAATCTTGGAATAATATATAGCTTTCTACATAGTTTTTGTCCAGCCTTTCTAGGAATAAATCTGTGCTGAGTTGTGATACTCGCCAATAAATGTTTGGTCCTCAGTAATGCATATCGATATTTTAACAGTGCTTTTTGCGAACAAGTGAACCAAATACATGAGAAACAACTAATTTGCAATGAAACAAGTATAGCAAATACTAGGAAAAAAACTAATTCTAATTTTTGAAATCGAAGTTTGAAATCTATTAATTAATGAATGAAGTATTAATTCATATTTATCTATTTCACTAGTATTTTTCATTAATTTTTTTGTTTTAATTCTAAATTGTTCTTAAGAGAACTACAAGTTAAAATTTAAATATTTAATAGTGTTGGCGTTTACTTGATGTAAATCCATTATAATTGAATATAAACTTAAATTCAAAGACTTGAACTTATGATTTACACTTTATTGACTACATGGCATGACGCGTTTCGTCGACATTATTCTGTAAGCATCAGAAGAAGTCGTTTGTAACGACGAAACGCGTCATGCCATGTAGTCAATAAAGTGTAAATCATAAGTTCAAGTCTTTGAATTTAAGTTTATATTCAAGTTAAAATTTAGTCCTCAAATGATTGCGAAATTCACCTCTGTAGCAACAGTCGGTTTAATTTTTTTTCGGCGAGTGGTTACATTCAGTTGAAAGTATTGAAAAAAAAATTAATCTTTCTCTATAAAATTATTGACATAGCAAAATGGAAACAATTCATAGATCTCTTAAATTATTCCTTTTGCAAAAGAATAAACAAACATTGTAAGTTGAAAAACCCAAATGTAAGATAATATTGTGAACAAAAAGTTCATTTGTATAATCGGAAAATTTCAAGGAGATTATAGTATACTGGTGATATCTGAAAAATTCATTTGCAAACATTGATACCAAGTTAAACGATACCATTATTGAGTCAACCTCGTTGCATGTCTTGTGACACACGACAATTATGTTATGTTTAATTTTCAGTTCGAATTTTTGTCGGATCACTTGCAGCATAAAATTCAAGTTTCCAGAGTGGCAATGAAAAAACTCATTCGTAAATTTTAATTTCACTAGGATAAAATTTGTATTAATTCGATTAAAATCATTCTATTAATTTTCATATCAATTTAAAGATGGGAACACTAATCAATTAAAAACCATATTGATATCAATATTATCAATATTCACATAATAAATATATGATATTGAACAGTTTATGTTTGGCAATCTTGTTTAATTAATACAATTCATATGACAGTAGCAATATTAGAATAATAATAATGATATAATAGTTGCAATGTTTTGGAAGGTTAAATATAAAATTTGTTCATACCAATTTTATTCGAATAATTCCAAACAGTATTGTTACTTTTATATTCTACTCGACTTCAAATAAATTCTTATAAGTATTTTTCTCTGTAAGTTGCTAGTGGTTGCTGTAATTGAATTGAAATAATCACTGCAAAATTTGACCTCAAATATTCTTGATATGGAATATCATCTCACATTCTTCAATCAACTGAACTGTCACGTTGATGATGAATAATTTTTTCCAAAATTTCTAAATACTCGAATATTTCAAGGAATATCTCGCAAATATTTCTCGTACATCACAATGGTAGAGTTCAATCTAATTCCAAAATAATTGGGCAGCTTTACAGGACAAGATTGATGTCTATGCATTTAGATATACAGAAACAGTATTGCTTCCGTAGTTTCGCTGGATTAAATACTGCTGAAGTTTTCTGGAATAAATTAACTTAAACTTGATATTTGTCACCGCACAGCAGTCTTTAACGAAGGGTTAACGAGTTTTTAACGAGGTCTAATGCTAAATCAATCACTCCTACCCTTCGGCAACAGAAATCGCTTTACATTTCATTGAACATCATTAGAAAAATTGAAAATTTTCAGAAAAAGTTGGAAGTTGAAATCAGTTGAAGCTCTAGACTCGTTTTTGAAACTAATGGAAAATTATTCCATTTAGTCGATACCTAATTTCGAGTGTTCGTTAGCGATGTTATATTAGGAAATAACTCAACAGATTTATCTATTTTCATCAAGTGTTAACGGTACTTTGAATTGCTGAAGATGTTCTAAAACTATGTTAATCTGACACATCTCGCTCCATATACTGTTCCAATTAAATGTTATGATGATAAGGTAGTGAAGTTTCCTTTGACTATTTTTCAGGCTGATTAATTGTAATGTTTCATAGTTGATGTTTGAGAGTTAAATATTTCACTATATCGTGTCGAAATTCGTGTTTTTTTTTTCAGTAATACATAGGTGAAAATTGGGTAATGAAATAAAGTGAATCTGAGAAATGTGAATAAATCGTTTTGTCGTAGTCTGAAAACTGAAGTCGAAGTTTTGCGGTCAGAAATGATGATAATAATAATAATAATGTCTTCATTAGAGGCACAAAGTCGACTTACCAGGGATTTTGAGGTCTAGCTTATGCTATTTCACTTTTTTGTATATGAAATGAATTCAATATTAGTATGGATTACAATGAAAAGTAATAAATGGTATAAATAAATAATTCAGAAATAATGCAAACGAAAAAAGCAATAATAATTCAGAAATGATGCGAACGAAAAAAGCAATAATAATTCAGAAAAATACAGAAATAACCAGGAGTAATGCCGATATAATGACACTATTCTAGCACTACAGTAATGTATGAAAAATATATCGAAACTATTACAATTATTTTATTCAATTAATAGTTGATTTTTATCGTCTGCAAAGTTTATGTTGAAATCTCCACTCAAAATCATTGGCAATTCATCAAAGCTTTTTCCAATTTTTTTTTTGAAGCAATGCAGATGCGTCATGAGAATAAATGAATAAATTTTCGTACAAGAAGTCTCGTATAGCACGCAATGACTTATCTGGAGAGATGTAAACGGCAACCATAATAATAAACTGATTATCACCAGAGTGGCAACGACTTATACAAATA
The DNA here is from genome assembly GCA_030704895.1 of Henosepilachna vigintioctopunctata. Lineage (NCBI taxonomy): Eukaryota > Metazoa > Arthropoda > Insecta > Coleoptera > Coccinellidae > Henosepilachna > Henosepilachna vigintioctopunctata. The sequence continues at coordinate 4,538,715 of JARQZJ010000003.1, read as the reverse complement.
TCACCGATATCAGAAACAGTAGCATTTCTGAACTCAGAACTGAAAATCAGAACTGTGTTCATATTTTGATGAAGAGCTACTTCTCCCGCTGGACGATTATTTCTTCTGAAACTCGCAACAAAATTGAAATTCGGAATGTCAATCATTTCATCGTTACCCATATGAGTTTCTGATAAAATTAACACATTCATCTTTTTAACAAGAGCGTCAATTGCTAGATCATTTAAATGCGCACGTAAACTTTGACAATTGAAAAATTAAGAACAATCTGCTTCACTTTTATACATAAACGAACAGATTTTAGAGTTCAGGTCACGTCGTTGAATTTCTTGCTCGCCATTCTAATGAATTGAGTTGAATTTTCTTTGAAAATTGCATATGGAGTTATTCAATTCTGATATGTTTATCTCATAGAGCCAAATATTTTGTGATGAATTCCGATAATCGTAACAGAATTTTTTTCGACACCCTTATTGAATGATTATGATTAAATGAATTGGATAAAGTAAAATTACTCTTCAACTATGATAAAATAATAAGTGTTTTCAGCTATGAATATAACTGATCTTCTATGAATATTTCATTGTTATGAACTATGCCGATTTAGTTCCATCCATTAAAACTGGTGATAGTGGTCAAACATGGTTCGATGCGAATTTCTATTCGATTCTCTATTTTGGATGAGGAACTAATTCGTAAAACTCAATTTACACTAACTCAATTAACTCCTCATTTCTTCTGAACTTTTTACTAGTCAGTATCAGTAACCACTTTTCTAAGTGATAAAAAATTCATATCTGCTTTCATTTCGATTTTATCTTTATACATTTCAATGAGTCAATCTTACTCAGTAACGAACGATATTATCCAGAATATGTTTTGTTATCGTTTTACGGTTTTCCGATGGAGTTAAGTGCACTCTTTCGAAATAAGTGCTTAAATTAAAATTGGTCGCCTCATTTTACCGCGCAGCTCATCCCCAGTAGGTATCGTTTTCTGGTTTTCACGTCTAGTCGTTTTATTGAATTATCATATTAATGAACCTTTCTGTCCCATTTTCAAAGCCTCTTCAACACTACTCAATAATTCACAAATTCTGTTTCATCTGATGGAACATCATATTCTTTTATTAAACCTCGAAAATCACCCACTTTTCCACAAGACGATTTTATTATAAGTAAATGGAATTTATAATCAGATTACATTAGAACTTTTACGAGATGAGCGGACTGCATTATCCCGAAACCGAAGCCGTATTAAATTTTCACGTCTACGGTTAATAGTTATCAGTTAACTGTTAATAATTAATAGCTCTTTGTATTAATATTGAATCGACACCATAGAATATTGAAACCTGTGTGCCAGGACATAGAAAATATTTTAGACCTGAAAACTTTTCATAACATTTTTATGAGTACGTTTGAGTATTTATTTTATTCTATTGAATTATTCATAATTCGTCCCAATTTTGAACTGAATATCATTTTAATGAAGTTGTTCGGAAATGGAAATATTGTGCTGGAAAGAAAGTATGTATTTGTTTTTTTGACTGACATAACGAATATAAGTGGCGTAAGAGGTTAGTGAATTTTTTGCCTAGCCCATGGAATTCAGTCCTTAAGGAACGCTACTTGAGAGTAAACCACACGCTAAGAGTACGTATGCAAATATTTCTGAAAAATTCTAATCGGCTTTATGAATACTGATTAACCATTCAAAATTGTGAAATTCTGCAAAATTCGAGATTTACCTATCTGATTTGTTGTGGCTAGCTTTGCCCACTATCGAATTCGAATTAAAAAATATAAGGTTGTAAATACGGCAGAAAAACAGGAAATAAGGTTCAAATCTCCATATATTATCATCAAAACGAATTTTGAAGTGCAAGAATTAAGACTACAGGATACCAGTTTTTGACTTTGTAAATCAATGTTTGTAGACATATGATTACATCCTCGCAGTCCTGATTTAACCCCTATCGGTTTTTTATGAGGTTTCTCCTTGCATCGAAAGTTTACAGCTTTTAGCCAACCAATTTGAGCGACTGAAAAACAGTAGTCAACAGAAAAAAGTGAACAACAATGATTCAATGTTAATAGTTATTGAAACAAATTTTCGAGGTGAAAACTCCGAACTCTGAATCCCTATCGTACATAGGTTTATAAGATTTGCGTCGTATAAGTTGCGATAACTAGCTTCCGAATATATTACACGTTGTTTTTTTCAATAGATAATGAGGAAATTTATACTGACAAAATTCGTGTGGAGCGAATTGAATATACGAGATAATGGAGAAAAACGGGGTTGGATGAACATGAGCTCTATGGGAAAGGATGGCTTGTTTTTGGCTTGGGACCAAGATAGATCATGATAAGTCAAGAAACCATCCTTCGTAATTCTATTTTTGTTTCATCTTCGTGCGCAAGGTAATCTCAATAAATTCAATTCGTAAACACCAACATTTCATTCAATAGTATTAGGCCCTGCCAAACAAAACAACGTAATAACATGAAAGAACTCCATCTTAATATATGTATATATATATATATATATATATATATATATATATATATATATATATATATATATATATATATATATATATATATATATATATATATATTTATTGCCTGTTTAAGTTAGTTCGTCATGTCAAAACTAATGATAATTTAATTAATGATTAATCAATTTATTTATTTTAATGATGATGTTAATATTTCAACATAAAAATAAGCCTGTTATTGCTAAAAACATTGAAAATAAACTATTTCAAACAGGTAATAAATCAATTTTAAAATATATATATATATATATATATATATATATATATATATATATATATATATAAGAATTTTACTACAAGAAAAAAATTCAGTAGTTCTCGTGCTATATTATTGCTCTTGTAGTTATTCGATATTAAAGTATACTATAACTCACAAAACATCACATCTCACAACTCATTCTTTCCAGATCTACCTTCAATTTCACACACATAAACGAACAATATACACATTCTGGATAAGTATATAAAAAACTTGTAATTTCGAATGATAATTTTTTGACAAATTATTCAAATATTAAAGAACAAACTATAATTTTTTGAGCTGAGCTATAATGTTCTGATAATAATATAATTTATCCTTCTAGGGATAAATGTTAGATTACAAGAAATGAGAATATTATAATCGATGCCTACATTTCTTGGAATCGTATGACAGTTGCTGTTTCGTACTACAAGGTACTTCATAAATTACGCCATGTTCAACTGATGTCAACGTCCTTATCTCAATCGATAAGGACGAGGGGAACGAACTTTCAATGTTACATGTATTCATGTGCTTTTAATACTTTATATTTCTGTGATATACTTTGATAATAATATCATCAATAATAATGCAATCAATAACAATATAATCAATAATAATAGAATAATAGAATGTTCGCTGATTTCTTGATGAAACATTGTTTAATGTTCTGAATGAGAGCACTCACCTAGTTTACCAAATTATATTAACTGCTTGAAAAATTGTTTCATTGTGTTCTTCCATTTCCGAAGAGCTTTACTGAACACTTGTTCTCTCGACTAACATCTTCATGTGAAAATATTATTATAAAACTTCTCATAAATTCTATAATGATAGAAAAATAATATAAAAATTGATATGAATAGTCTAGTCGAGAAATCAGTTGTTCAGTTTAGCTTTCAAAATCGGTTAACATCTTGAGTTAACATTTGTAGATTTGTTATATAATTTTGTGAAACTAATCCAAGTGTTTTTCATTCGGTTAATGTTAATATCGGTATATAAACATTAGTTAATAAATCCAATGAATTGAAAATAGGACACCCTGCTGCTAATAACGAAGATGTACGTTCCAAGAAATTGATCAAGTAGAGTATAACAGGCGGATTTCTTTCGACGATGTTTTTCCTTTAATCAGAGATGTTTGCGTATGGCATTTTATATTTCTCAAGTAAATTTCTATGTCAAATTCTGAGATTCTATAGATTTTCATATCTTCATTTAATATTTTATTCAACAGATTCAGATATTCACAACATTTCCTAGATCCATAGCGAAAATATCGATATCTGCATATTTTTTCCGATATTCACTTGTTATATAAATAAAATAGTTCATTGAGAAAAATAGAACACACTAACAAAAATAGCATGTGATGGCACAAATGCCATTTTCATATAAACCTGTGGAGACCACGTTTTGTTTCTCATAACTTTTGACAACAAATACATAGTCTGATATTCCTGAGCTCAATAATATATAATTATATATACAGCATCTGTGCATGATATTAGATGTGTTGTGATGAAGCAATATGGAGAAAGCTGCAGCTGTTAAATGCATTACCTCCACTGCATTGCGGAGACACCTGTGTCGTGAAAGAATGAAATTACTGCTCGAAATTTTTTCAAAAGATCTTAGTCTTCGATATTGTGGAATTGTTGAAGTAATAAACCGCAATACAAAGGAGAGCACAAATGAGAAACTATAGATATTATATCGTCTCAGATGCCATTACACTCGCTGAATATTTGTTTTTATATAGTCATTCTCCTTTTGATAAGAACATAATACCCCGAAAATGAGGAAATCAGAACATGTGAAACTTGAATCGAATACGTTTTTGTCACAACTACGTGCTAGAAAGATTGTAATTGAGTATAAATTGTTTTTACTCTTCTATTGTTAATTGTTAATTTGATTTCTTTAGTTGGTAGGCATGAATTTCAGCAAGGAGAAGATTTTGTATTTCCGAGGAGTCAGTATTTTTTCGAGAATTCGTGATACTCTACAATTCGTAGGTTGATAAAAAAATAATTGGGTGTTATCTTTATTCGAATAGCTACCTATATATGTTTGTATATATATATATATATATATATATATATATATATATATATATATATATATATATATATATATATATATATTTTCAATTGATTCAGTAGGTTGACTTTACTATATCATCAATTAGAACGTATTATTTTAGAATATTTGTGACGAAAATTTCTTTGAAAAATATATATGCCATGAATTGAAATGTATAAAAATATTAAATCATGAAATTTAGTAGATTCTGTCGATAAGGTAGACGAAATACTTGTATTTCACGACTGCATTGAAAATATTCTGTTCATGAGCCCACATCCATATCTCGTAATTTTAATTAGAAAATAGATGAACTTCGTAAACATAGCTTATGCAGATGAAAAAATCGATGAGAAATTCTCTATCTAAATGAGAGGTAATAAGAAATACTTGTCTAAAAATCACCGACTGAACAATTCTTAATTCGACTAGTTTCGCCTGTTACGGCACAATCAAGAATGAATTAATAAATAATTATGGAATAATTTTCTATCTCGCCAACGAACAGGAATAGCTTGAGACTTCCATCCATCCAAGTGCGTTATTCCAATAGAAGTATTGATAGTTTTTCGAATTGAGATCAACTTTTCATTAAGAGTTGAAACGTCTGAAAACGTTGTGAGAATTTATTATAAGTATGTGTGTACAGTTTCTACGATAACAGTTTGAACGAAAAATGGGTGCAATGCATTCTTTTTCGACACTTCTTTTACGTAATAAGTTAGTTATTTCGAATAAAGATATTTTTGAAATAAGTAACGTAACAAGTTTTTTCATTATTCCTTCAAAGTAGTCAGAAACAATCGGATTTGGCAATATTTACATAGAAATCGATGAAACAATTCGCATTTCGATAATGTGCAAAATGGACCTGTACGTAATAACATCGAATCTGACTGAAAATCGATGCAGTACAATCATGCGTTTGCTGTTGCACAGCTTTATCCTACTCAAAATATTCTAAATGGCATTGCCTGATAATCAGCATCTTTTAGCTTCTCTAGTCCGATTATTATTTGGTAAGTTTAGGTATAAATTTTAATAACTTTAAGTTGACGTTTTGTTTCAGGTGAATATTATAAACAAAAACAACTGATTGACACTAATTTTTGTACAAATATGGGAAGAAAATCTATTCAAGATATATATCATATATCTATATATATCTACGTATATGTTATTATTATTGTGAATGTTTTTAGCAATAACAGGCTTCCTTTGATATGAAAAAGTTTATTTTTGTTAACGTTTCGTTGTTATATTACAACTTTGTCACAACTAATTAGTTTTTAATTAGTTTTAATAATAAAATTTAATAAAATTAAATGTGTTGTGATGAAGCAATATGGAGAAAGCTGCAGCTGTGAAATGCATTACGTCCACTGCATTGTGGAGACACGTGTGTCGTTAATACTAACTAATTACTAACTACTATAATTACTAACTAATTATATTTAATTAGTTAGTAATTAGTTTTGACAAAGTTTTAATATAACAACGAAACGTTAACAAAAATAATCTTCTTCATATCAAAAGAATCCTGTTATTGCTAAGAACAGGCTAAAATATATATATATATATATATATATATATATATATATATATATATATATATATATATATATATATATATATATATATATATATATTTATATATATATATATATATATATATATATATATATATATATATATATATATATATATATATATATATATATATATATATATATATATTATATATATATATTATATATATATATATATATATATATATTTATAGTTATTTTGATATAATATTGATTTCTCAATCTCTAATATTTCAGACAAGAGATTAACTTGTTCAGTCTATGATATTTGTATTAATAATTGAATTTTCTTCTGAAGTAGTTTACAATTCGAATATTTCATTACATATTCATTTTAGCTCTCCAATATGCAACCGTGTGGTTTATGCAACGAAAATATATAAATTGTCTGAGGATATTCAGGAAAGTATCTTCGAAACATTTGGTGATATTTCTAGTAAAAATTGCTATAAACCTGGAAGTCAAAGAGATGATAATAGACATCAATAGTGCCCCTTAAATCCAGTAACATCTTTCACATATTTAAGCAAACTGCAAATTGAATTGGAAAAAGTGAAAATAATTGAATTTTTTCGTCTCATTTTTTTTTCAAAATATTCAAATTCGGAATTATGCAACTGGTTTTTTGTTTGCACATGTTTAAATTTTATTCGAATACATCATATTCGAAATAAGGATATTTAAATTGAGTACAAAATTACATACTCCAAACACCTTTTATATTTCCACGTCACTTTTTCTGCAATATACTAATATAATTCTTATTACGCCGTTCTGACACTTTTCTAATCCTTGAGTTTGGGATATTTTTGAAAATATAAAATATAATGGTTCATAGGAGCTAAATTTTGGATGAATCAGTGGATTGTATAGCTTCATTGTTCTATTAACTCGACAAAACAGAATAAACCTAGACACAATTATTTCACCAATAAATTCATAATTTTGAGAATTTATCGCTTATATTATCTTTGAGAAATTCAGGTGTACCACAAATATGTAGGATTCCTTCAATTCTTGATTTTTGTGAATTTTATCACGGAAAATTTCAGTAAATAGAGTCTTTGGAGTAGTTGAATTCAAGATTTCTATTAAGTGCCACTCATATTGGAAAACTTATTCTTAAGCAGTTGATATTTTATCAACTATGCTCAACATAGTGAGGATGTATTTGCAATAATTGTATTTTTGTTTCAGGTGAGTTGAAATTAGTCGCTGTTCAATTCCTCAGTATGTAAGTATATCCTCCTTATTTCTTACATTCAGTTGATGAATTTCTCAAATTGAAAACGCTTGGAAAGCATTGAGTGACCATAAAATGAAGTTTCTGTAAGCGCGATTATTAGCTTTACTCCCACTTTACAGAAACGATGTATTTCAGTAGCAGATATACTTTATATGTGACACATTGATTTTTTCGCAATTCTACACCCATTTCGATTGAAAAAACTAGAAAAGCCCATCGATGATGTTAGCATAATTTATGAAGTCTGATGATAGCTCATTTCTCGCTCTCCATTTTGTTGTTCATGTCTGCCGGCGCTTAGAAGTATTATTTAATTAAAACGAGCCTCAGAGGGCACAATCGTTCATCAGAGCACATGCCAGCCCCAACGGGCTGCAACGGCCATAATAATGGAAGAATTTATAGCTTGACCCGTATTCAGATTCGTAGATAGGAATGAATATATAAAGCGATAACGACAATTGATAGCAATATGGCTGAGGTTTATTTTGACATTATTTTACTTCTATATTGCTGATTGGTTGTTTGGAATAGTTCCTTCGACAATTCTTTAATATAATGAAATTCTTATCATTTATATTGAAATTCCTAGGCTACCAGTTTGTCGATATTGAGAATGTTGTTCACGTTCAAAATTTCATGCTCTTCGATAAAATGCTCAGTTACGATATTCAGTTTTATGGAATATTCCAATATTATTGAATGGCCTAGAGTTCGAAAAACCTATTTCTCTTACATTACTTTTCCGTAGTCTTTATTATCTATTATACTCATTTCATTCACTGAAAGGTTTTCAAGGACATTTTCAGACGTCACTCGGAGTGATAAAAATGAACCTTCTGTCATTCAGAGAAATGGTTTTTCGTACGTTTCTTCACGTGGACATTGACTCTCACTTAATTGAACTACACTTCGTGAATTGCGTTGGCTTTTCCACATGGATGTAGAAGAGACGAGAAGAGTGAATTTTCAGGTATTTTCAATCTGTGGATTATAAATATTGGTTCTTTTATCAAGTCTTTCATTTATTTTGATATCTCAATATGATTTTATGAGGATTGTATCAATTTTCATAGACTTCTTCAATCATTCTGTTACCAATAATGCTTTGAGCTTCATAGACTGAAAAATGAATGAACTGAAGAAAAGGAGAATCATATCAGTTCTTAACTTCATATAATTAATTCATCTTTGATTTTTGTTATGAGAGTGTATATCAGTTCAATAAAATTTCATATTTTTCATCAGCAGTGTTGAATTTTCTATCTATTTTTGCATCTTAATTGGTACTATCATTGTTACTACTACACTGTATTACTAGATTGATACTTCTTGCTGGTAATTTTTATCTCTCATTATTGCGTTATCTTGATTTTGAATTATCTAATTCATATAACATATGAGAAGAAATTCTTCATTGGACAGTAAAATGACTGGAACCTATACTTGAACTTCGTTGCTGAACAGATTAACTGTCATGCATTCCCTGCTTTTTTTAATGATCAATTGAGACACTCAGTATTCTGTATTAAATTTCAAAATGAATGATTGAAAGATTGATTTGGAATTAATCAATCTGAACTGAAATAATAATCAAATTTCAAGTTTATTTTTCGTCATTAGATTATGCTGTTTTAATTGTTATTATTATGTATCAAGGTCTGAAATTATCGCTTTTTCACATCAATGGAGCCTTATTCATAATAAAAATGTGAAGAAATTTGGAGTATGAGCTTAACCTTTCTGAAGCTTAATATTATGTTGAAGATATTATGTTTCATCAAAAATAACTAACAGGCATTGACCAGGGAGATATGTGTTGAAATTATATGTCAAAAGATATATATATATATATATATATATATATATATATATATATATATATATATATATATATATATATATATATATATATTTGATTTATATATTGCCTGTTTAAGATATTTATTTTGAAAGTTTTTCATATTAAAAAAGCCTGTTATTGCTAAAAACTTTCAATATATATATATATATATATATATATATATATATATATATATATATATATATATATAAACTTGGTTCTCGGAATGAGCCGCGTTCTAGATTTATATAATCTCGACGTTTCGACTTCCGTGGTGAAGCCATCTTCAGGAGTTGGAATAAATTAGTAAAGGTAAGGGTCACTCGGTTACGTGGCCTCAATCTGCCTACTCCACGAGCCAAATCGTTTCTAATAGTTAACTCCGAAGTCTCAACTTGCCTACTCTTCGGAGTCTGAATTCTCAGTTGACTCCGAAGAGTAGGCAGGTTGAGACTTCGGAGTTAACTATTAGAAACGATTTGTCTCGTGGAGTAGGCAGATTGAGGCCACGCAACCGAATTATTTCTTATCGTTCCTAGTTTCCCTCATTTGGTTCGTGGAGTAGGCAGATTGAGGCCACGTAACCAGGTAACCTTTCCTCATTTTCCTTCATTCAGTTCGTGGAGTAGGCAGATTGAGGTCACGTAACCGAGTAACCCTTACCTTTACTAATTTATTCCAACTCCTGAAGATGGCTTCACAACGGAAGCCGAAACGTCGAGATTATATAAACCTTGAACGTGGCTCATTCCGAGAACTAAGTTTTATACATACTTCTGACCGCGAAAACTTTTCTGAACATTTCATATATATATATATATATATATATATATATATATATATATATATATATATATATATATATATATATATATATATATATATATATATATATTCAGTGTTCAATTGGGATTGCAGTCCAGGACAGAAAAATAAGTTACTTCTTTAGTATTTTCCAAGCTTTCGAAAATTTTCACTTTCTTCTTAGGCTAAAATAGTACAATATTAACTGTTTATATAACAGGGCACTATTGAACATTTTTCTTACAATTACTGTGAAGTTAGTCCAAGATACATTTGTTTCTTGAATTTTGAAAATAAGTACGATTATTCCCAAATGTTGTTGGCTTCGAATATTATTACATTCTTCGTGTTTAGTAGTTGAAGAAAGCAACGACACTAACTGTTTTTCTCAATTCTCCTTTTCAAGTGGATTGTTTCCAGATGTTTCCAAGGCCGTTTATTAAACGTTGGCCGTAGTTTTAGTCCTAACGAAAAGAGAATGAATTGATTTTCTATATTTGGAGTGAATTTTTAGCTAAATAGAATATCGAAAACTGATTTATCGGTGACCGAAAAATCCACTCCAAATACAAAAAATAAATTCATTCTCTTTTCGTTAGGAGTAAAACTTCGGCCAACGTTTAATAAACGCCCTTGGAAACATCTGGAAACAATCCACTTGAAAAGGGGAATTGAGAAATACAGTTAGTGTCGTTGGTTCCTTCAACTACTAAACACGTAGAATGCAATAATATTCGAAGCCAATGCATTTCGAAATACTCGTACTTATTTTCAAAATTCAAGAAAGAAATGAGATAATCGATGAGATATTTATACCTAGAAGGTATAAATATCTCATCGCAGGTAGACATTGATTCAGTCTGAAAATATAGCTGTAACAGCTTAGTCAAGATACTCAATTTTAAACCAAAAATGATGTAGATTCCTCACGTGGAATTTTGTGCTGTTTTGTTCTGTGTTTTTTCTTTTTAATCAACTTTCAAGTGTGAACATCTAATAACTTGAACTACGCCGTTCTGATGAGAGCCAATTAGCTTGAAACATATGTAAACGGCTGTTACAAATAAACAAGCAACGTAAATCTCAGGTAAATACCTAAAACTATTATATATATATATATATATATATATATATATATATATATATATATATATATATATATATATATATATATATATATATATCAATAAACTTGAGATTAATTTTTAAGGAGTTGGAATAATTTTTAAGGAGTTGTTATGTTTCTGTTGTTCGTTCAGTGACAAAAACAACAAAAAATCTGATGATGCTACATCCGCAAACCATTGTATCGAGAGTACTCATAATCTCAACAACAATTTTGAGATCCTTCACGCAGAAGACAAAGGCTTGAAACTCAACTTCCTTGAAAGTTTAAAGCTTGAAATTAATAGAGACAAGAGAACTTTTTCAGCACTCAAACAACTGGAAGTCCTCACTACTGAACTTTGAGTTTGGTAGTAGTATATCAAAAAATTAATTAATTTTTGCATTCAGTGTTTTGTATATATATATATATATATATATATATATATATATATATATATATATATATATATATATATATATATATATATATATAAAATTAACACTTAAACATTCATTTGAAAAATTGAAATTGATCAAGAGAATGTTATAGTAGAGCTAGATATGTGAACGTGTACGATCTTTTCGATGCTTGGTGTGTCTGTAATCTGAGAGAGGTGTTTTCTACTGATTTCTATAGATGGAATTGTAGAGTATTCATTACTCTACGATCTTCCGCTTGAAGTCACAAGAAGATGCTTGGAGGTTGAAATCGTTGCCTAACTTCGATGGACGTGGTGCGACTGACGAGTTCCTTGAAGAACGAAACATATATGTCTCGCACTTCCATCAGGTGTGGCATCGATTTCAATATTTCTCCAACTTTTATCCCTTGAAGGATAATGGAGACATCACATCGTACACGTTCATATATCTAGCTCTACTATAACATTCTCATGATTAATTTCAATTTTTCAAATGAATGTTCTAGTGTTCATTTTCTTAAATATTTCATTCAGTGCCATAAGCACAAAAAATTTCATTTCCTTATATTTATGTATTTAAGATTGAATTTGTATAATTTTCATTTCAAAGATTTCCACATATTCAATGTCATAGGATGTTGGTTTGTGATATTACCTAAAATTGAATGAAAATTTTCATTTTGGAAATCGCGTTATCTTAATGAGCAACCCCAGTTGGAGATAGAGATGCGACGAAACTAGATTCGATTGAAGTGGTAATGAAAATTATTCTTGGCACAAAACAGATGTGTGTTTCGCTTGCTATATCGTAGTAATTGGATACGTCTTTCACATTCATAAACACACAGTTCTGGCAGCATGTTCAGATTTAGTACAAAGTTCTATGATCCAATTTAATACGTTGACACTCATCTTTGGTGAATGTCGAGGAATTGCCAATTAGGCAGCAGAATTTCCAATCCGGTAAACTAATGTGTGTTTAGCAAAAATGACAATATCTATAATATCTTCATATAATGAGGTTTAATTAAGACTATTTGGTTATGCTGAAGCCTATATTTACATTTCTAATCTGTTGACTTGAACATGTTTAGTGGTTTCTGTATCTTATCGAATCTTTTCATTGCTTAATATCATTTTGAGGTATTTTCAATTTATCCAGTGGAAATAGAACGAAACATTTTTTCACTCATGTCTAATTCTTATTAGCTTTGTTCGCGGTAAGGATTCTGAACCGATTGAGAACTATTCATAACTGATTCGAGATTGATTTAATACGCATGCTCAGTTGTGAACTGATTCGGAATTATTTCGACCCGCGAACGATTTTAGAACTAGTTTAGGGAATTTTCAAATCACGGTTGTTCTCATCAAATGATATGCAGTATACCAAAACTATCGTGAATGCGCAAGTCAAAAAAGTCAAAAGTCAAAAGTTGCCAAACTATCGTGAATGCGCAAGTCCAGAACTTACAGTTCTAGATCGATCCTTCGAACCGGTAGAACCAATTCCGAATCGATTCCGAACCAGTCCCAGTTTATTCGCGAACACAGAACTGTAACTAAAAGTTCGGAACTGGGTGATCTGCGAACGCCAAAATTCAAACTGCGCATTCGTATAGTTCTGAATCGGTTCAGAATACTTACCGCGAACAAAGTTATTATAAACTAGGGCATCATTTACTTGTTAACTTCGTAGAGTGATTTCTAAATGAGACAAAATGAAAAATTGAAACATTTGTCAACAAATAATCTATATCTATCTATTTTAATATTGGATCGAATAACGTATTGATATGAATAGCGCATACAACTCACATTTTCTAATAATTAGTTTCTGAGTGTTTAAAATATGTGCAATATTATAACTATCTTTTCATTCACGCATTGTTGCAGAAGAGAAAAAAAAAGCTAATTTTTAAACTATGAAAATCTTATCATCTTGACAAATTTCGGTACTTTCAAATGATTCGTAATTTTTTTACTCGAAGAACTCTGTATTCCTCCACTCAAATATCCGTGTTGCACAATGTTGGATTGTGAACTGTATTCAATTTAGGAGAACTCTAAAACCTTGAATATGAAACTCGAAATATGAATGCATAGAATCTACGTGAACCAAAATTAAATTAATGAATATATGAACAATGCAAAGAAAGAGAAACTAATTACCTATTTACATACCGGGAAATCTACATATGCTAAAAGAGAGTGATGGAGTTAGAGAGTACAGCAATGCACAAAACATGAACAAATGACAAGTAGCTGCATTAATGAAAAATTAATTGTTCACTCAATCGAGTTTAGTGCGCGAATGCTCTGTCTATTTGTCCTTTTCGGGAATTATAAACAAAGAAAAAATGTAAATAGATTAGAGGAAAATGAAAAGGCAGAAAGAATTTGGTAATTTCCAACGAAATGAAAACGGAAAAAGATGAATTTGATAATTAATATACTTGCTCTTTCAAAATGAATAAACCAAATAATAATTCATAAAATGAATACTTTGTTAGTCGAACATTCACATGAAAAAGGATAATAAATTCAGAGATTTTCAGTTTCAAAAGTACCATTTAACAAATGAACAACTTCATCATATAACTGTATTCAAGATCTATAGACAACTATATGACATTATCTGGATATCCCCTTAAATTTTTCAAAATGTTCAGAAATACACCAAACAATATAGAAATCAATAGAACCTTTTATATTTATTATTCATTGTACTCTTGATTTAAGAGTTTGATGAATTGATTTTTATTGTGGTTTTTGTAAAATTTCATTGAATGCTATTTTTTAGTTATTAGTTTCTATGTTGTTAGTTTGTCTATTAGTTTTTTTGGACTAGATTGAGCACTTTGTTAAATCTCTTTAATTTTAATTATTTAGTTAGTATTCAACATTATGTTATTATTTTCTGTAATTGGGTATATACCTGTTGAGAATAAAGAACTAAAGCGTTGGTCACGGTGTGATAACACTTCAAATGGTCTTGATTTCTTACTGTTTAACCTTCTAATCTAACCAAGATTACACATTCTCTATAATTGATGCGACAGCATAGACGATTTAGGTGAATCTACATTTTCAATGATCTAGCTACATAGGGGACTTGGACAGCTATGTGGATTTATATTTTATTGATCTAACCGTTTAGATGAATCTGGCTGCATAGCCGTTTGGGCAGGTTAGGTGGATCTATATTATTATTGATTTTTCTATTATTATTGATCTTATTATCTTTTATTATTATTGATAACATTATTGAACCCCACTAGTTATTATTATTAATAACGGGTGATTTTTTAAGAGTTAAGTTTTTCAGCTTGGCGGCACTGGTTGGTAATGGCATCCAAACGTCATCTGTCAAAGTGAAAAGTTTTCAGTATACTCTGCCATTTCATCATGAAAGACTTACAAACGAGCAACGATTGCAAATTGTTGAAATTCACTATCAAAATTTGTGCTCTGTGAAAAATGTATATCGTTTGCTACGACCATATTATGGTCGTGATAATCGACCTGGTTAATCAACAATTCGTGCTGTTATCAACAAATTTCGCAACAAATTCACTTTGTTGGACATTAAAAAATTCAGTCCAATATCCAATATCCAACAAATTTACTTTGTTGGATATAAAAAACTGTGAAAGTTTGAAACTGTAAAAGTATTTAAAAGACTTTTGAGAACGTTCATCTCAACCAAATGCAATACAGATTAAAGTCACTCTAATTCAATTGGGCTTCGTTTCTGCTAGTACTCTAATTGATGTTTATTATGTAATATTAGTTAGGTGCTAAGTATAACGTTTTTGGTTTTCTACTATATTATGTTATTTACATATATTGGTACTTAATTCACAGTATTTTACTTTTCATTATTTTAATTTTTAATGTCAATTCGTCGCCGTTCTCAGCAATTGACCATGTTTTACTCAACCACATAGAAAATTTTATGTGTTGATTTGTGTTTGATAGCCTATAAAATTCAAGTTCTCCAAGAATTGAAGTCGAATGACCTACCATCGTCTAATTCTTGGTGAATGGACCTTAGAACAGCTTTATGAAAATCCGCTGTTTTATCAGAAAATTGTGTTCATTTCTAGCTGAATAGATGTGTAAATAATCAAAACTGTCGCATCTGGAGTGATGTACATCCACATAACATACAAGAGTTACCGATGCATCCCGAAAAACTGACAGTTTGGTGTGGTTTATGGGTTGGTGGCATCATCGGACCATTTTTCGATATCGAGCCTTGATACTCAACTTTTTTTGTCCCAGTTGGCCGAGTTGACATGTGGTTTCATCAAGACGGTGCCACATGCCACACAGCTCGTGAAACAATGGGCATGTTGAAGGATGAATTTGGTGAGCAGCTTATCTCTCGAAATGACCCTGTGAATTGGTCGCCCAGATCATGCAATTTGACATCTCTGAATTATTTCTTGTAGGGTTATGTAGAGTCATTATTGTTTGTAGACAACACTATTGACGAACGTAGTTGAAGCCTTACATGATAATATAACACGCGTAATTCGTAGAATACAGGCCGAAATGAAATGAAAAAATGACGCAAAATTGGACCATTTGATACGGAGCCGCGGACAACATTTACATGAAGTTATCTTCAAAATGTAAATATCAAAGGCCAAGTTATCAATTGAAATGAAAATTTTGAATATATGATTCAAATTGAGTGTTTTATTAGATTTGAAAAAGAACTACTCTTAAAAAATCACCCATCATAAGAGTTATCGAACAATCCAGAGAATAAGAATAATAACAAAACGTGCAAGTAAACACGAAGCTCGAAACCGAAAATATTACTCACAAGACCCTAACTTTCTGTTTTTTAAACCATAAAAATGAAATAGATGCTCTTCTCATAAATTAATTGATTACTACTTATACGTAGTTCACAAAAATTTCATCATTTTCGCTCGTTAATTTGCTTAAATTCTGTTTGATTCTTGAATGAAGATAAACTTTTCAATTTAAATATTAGGAATACAGCTTCTATATAACTTTCGTTCGAAGTTGAATGCTGAAGGTTGTCAGGCAATCGTCTAACTCTAGACTATCTAATATATGAAAAATTTAATCGCCTAGATAACATAATATCTAAATTCGAACTAATAAACCAGAAAATAAGTGATATAAAAACAATTTTCATTGCGTTATATTTTCAGTGCGAAAAATCTGCTTATATCATATACGAGTGAATAATAGAATTTAAGTTTGTGAAATTTTAGAGAATATTCCATCAATGTGGACTTTTTACGTGACTGTATTCATGGAATGATTTGGATTTTCTTCAAGAAGTTTTGGTACCTAACAATGAAAATTTAGAGGAACGAAATTAAATATTTCGTGAAGTAAGAAAATGGAAACGACTGGAATAAATTATGCAGTCAAGAAGTTCCAAACAGATATTACGGAGTAATCCGTGAAACCACATTCAGTCAGGTGCTTGTCCTCGCAGAATTTATAGGACAGAATTCAAGTCGCACAGTTCTTGACAGCTAAAGTACGCAGTTGGAAGATAAAGTGTCTTCTATTAAAGATGAGATACAGTTCAACATATTGTTGTGATAGTTTTCGTGACACAAATGCTCCATTATTACAATTGAAGTGATATCGTAATGTCCAATGATACTGAAATATCAAATGGAAAATATTTAATTTCCTTTGAACTAAACTCTCTTCTGCCAATATTAGATGTAACAGCTTCAAAAAACGTTATAGCTTGCGAAATTATACGCGCGACGTGGTAGAGAAAGCAATTTTATGTGTTATCATCAGTTACTAGCAAGTTCAGCATGTAACATCTGTTAGAACTCATCTCATCCATCATGCATATCTCGTAAAAATTGCTTTTATAAGCTCTCACTCATCTATGACCGTTCAAATTTCATTCTAATTGACTATAATTCCCTTTCCTAGACGGAAACGAAATGTGCCAGATTTTTCCATGTGTCATTTTGTTATTGAATTTTTAGGAAATTGCTTGAACGTGCTCTTCAATAAACGATTTACGGTTTTTCCATTTCAAATTTTCGTGAGAGAGGTGTCAGTCCGTTTCAGCCTTGATTATATTACACGAACTGAAAGTTGAATATTAGATTCAGAATATTTGTTTTAAAGTAAAACAAATCGAAAAAAGAATTTTTCTATCTGCCTTTGTTGGGTGTTTGTTTCCCATGTATAATACTTTTGTACTATTAAAATTCTGTTTTCATTTTCGGATTTCATTCGGTATTCAGGTAGATAAACATTTATATATATATATATATATATATATATATATATATATATATATATATATATATATATATATTCGATTATATTTATTGAAACTCTATCAAAACTATTGAATAATTGAATTTTACTAATAACTATACATATCTAACGTCAATTCAATTTTATTTCAAAAAACATCAACTTGGCTTTTTTGTTTGTAATTACCTGAATCAGAAATATCCAAAGAATATTTCGGTTCATCATTCGCTTACAAAGTTTATTAGTGGAAATGAGGATATCTCTGAGAATCTTGTAGGACAGGTGATTAAAAGGAGTATAATATATTTTTTAAAATTGAGTCTTAATATACTGATCCAGAAAATTTATATTTTGATTGATGGTAGATCAGGAAATAATGAGTTTTGAGATACTTTGTTTGATTATTGTTATATGTTGATTTTTATTCATTAGATCCTATTTATGCTTTTGGTGTTATTCGTTAGATTTATAGATCGAAATCGGATGTTTCATCTATTATTCATTATTCTGAAATTTTGAAAATACCATGAATTGAAGATCATATATAATTCGATCTCTAACCATTTGATAACCTCACAGATAACACTCATAGAATCAACACACAAAAACCATAAGACACAAAAAAGCTGAGTCAGTTTTTTAAAAAATTTTAATCACTGTTTTTATTATTCATTTGAAATTCACAGTAATTTATGAAATTCAATTATTCAATAGTTTTGAATGAGTAGCAAATGTCAACAGAACGTTCACAAAAACTGGAATTTTTCCATTCCAAAATGGCTGTTATTGCTAAGCATATTTATGACATAGAACTTGAAAAACATTCATAAAATTTTTCGTGCTTTTGAAATGTCTTTCATTTTTACTGTAGTTGCTTCAAATATTCGCATCAGACGATGTTTCTAATAAACTAGTAATCATTTCTAGTGTCAAAAAGCGGTAATTCTAATTGCCAATTTCGCCTTGGCATGTATGCTAGCAATAAATTACCTCCCCTAACGAAATGCTTCAGAATTTGCCTTTAAAAACCTCTCAACAAATTTCCTTTGTCGTCGTCATAAAATTCGAAGTTTTTCCTGCTGTCCTAATTATAAATAAATCTCTTGCGGCTGGCTCATTTCCTTTGTTCAACACTCTTGATACTCCGGGAAAGCGGATGTTATTCCTTTACAGGAAGAAAGAGAACACTGTAAAGTTATTACAGTTTACAATGACGCCTTTTTACACGTATATTTTATGGTATCTGTGTTGCTTTCGACCAAATTATGTGTGTAGAATTTTGGTTGATTCTTTATCGGTACCGGCTTGACATCGCAAGATTGGGAAACCTATTCAAAGCATGAAAGAAAACTACTACAAGAAAAAGAATTCTGTAGTTCTGGTGCTATATCATCGCCCTCGTTAATATTCAATATAAAGAGTATAATATAACTTTCTTTCGATAAATTTTTGACGAGCAGATTATATAGCAGATTTCACTAGAGAATATGAAACATCATAAAGAAATAATAACTAAGAAACTTTATTTTCGTTGACGTTTCATTGTTGATTACAACTTTGTCAACACTATTGATTGTTATTAAACAATTGTTATTAACAATTGTTATTAAAACAATTATTATTTTTCAATCAACTTGGCTTTTTTGCCCTTTTGATATTCAGAGGAATGTTTTTGACTCAGTATTCGCTTCAGAAGTATTTCAGTCTTTTTCACTATGTGGAAACCCTTGAAAAACTCATGGTGAGCCAAGTGATTGAAATGATCGATATATTATATCTGAACTGAGATGTACATACATAGTTGATTTATAATATGCTAATCTAGTAATTGATATGTTATTATTTATTTCTTGTTTATGTGTTTGAATTTGAGGGTAGATAAGGAAAGAATGAGTTTTTAGATTTGCTGTTTAACAATTGTGATATGTTGATTCCCTTAGTATTATTTGAAAGGTTTTTTGAATTGTTATGGATTGAATTGAGATATTTGATGTCTGTTCTTTCGTTTATAGACTTCTTTGAACCTTTTTTATATAATTCATTATTTTCGGCAATTTTGTAATCAACAGCAAAAATTCAATGGAAATAAAGTTTGTTGATATTGAAAAGCCTGTTATTGCTAAAAAAATTCAAAGAAACTACATATATATATATATATATATATATATATATATATATATATATATATATATATATATATATATATATATATATATATTATGAGAGAGATGGATAGTTAAAGTTTGGATAACGGCCTAATCACATATAGAAACTGATATATTCA
This sequence comes from Henosepilachna vigintioctopunctata, assembly GCA_030704895.1. Taxonomy (NCBI): domain Eukaryota; kingdom Metazoa; phylum Arthropoda; class Insecta; order Coleoptera; family Coccinellidae; genus Henosepilachna; species Henosepilachna vigintioctopunctata. The sequence goes on along the minus strand of JARQZJ010000003.1, from coordinate 4,518,243 downwards.
TTCATTCGTTTATGATATTCCAACATTTTCTTGTGTTTCCAACAGGAAAGGCCAAATTATAATTGTAGGTATTAACGTAACTTCAATGAAAAAAGGAGAATTTTTCACCACGCTATGAATTGACGGATTTCAGTGATTTTTTTAGAAAGGAACGTAAAATAGAAATTGTTCAATTTCTCAACTCGGTTTATTTTGGAAAATGCCGGTTTTTTAATTTATTTTAAATTAAAAGTTATTAGTGTGGAAGAATTGACGTACACTTTCTTTAAAATTAGGTGTCTTAGACTTGGAACCAACTGAAGACTTTCTCAAAATGAACTCGAATAGTTCTCAAAACAATTGTGTACATTTCATCATTCTATATTGCTATTGACTTACGTGTAGAGCGCTTTCAAAAATAGTATCAATAAAACTCCATGAAGGATTTTATAGAAGTTTCAGAGCTGTTTGCGTCATCTTCAGATTTTAGATTCAACAGCGTCTTCAACCTGTTTACATCCAGCCCACACTAGGCCCTCGAGGGCATAGTGAAGGTAGGACTTTCATCGAGTACTAAGTTTTGATAAATTCTGTCTAGTTTCATGAAGGAATCAGAATAATGCAATATTGCACGTTGCAATATTTGGTTATGGTTTATTGTGTTGGCAAATTGTAGTGTCTTCGTACAAAACTCATTGTCTAGATATAATGTTTTTTTATAATACTGTGAATTGGATTGTCGCACTACATTACTGAAAACTATGAAAAAATATGATATCACTTCTGGTTAATAACAGTGGGTTAAATGCCACATATTGTTTTGAACACTCGACATACATATCAGGAGTTGATTGAACTAGTTTGAAAAAATATAAAATCGTTAATTTTCGAACTTTGTAGTTATAGTTCATTAAAACTCGATATTTTAATACTCGGTACTTTAGGAGTAACTGAGATCTCTCATATCACCGCATTAATTATAAGTTCAATTACCTTCTCTTGTGCAATATTGTTATAATTCTGGTTGATTCATAACATCTATGAAATGATTTATTCGTCTTCAATATTTCCTTTTTCAATCGAGTTGTTCAACTCTTCAAAATCCGTTTGTGGCACGATTTTTTTGTTGAAATCAATAAAAAAAATTTTTTGGAGTTCAATTTGGAGTTGTTTTTCAATTCATATTGTTCTCTATTTTTATTTTCTTCATGATTTAAAAAGTTTCCGTTACCTCAGGCTTTTCAACTTAATATAATGTTTCCTTAATGTCCGTATGTCAATCATTCTGAAATTCTCCTATATTTCGAAACTGTGAAAACACAATTTTGTTCGCGTTTATGAAAATATATCTGTGGATATCTGGAGGCAAGTGAAGTTCATAAGCGGTTGTAGGAGTTCACGCGTTTTATTTAATGTTGACGTTGCACGAATCTGAAAGTTATATATTGCATACGTTTCCATGAATCCATGTTTTCATGATCCCAATTTCTGAGTTTTGGTTCAAGACTCGACGGAATATTTCGTAGTTCTAAGAAGGAGATATTTTGCATTGATTTTCTGTTTGAATGTGTAATGTTCATTCATTGAATAGATACTTATAATCAAAACTATTCCAAAAATCGGTGTTCCGTTATTCAATGGTGCATTTGGATGCATGATTCATACTGCAATGGCTATTAGTAGACTTCAGATGATGAGCATTCTAATTTTCTCTTATCATTACTGAACCTCGACAAATGCTCCAATTGCTGATTCAAACGCAGGATCCGCCCTTGATCCAATTCAGAAGTGTTTATCCAGTTATATTTAGTGTTCTCGTATGGCGCCAGCAATTTCTATAATTTCACGTAGTGGTGAATATAGTAATGAGCAAAATGAAAATATATAATGTCCAATTATACTGCGCAAAATTCTGTTCGGGTGCATTCCTATTTGCGGGAATTGCTGTTTGAAATTTTTCACATACTCTTTCGTGCTCTATATGTTTTATTATGAATTTCGATTAGCTAATGAAATTGAAATTGGGAGATATCGTTTCATATAATCTCAACTCCTCTGTTATTGGTTATAATATCGGTAAAATTGATAAATTGTTTGGTATCTGAATACTAAGAAGTGGGGACGTTTCAATCTAAGGATCATCAAGAGAAAAGAAAATAAGTCGGTGTCACTTCTAGATGAGTTATAATGGGTGATTTTTTTAATGTAGTTTTTCTAAATCGAATGAAAAACTCAATTTGCATCATATGTTCAAAATTTTTATTGTAATTGATAACTTGGCCTTTGCCATTTACATTTTAAAGATAACTTCATGTAAACGTTGTTCGCGGCTCCGTATCAAATGGTTCATTCGGAAAGTCTAATTTGTCGTCACTTTTTCGAGCATTTCGGCCTGTATCCCACGAATTACGCGTGTTATATTATCTTATAAGGCTTCAATCGTGTTCCGTTTGTCCACATACACCAACCACTTTACATAACCCCACAAGAAATAATCCAGAGGCGTCAAATAGCATGATCTTGGCGGCCGATTCACAGGGCCATTTCGAGAGATAAGCTGCTCACCAAATTCATCCTTCCACATGTCCATTGTTTCACGAGCTGTGTGGTATGTGGCACCGTCTTGATGAAACCACATTTCAACCAAGTTCAACTCTGCCAACTGAGGCAAAAAAAGTTGCGTGTCATGGCTCGATATCGTTCGCCGTTGACAGTAACGTTTCTTTCACGGTAGTCATTGAAGAAAAATGGACCGATTATGCCACCAGCCCATAAACCACACCAAACTGCCTTTTTTTCGGTATGCATCGGTAATTCTTGTATGGCATGTAGCTGTTCATCACTCCAGATGCGACAGTTTATTTACATATCTGTTAAGCCAGAAATGAGCCTCATCGTTGAACATAATTTCGCGATAAAACAGCGGATTTTCATTAAGCTGTTCTAAGGCCCATTCACCAAAAATTAGACGTTGTGGTGGGTCATTCGGCTTCAATTCTTGCAGAAGTTGAATTTTAGAGGCTTTCAAACTCAAATCAACAAGTAAAATTTTCTATGTGGTTGAGTAACACATTCCCAATTGCTGAGAACGACGACGAATTGACATTTCACGATACTCATTGACAGTGTACGCTACGGCTATAATATTCTCTTAGTACGCACTGTACACATGCGAGTTAATGGTTTAATGGCCAACAAAGTAAACTTGGTGCGAAATTTGGTGATAACAGCACGAATTGTTGATTCACCAGGTCGAATATGGTCGTAACAAACGATACACATTTTTCACAGAGCACGAATTTTGATAGTAACTTCCAAAAATTTGCAATATTTGCTCGTTTGTAAGTCTCACCATGATGAAATGGCAGAGTATACTGAAAACCCTTCACTTTGACAGATGAAGTGTGGATGCAATCACCAACCAGTGCCGCCAACCTGAAAAACTCAAAAAATCAGCTATTAGTTCATTCAATGGTCAAACATTGAATTAATGTATATTTTTGATGAATGAAGCTTTAATTCGACATTCAACTAATTCTTATTACTTCCAAATTTAATAAAATTAACGATAATTTCCGAGATTTGAATTCTCGCTTACTTCTTGGCGAATCATGATTTTATATCAATTCGAATTAAAAAAATTTAATTTAATTAAAATTTAAATTTGGCTTAATGTTTTATGAATGTATCGAACAATAGTACAATAACTAAATGTTGAAGTTGCATTTTCATCATATTTGAGCTCATTATGCAGACGACTAGCTGCAGAAACAGAAGTAACTACAGATTTAGGTTAGGTTGTTTAATCTTGGAAATATATCTTTGATGTGTTCTGTTTCTGTAATAAGTCTTGATAATAATGACCGCTCGAAATATGTTCACAATGTAGGTATAGATTGTAGATTGGTTAGAGTAGTAATCAGATCTACTTTATCCTATTGTTCATCAATTGTTGTTGAAAGTATGATTTTCTCGAATTGAAAACAAGCATAATTTGAAAATGTGTTCAGTTTAATATAATTAATTTGTCTGTTACTTATTCGGTTTTCAATTTTATGATAATATGGCTTGTATAGAATTCATTACAAATGTTACAGTTAAATTTTCATGCACCAATCCATTCTTCCGTGTGAGTCTTAACCCTCCGCCATGTATAATGGATTAGCTAGCCTTGAACATTCACAAATGAGTTGAAAATTAGTTGAAATCAATTTACATTGATGTTTTTGAGTTTGATCAAACTTTAAGAAGATTTAGGATGAGTAGAGTCTAGGTTGCTTATTCAAATTGTTACCTAACCGAATAAATGAAAATAATCTAAGACTTAACTTCTGAACATAATAATCGGAACATTATTCCAAAGTTATAAATCTGAACTAGGTTAGTTAAATAATTTGTGAAATTTGTGATTTACTTTGTTATTCGACTACAATGGCGAAAATCTAGAGACCCAACCAGCAGTGTCTATTAATTTCATGGTGCTGTCAGTACTCGAGCCTGAAAACCATTGTCATCAACATAAAAGCATCAAGGGACTCTTGCAAAATAGGACGTTTAATGTGACACCATAAACTTAGTAATTATTTTCTAGCCATTTAGCGCTATATAAATGGGAAGTCTCGCATTAGTTAAACATAGAAATATGGAACTTTATTATGACTAGATGACTTCGAATGCGAAATCTGTGTTGTTTATGGCAACGTCAAAGGAGTATATGTTACGAGAATTTGTGTTCCTTTTACGTTTGAGTAACTTCGTTTTGATGTTTGATATCGATCAGGTCTAATTGCATTGGAACGCTGTATTTGCACGATCCTAGAATTTGGAAAACGTAGAAGCTAATTCACATGAGTATAAAGGAAAACGTTGGAAGTGAATTTCTACTTCCAAGGAGAATTGAGATCCTTGTATAAAGGACTTCATATCGTTCAACAGTGTACGAACTAACAAATTTTTTTGTGGCCACCACATTTAAAACATAACGAAACTCTGTGATTTGTTTCAAATGTCAAATTGGGATTTTTGCGCCGAAATGAAGTTGCATGAAAATATTAATCCAACTGTTCAAGAGTGGAACAAACTTGTTATCACACTTCTTGAAAATAAATGATTATAGCTCCAGAGAAATTTCATCAATTATATTTCAATTTGTCATTCCAGGCAGGAAAAGATTTGAGTGTTCATAATTAAATGAATTTTGAATGATCAAATTTTGTATCAACGGTATTTATATTAACGTGGAACGGTAAGAAAATGAAGTTATGACTTTTCATGATCATGAAAATTGTCGAGATTTAAAATTCACCATAGGCAAACTCAAGCTCCCTCCTCTTCGAAACTATCTTCTTCGCATTGTTTGTTCTTTATATCTTACGAAAAGCACCTCTTGTCGGTAACTGCACTGTATCCTCGGATTCCATCGCAGAATAAGTTTTTTCTGCGCTTCCACGTGTTGCGGATTATACGCAACTATCGATCAAGGTGAAATCGATCAGGAAAATTTGTTTGATCAGACTCAAACGAGTAGTAGTAGATACTTCTTACTAACAGTGTCCAATAAATATCTCATAATTTATGTTTGTGCTTCCGTCCATCTTAGAATCCAAATATAATTCATTCTCTGAACTGAAGTTTCCATTTATTTATTTTTTTTTGAGCAAATTTTACTTAAGATTGGTAACTATCGCATATTTCAAGCTTTTCTGATTCCCAACCATTACAGCTTTTTGATGAGTGACTGTTTTAGCATTACATAGAAGATTAAGTTTGAAACTCAATCATAATATAAATTGGATTATTGCAGAATGTCATCATCTCGTGCTTGCTCGCTCAACACTCATTCGAGAACTACCATGGCAAGACGGGTAACTAATAAAGGACGCAAGGAATACTGAATAATAACCTGAAGCCATTAACATTATTTTCCACTATTAATTTGGTTTCTTCACGTCGAATCAGTGAGCTAAACACAGCCTTAAAATAACCAACTTCTCATTTTGAAATATTTTTGAAACTGGTATTGAATGGCATGAACAATGCCTTTGCTATGATGATAAATGAAGTGATAATAAATGACGGGCTTACGAGAAAAGCAATCAGAAATCTGACATTGTCGAGTTGGACGAAATACGAATCTAGATTAGCACGTGAGAATTGTAACGACATAGGGTTGATTGGGTTATGATAACTGAAATATAACAAACAATTACACTTCGATAATAAATCTGGCGATAATAAATATTTTTGAATCTTTGTAAGAAACTTTAGTTTTCAAAGCTCTAAGTTGTGATGATATGATTAGAAGACATTGAATCAGGTTTTCGAACCAGCATGCATTTCCATTGATAATTTTATTTCATAATTTCATTCATACCGGACTTTCTAGATCTACCTATGAAATTACTAACCGACTGAAAATATGAGGTATTGTCGATTAACACCATTTCCCACATACTTCGTTTATCTAATTCATCATGTCTCCAATTGATTTGAATGAAGAAACATTTCTCAAATTTTTGCTAGTACTTGAAGCGACATCTAAGCTAAAAACCATCAAGTTTTAGCAGAGACATCTGTTGGTGATCTATATAGTTCCAAAGCTGCCCGCTAGAATGTGCCACGTTCGGTTCAAAGTTATAAGGAGCGGGACAGTTTTCATTTTCCTTCCTGTTATTGATTTCTCTGCTTCACTGTCCGTTGCGTCAAAAGTTCTGCTCTTCTCCGCTAGGTTCCGCCACGTTTCTTTTTTCATGCAATATCGATAAAAAAATGATGCCCTTATTATGCATTCAGATAACGTAAATTTTAGTCACATTTTGTAGCATTTCCTAGCAATTTATTGTTGTAGGTGATATATTTATTATACTCGGCGAGTTTCCCTTTTAGGAATTCAAATTAGTTGCAATGTTTCAACATTCTGCATATGAAACACATTGTGAAGAAATGTTAACATTTAAATGAAAACAACTCAAGCATAAGTGAACACGTTATGCTTTATGCTCAACAAGTTGAATAAACCAACAGTTACAATGATCGGAAATAATTTTCAGCAATTTGGTAAGGATAAGGCATTGTCTTCATAACGAAATTCTTTATCACCGTTACGATAGAAGACTAAGTAATAGAATAAGATTTTGTTGAGTTTTACTGTCAATCGTAAACTTTGTTTTCAAGACTCAAAGTTTCATCTTTTCAGATTTCAATTACTCAAACTGATTTTCTTGGTTTTTTCTTTTCGTAAGACTGTAAAATTTCGAAATAGATTTTTCGCTCTGACCTGTGTTATTCTCTATCAGAAAACAAAAGACAAGGCAGAATATTTTGATCAAAGAATAATATGAAATTATTCATTCAACAATATGACCGTTACAGAAATTGTTTTCTTATACACGCAAATGACCACAGGATCGCTTTAAGAAATAACAAGATACATAATGACTATAAGAAAATTGAAAAAATATCTAAGATAAATTATTAAAACTAATACATTGATTTGTTGCTAAGTTTTGTGAATTCGTATGTAATTAAGGATCGTTGAAAATATCAAATCGATTTATATGTCGAAAAATCTAATGAGAATGAAAAAATGCCTGCAATTGCTGCATTGATACTGTTTTTGGTATCTTCCATTAACTTCAACATACTATACTGTGAATATTTTATATTGCATTTTTTCTATTAGGTGTTGCTAAGATAATTTTCAAGTAAACTCATCAGACACTTATGATCTTGAATAAGATTATTTTCAAGAGTTTGTTAATAATCGAATAAAAAATTACCTAAATTTTATTTTTGAGAGCTATGCTATGCTTATAATACATATCCATGAATTATAATATCATGTATCTGAAAAATATCTAAATTCGAGAAATCTGTCAGAAATATATTGAATGAACTGAAAGAAATAACTAATGTCGCGGTTATTAATATAATGTTTTCGTGACCCAACGTTCATGAAATCAGAGAGCAGTCGTTAATTCTCTGAACCTTTCAAGTAAACACCGATGATTTACAGCTGCATTATCTTCGGCATGGTTCCTACGAAATTTATCCGACTTCTTTTTGAAATAAATAACCTGCTAAACTCGATAAGTTTTCATGCTTCGTACTCAACATTTCCCAGTTAATCTTTGTGATAGTTTTGTAGTTTGTTGTAATGTTTACCGAAATTGGTCCTGTGTAAAGACCATCTTTGAACTTACGACTTATACGACCCAAAATGACGTGGGAGATGTCTAACTGGACCAAACAGATCGATAGTTAATCTCATTATGGCGGATCGCAAAGTTCAAATGTATATCGAAAATAGCTCAATTAAGTTTATTGCAATTTGATGAAGTATTTCGTATTTTGCGAGTTGCTGGCTAGAGGCTTTTTTGTAGGTGTTTTGATTCTGCAATCCATGATTGAAATCCAGAGAATTTTCTTTATATCGAATTGTTTTCTCAAATCGTATCTTAGTTGATTAGTTTTTGTTAATCGTTATGTTCGTTTTTATGATAAGATGAGGAAACGAATTTTCTATTTTTATTTATTTTGTCAATTTGAAAGATGAACATTTTAAATGTATTCTAATTTCTAGAAGGTTAAAAATCAATAGAAGGTTGAAATCTGAGTATGAGTCAATTTATGCTCTGCTCATTCAAAAATTGATTGTATATATATATATGATATTTTAAGAGTTTTCTAATCTTATTCGAAACGTAATGGGTTGACCAAAAAATAGCTCTTATTGTTTGCAATTTTTTTCAAGTCGTGAAGCTTCTACAATCCATTATCAATGTTTTTGATGTTTTAAAATAAAAAATCGTTATGTTGAAAATTCGTTCAAATTGCTCTTATTCTAAAGAGCCTCTTGGTTGTCTTGAGGAGTTCTGGAAGAAATTTATTTCTCGTTCAATATCAGTTGGTCAATATCAACTGTACTATATTCCACAATTCATTCAACAAGGATATTTTGATAAAGATTATGGTTTCAAAAATACAATATTTTATACAACATGCATTCACCCATCACTAGAAACGAGAAAATTAGAACCGAGAACATTTTTTCGGAACAATATTAATGAAGTTTGTTGAAGATAAAGAATTGAAAGTTTTGTTTTAATACTCAAATGGAAACTGAGAAACCAACATCTCCTTACTCTCAGTCGGAATAAAACTGAAATGAGCTTGTAGAAACATGTTTGGAGTTCTACATCATCAAACTGACAAAATCCGAACAATTTTTGAAGGGGTGCATATTTTTCTGAGGAGATCTCTCCTACTGTATATTTACCCGTGAATGGTACTTTTTCTTGGAATATTTATTTGAAAATCTGTTGTCTCCCACAAAATATGGAGTCGGTACAGAGTTCGGAATATACACTCTTTACTATTTTGATTATGTCTGACGACCATATCGAAAACAAGTTCACAATTGAGTGAAGTGTGTTGTTTATGTACAATTTTGTCTTAAATTGTTTTTTCCTAGAGTTACAGTTTCCACAAAGTGCTATCATTTTGATTAAGGACGAAACTTATTTCCATCAGGGTTCAAAACATTTGAAATGACTCTTGGTTTTCTTTTCATCTATTTGGTTTTATCGTACGTAATTTGTAACTTGGTTTTCTGCGCAATATACACACACCCACACCCACACACACACACACACACACATATATATATATATATATATATATATATATATATATATATATATATATATATATATATATATATATATATATATATACATCTTTCAGAAAGATCTTTTCGTCTAGGTATATACAAGAGAGAACTATAATAAAACTTCTATGACTATATGGTATATATTGATGTTATCTAGAGTTATTTTTCTTCTTCCTCCAATGTATATATTTTGTTTCCTCAATCGCTTTCTCTTTCATCGATACTTCAAGTGAAAAAATAATTAAATGTAACCGAAAATCCGTAAACTTCATTCATTTCAAAAATTTGGCAGACCTAATTCTTTGCGAAATATATACTAGAAGAAATTGATTATTCCATTCTTTCCGTTTGTTATTGTGAAAAATAATAATTTTCAGTTTATAATTTATATATATATATATATATATATATATATATATATATATATATATATATATATATATATATATAGTAGAGCTAGATATGTGATCGTGTACCATGTGATGTCTCCATTATCCTTCAAGGGATAAATGTTAGAGAAATATCGAAATCGAAATTATATATATGAACTATATTACTCTACGATAGTTCACTTGTGGTCACAAGAAGATGCTTGGAGATTGAAATCGTTGCCTCACTTCGATGGACGTGGTGCAAGTGACAAGTTCCTTGCAGAACGAAACATGTCTCGTACTTTCATCACGTGTGGCATCGATTTCAATATTTCTCTAACATTTATTCCTTGAAGGATAATGGAGACATCACATCGTTCACGCTCAGATATCTAGCTCTACTATTACATTCTTTTGGTAAATTTGAATTTTTCGAATGAATGTTCTAGTGTTCATTTTCTTAAATATTTCATTCAGTGTCGTCATAAGCACAAAAAAACTTCATTTATTATATATATATATATATATATATATATATATATATATATATATATATATATATATAAATATATATATATATATATAAAGTTTTTAGCATTTAAATAATTAATATTTTTTAATATTCATTAGTTTTGACAAAGTTGTAATATAACAACGAAACGTCAACATAAACTTTTTCATATTAAATAGCCTGATATCAAAATATATATATATATATATAAATATATATATATATATATATATATATATATATATATATATATATATATATATATATATATATATATATATATATATATATGAATAATATCGTACATTCGATATCACAAGTCTGGTGAAGTTCTGATATAATATGTCCATAGGTCACTTCCCTAGCTTTTACTGAGAATCCTAACAGGTAATATTTCCAAATGTAGCGTCTCAGTGGTCCCATCTACCGTTCCATTTCAACTAGATTTGTTTGCTCATTGAAATTCATGCATGCCGTTCACTTCCCGTTGATATTTTTCGGATCATGGGATTGATTTTCGCACCTAACTGACGTCTTAGATCCGCATCCGTGAATTATTGATGACCGTTGAGAATTGACAATAAATTTTCGTATATATCGAATTTCAGAAAACGTTACCCGAAGTCGAGTTTTCCAATCGTTATTTACCTCCGGATTTTTTAGTATGAATTTCGGTGCGGAGGTCTACTGGAATATTCATGTGCAGAAGTAGTCTCGTTAAGTTAACGAGTAATTCGAAGAAATATACACAAACTTCGAGATTTTATATTTCTTCTGCTAATCTTCTCTATAATGTCTTCTATGAACAATCTCTCTATTGAAACCCTGTGTATAATCAATTTCAATACCCTTTCAATTTAGAGCAATATATTTTTCTATAATTCCATGAAAAGCTGTTCATTTCATACATACTTAGCTTATAGGTAGATAGTTTTTTTGTCAAACAGATTCCTTCCATTTGTATAATATTTTATTGTCATTCATAAGAAGTAATTATTTTTAAATGAGAGGTAGTAATGAATACTTGTCTAAAAATCAGTGACTGAACATTTCTTTATTCGACTAGATCCGTCTTTTACGGCATTATCAAGAGTGAATACATATTTCAAAGACAACCTTCAAATATTTGCAGATCTGTTCGAAATTATCAGAGATTTAACAGTGGGGAGTGGTTTAGGTCTAACTGATCATTGAGAAGATTGTATTTATCGGATTTTCGAAGTTTATTTATTTCCATGGCTTCTGGGTAGTTCATTTTCATACCTTTTTCACAGTAATTTATTATTATCTCTCATTTAAATATGAACTACTGTGAAAAAGGTATGAAAATGAACTACCTGGAAGCCATGAAAATGAAGGCAATAAACTTCAAAAATTCGATAAATAACTCTTCTCAATGACCAGTTAGACCTAAACCACTCCCTGCTGTTGAATCTCTGATAATTTGGAAACCTTAACCTCTATGACCGAATTTAAGGTGTATTCTGTGGTTCGAACAGATCTGCAAATATTTAAAGCTTGTCTTTGTAATATGTATTCATTCTTGATAATGCCGTCAAAGGCGAAACTAGTCGAATAAAGAATTGTTCAATCAGTGATTTTTAGACAAGTTTTTATTATTACCTCTCATTTAAATTTGAACTATCACAGAGTTCATTGAATTTAGCGATTATTTTATTGTCATTGGAAGAAGTAATCAATGGGAAAGTCAATTATCATTAATCGCATGCGGATAGATTGATGAGATTTCATTCCAATTGATATTTATCACCTTTTAAGGCTTATCCTATCTCCAAGGGACGACACATAAATGCCATCGTTGCCCGAAGCGTTATTCGACGTCTATTTCCGATATATTGTGTTGCTTCTCCCAGTTGTTATCGATCCTCTCCAATAGCGTCGACGGTAGGGCGACACATTGGTGGAAGAAGGAATTGACTCGTCTGTCTTACCGTAAACAAGTAATATATCTTCACGTCATCGTCATTTTAAATCCTACGATTTCAGCGAGGATATGCATAATACCTATCTCCGGATATTTCGTTGAGTCTCTAACCCATTCCAATATTTTTTTGTTGTTTTGATTGCGAAAATTCTGAGGAAGTTTAGGAAATTAGGGTATTTTTCAAAACCTTTTTCGCGAAGCTCCAAGAAAAGCTACATATCCTGTTTTAAATGGATATGAAATTGTTTCCATTTTTGGGGAGCTTTATGGTATGCTTAAGACATTAACTCGGCTCAGTAATTCCGATGTCGGTGAGTTCAATTGTCACAGTTTTTTTGGGTGTTTTAAGGTGGGTATTGTATTTGGTATAGCCCTTATTTGTACTCAAATACTGTAGAAGAATAACCACCAGCAATGATCATGTGGTCGTGCTGTCAATGTCTTGCGTAATCTGGGTTACGAAGAACCAACGAAGGAATGAAAAGGCGTTTTATTGACTCCTTCTTTTCATATCACAATTAATTGTTATTTTACAATTACAAGGTGGGAGGTTTTAAATTCTCGCGATCTTCTTCAACCCTGTACTATTTAATTATATTATTAAAAAAAAAATTTTTTTTTCATCATATTTTAAAGGTGCAGCAGTAGTCTAATTACGTGCCATTCGGTCGAATGTCAGATTTTCAATTCATCTGACATTTGATGGTTAGGGAAACCATTGAAAACTTTACCCACGGAATTAACAACATATATATGTTTACAATTATATTTAGGGATGATACAGTTAATAATAGTTAGCTGGAAGAATAACACGCTTCATCACTTCACACTTTTGACTTCGCGCACTCATGTTTCTTTCTCACTAGGACACTTATCGAACGTCATACAAAGGACAACCAATTAAAAGTATAAATACGACTATGTTATAGTTTCGTTAATTTTACCTCCACTGCCTTACAGAAAAAGAGATTTTCAAAAATTACACTGAGATTTTTTTATATGTACCTATCAAGTGAAAGTTACAGCTTAGGCTTCCATTAATGTATGTGCATCAAATGGAATTCATTTATATTCTTGAATGAAAGAATTAACCTTGTGAATATAAGAAGAAGTAGAAAAGTGATTATGCCATAGTTTCAATGAAAATGAAATGCAATTGAGTACGCTTAGGAGTCTTCTTCCTATGTGAAATTAAAAAATAGACGAGAAGTATTATTATTAGTTCTAAGGCTAACGATAGAAACACAATTCGTTTTAGGTGTAGTATTTTCATTTGAGTACTAGCTAATTAGATATAATACCGTTGTGAAACAAGATTATCCACTTTGGAATTTTCTCATAACAAACCAAACCACCTTCATATTTTAAATTTAATTGAAATCTCAGATTATATGTATGTACTTTCTACAAAATCGAAATATCCACTTCCAAACTTTTTGGAGAACAAAGTTTCTGTAAATACCAGAGTTCAGACAAGTATCTACGTGTACACATTCTACAACCTGAAAACTGAGTCTTGAATCAAGGATATTAACATTATCGTTTCAAAGGCGATGAGAGACTGTTGGATTTTATGTTTGTGTTTCACAGTATATTCTTTTTCCGAGCGTTTCCGCGTTATTTTGCAAATCACCATTTTATTCATGAAAGATGTGTTAATTTGTGACTTTAGGAATATCATGATTCTGTCTGCATGAGATTTCCTTTCAACTGAAATTAAAGAAAAATTTTTAGTTCTGAAAAGGAAAGATGTTCTTTGAGTATCTGGCGATTGAAAAAAATGCGAAGCTGTAGAAATGTTTTCTTATTGAGAGGATTCATTATCTTTGCTGTTTCCAGAAATTCTTCCCAAAAACGTTTTCCGTTCTTTCAGCAAAAATAATGCTTAAATCAACATATTGTGTATCATTCTTTCTTTCGGAAATTGTCGTTTTTTAGAAACTACATTGATTTCTTCTCTTCATTTGAAATTCTTGCAGAATTTTGAAAGATTATTTTCTTTTTATACGTTCTTATAAGTAATTTATTGAAAGTACTTCCTGTCAGATATTCTTGAAATATAGGATATTAATTATACTTTAGCATCAATTACTGTGATCAATGATGATTGTTTTTTCTATAATTTTACTGAATTGATTGTTGATTTTGAATTTTCAATCAACAAATTGTTAATGTTAATTAACAAATTCTTTCAGGAAGATCAATTTCCATTGACCTTCCTGAAAGTTTATTGATGAAGTGAAAGTAAAAACCAAAATTTCGTGAAGAATAATGAAGAGACTTAAATCAAGTGAACTTGATGAGTTATGTTCAAAGTTAGGTTATATATAACATAATATATATATATATATATATATATATATATATATATATATATATATATATATATATATATATATATATATATATATATATATATATATATATATATATATATAGGAGCCCCGATAATCTGGCCCCTGGCTTATCCGGCACCCCCTGTAATCCGACATGGTCTATTATTGAATTTGACATACATAATGCCCTTGACAATATCGGTCGGATTACCAACATATTACAATTAATCCGACAAATATCTAAAATTTGTCGGATACATAAATACAAAGAATAATACATATTCAAAATAGAATTCATTATATAACACAAAATAAAATAAAATTATCCTAAATAATTCTTTATTAATAGTATCAAAATCACAATATTTAATGATCTATAACTTGCAGCCTCGGTTGAAAGGAAGTTGAATTATATATTATTGTTATGTTATATTAGGAACTAACAGGTTATGAAAGTACATTTTTCCTTGAAATAAAACAAGAAAAATCAGGTATATGTCTTGTAAAGCACTTTTTTGATGCTGATAATGCTTTGAAAGAAAGATCTAACTAGTCTCTTAGAATCAAGGTTGTCTAACTTTGATTTCAATCTGTTTCCAAATGATATATACTGTCGAATGATATATCTGATATCGTTTCCATAAATACTGTTACTCGTATAAGTTTCTTATTAAGCCGATAAATTGAAATGTAACGGAAATTCAATCATATACACGTGTTGTATTGCTCTTTGTGTCTTTCATTATATCAAACGATGCTGCTCGTGGCAAGTGTAGAATTTACAGAAATTTTCTTCGGCAAATCTTCTCGTGATCCATTAGTGATTTAACAGTGACTATCACGCTCTATGAGCTACATACTCTTCGAGAACAAAACTAAATGACTAG
This sequence comes from Henosepilachna vigintioctopunctata, assembly GCA_030704895.1. Lineage (NCBI taxonomy): Eukaryota > Metazoa > Arthropoda > Insecta > Coleoptera > Coccinellidae > Henosepilachna > Henosepilachna vigintioctopunctata. Next base: position 4,502,544 of record JARQZJ010000003.1, on the reverse strand, counting down.
AGAGAAAAATACGCCAGTACATCAAAGGAAAGCTGGACTGGAAATGTTTCAAACCTGCAAAACTTCAAAGTATCCGCTCCGAGTAACATAGGAAAACTACTTGACAGTCGACAATTCGAAGCGGAAACTTATTGCCTTTTCGGGAGAAAAACTGTGCCAGTTGCTAGTTGAAGAACATCCACTGTATGTCAAGTGATTAACACCCTGCATTCCAATTTATCGAAGAGGGACCTTTGAATGTTGAAATGCTGGACGAAGCAATATTACTCTACTACGTATCACGGGCATTCGTTTTGAGTTTATTGGAAATTTTCTCTTGTGATGAACCAACTAGACTGATTTAAAGTTCGAGCGAACATGATCTGTTGAAAATATACTGGAAACTCTTGTCTTTCATTGAGGAACCGTGGAATAATAATCTTTCAAAATGGTTATGTGAATTTTCAAAAAGGTTATTTTCATATCATATAAAAATTTTCATATCAAAACAATCAATGAAAATATTTCAATAAAAAATAGAAAGTTTACCTAAATATGCATTATGCATTATTGTTGAATCATAGCTCACATTTTGACATTTAACGTTATCTATGACTATTAGTAATAGAGCAATAGTCGTATAGCACTTTAATCATCCAAGCCAGATGACCTATTGTGCCAAAGTTTTGTGTTTGTGTCCCATTTCATTTTGTTCTCTATCTGTGCTATTACACTGTAACAGGTAGGTAGTCTTGAACTTATGAAGTATTACCAGTTCTGAAATGTAATTAATGTTTATTTACACATTATAAATTTTATTATGACCATTCAACACAGAAGTACATGTTTGACTCACATAAACATTTACGTCTAGCCTAGGATTGGAACCTATACAGGTAATGAGTTTATGATAACGCGAAAATAACTGTAAATTAAAGTTGTTGGAAGCCGATTTGCTTTTTCTTTCATTGATTTCTATGAAATACAAGTAATTCAAATGAAAATCTTTCGGAATTTGCTACATTCACATATGTTCATTTGTTTTGCCATCTTGAGTGATTTTTAAACAATATTAATTGCCGGTTTATCACAATATCTTGCGTCATACTTTTTAAGTGTCTATGTTGAGCAGTGATGCTTTGCTCTTCTATCTATTCCGAGTTGAATAATGGATGCTTTGTACGAGTAGGTTAGATTTCATCGCAAAATTGAAGAAATCATATTTCTTCATTATTTGAACATATTTGTATAGAATCCAGTCCCTAGGTCGGACATTATGTAGGACAAATTTGTAGTATATAATTCTTGAAAAATTTAAAGGGGTAGCGTTAGTTGATCTCACTTAAAAAAATTTAGGGTTCATTATTAAAATTATTTATTCCTTCATGTTTCTCGTTAAGCCATTGTTTTGGATATTCACAACCACAATATCTTGTGAGAGTAACAATATCCTATTCACAAATAATGAGTACCTATATACCTCAATAATCCCTATATTCAAAGTGGCTACTTATTCGGTATTATACCTATTATTATAATAGATAAGTGGAAACAAATTCACTATTAAAGTTTTCAGATAATCTTACATAAAAAACTCTGCATGAGGTATTGATGAGAAACGCCTTTTATCTCAGACAGCCATTATAGACATTGTGTACCATATGGACTATAATGATGATTTTGAAGTTTTGACATAATTTCAATAAAAATGATATCATTCTATTAGTAAATTGATGATTGATGAGGCCGATACTTGAAAAACATTAATATTCATAATGAAACAATATTTAGAATTTTCTCATAATTTATTAGAAATACGCATGACGACGTTTCGAAATACTACTTCTTTATCAAATTCTGAATTAATGCTGAGTTAATCCAAATTTGATAAAAAAGTAGTACTTTGAAACGTCGTCATGCGTATTTCTAATAAATTATGAGAAAATTCTAAATATTGTTTCATTATTCTATTAGTACTTCAGTAAAGAGTGTTCGGTAACATAGGATATGACTGTAATAAAACATATCTGGCAATCAAGTTAACAAATTAATTATACTATTTCCTAAGCATCTTGTGTAGAATGCAATAAAACTCATTAATCGAACCATAAATAAAAAATAGAATGAGAGAATTTTTCGTTTTGTTTCGAACTTAAGTGACACAAACATGATAGTGTCATGAATTATGATGTTATAAGGATTCTGACTACCCAAAAATTCATCCTATTTGTCCTTCAAATAATCCGTTTTATTATCTGAAAATTGATTTCAGGTACTGTTCAATAAATTAACAATACAACTAAAGATATTAAAAGGAAAAGTCTGAGTGTTTTCTTCCGATAACAATGAATACTCGACGTCAATGCGATATTGGTTTTCTATTTTGCGAAAACGTACATTTTTGAAAATTGTTGTCAGGGTATAACATGACATGGATATCTTCAAAAAATTGCTGTCGATTAGATATTGAAATATGATGTCCTGTATCCTCCACTTCTTGAATATTTTGTGTGGGGTTTTTACATACAAAAGTAGACTTCATTACAACAACCAATTTGAAAAATCTGAATAATATTCGTATGAACATTAACTTGGATGAAGAAGCTTTGTATTATTTTTTACAAATACTGTGTTGTCATTTTCGCGAATGATAGACCTTATAAAGCGATAAAAGATATACATATATTGACATATATTGTTTCAAATTATCGAAATTCAGTGAACATGCAATCTTCAAACTGTATGATATATGACATTGTTTCTGATTATCGATGAAAAAGTATGTAACTCATTAGAAACTTACTTCAGAACTTTATTGACAATTTAAAAAAAAATAAAATAAATAAATATATATATATATATATATATATATATATATATATATATATATATATATATATATATATATATATATATATATATATATATATATATATATATATATATATATATATATATAGACAGACCTCGATGGACATCTGAGTTTTGTTTTTTCCCTTTGTCCTCTCAATTGTTTCAAGTATTTTCCTGCAGTGTTCCAACATTGGAACATGAAATCTAGTGGTCTTCATTCCGATTCCTTTATTATTGTAGAGCATCTCTCAAATGCGATAGAGATTCTACTAGAATACTCACTCATGCGGAAAAGGCATAATTTCGAGCTAGCGCTGCACTTCGATGTATTTTGAAACTTGTATCGAAATGTATTTTGTGAACAAACATCCTTACAGGTAGCTCTATTCATTTCCAACTTCTCAGCACCACAATGCAGATATCACAGCGAAATCAATGGTTCATGTTTTCATAACATTTACTTTGCAGAAAACGCGTGTTTGCGTTGATATTTTCTTCGATAACATTTACTTCGTGTGTAGAAGAGAAGATTTGAGAACACATTCACTACTTCTAATATTGACAATTGAAGAAAGTTGATACTCGTAAATGAAATAAGAATGAAATACACACTCGCCTTGAGTCCTAATATATTTAATGAAAATACGTTCGACATACTCAATATTTTCGATATGCTTGATAAGTAGGTATTCTGAAAATTTACATTTCATTATTTTTTGAGATACGAAGTTATTGTTCTGTATTATTTCTCTTGAACTGTTTTGTCGATTGAAATGCTAATTTAAGAGAACAGTTTGGACAAAAAAAAGATTTTCAACTTTTATACTTGTGCACTGTCTCAATTCATATATTATTCATATTTAATATTATAAGTTAACGATTTTTTGAATTATTGACAATTATAATCAAAGTAAGGAAATGAGAAACAAATCTAAATCAGTTGTTCACATTTCAGTGAACTCAGAAACTTTTTCTGTAATCGAAATACAAATTGTTATCTGAGAATTAATTCACTTTCTCATCACGTATATACAGAGTGTTTTCTTTCAATGAAATTTCCATGAAAAATTGTTGACAATTTGACAGTTTGAAAATGAAATTTCATTGAAAACATTTGTGAAAAGTTTATATAATTTCAAGTGAATTCTGAATCCCGTTTACTTTTTTGAAATTTTCTGAATTTCAATAGGAGAAATACAACTTCGATAAAAAAAACATGAAAAAAGGGACATCTATTTTTTATTTTCAATCTAAGTTCGAATGTGCATATTCCACTCATGCATCATCAATATTTTGCATATTTTCAAAATTTGTATCATTACTTAAAATACAAACATCTCCTCGATTTTCAGGCAGAATCAGATTTTATTTCTTAATGCCTCTAATAACACCTAGAAATGTTCACATTTAGTCGGAGCTTCTTCAATACAAACTATTTCACATCCTACAAACTCACTAACATGAGGAAACATGTTAATGAAAATTTTATCTTAGAGTTGAATGAAAATCGCTCACAACAATCTTTGAACAAAATTTGGATAACTCAATGTATATCACGGAAAATAATTATGCAAAACTTCAACATTTATTGAAAGTATTATGATAAACACTTCCTGAATGAAAATTTCTTCGTGGTTCATTCAGCACTTATTTATGGCGGAATAATATGTACCACCATAGCTTCGACTCAATACCGCTATTTTGATATATTGACCGTAAGATCTTGAATATTGCTTCCGTAAGGAAATTCTCGCTCTCTTCTCCATATCTTACCATAATAATAATTTCATTTTTCTATACCGTAATATACAATAGCAATGTACGCTGTTTTCATTTCGGAATGTATAACATTCACCTCTGTGAAACTTACTGACAGTTTATTTGAGTTCGGAATAACTGCATCTCCATATACCGCAAATATTTCACCGTCTCATGTGTGATATTGGAAACATGAACAAATTTAAAGGTATCCCTTCTCACACGTCAAGGTAGGTGAGAATAGTTCTCTGACTGTCTTCGCTGAACTATGATGAATTTTTGTGTTATATCTACGTATTTTGTGTCGTATCTGCTACGTTATACAATATCATGCATAACGTATTAATTTATGTATCAATAGGGTATTTGACTGTTTCCACAAAAATATCTCAAATTATTCGTTATAGCTGATTCATATTTCCCATTTGATTAATTCTCTTAAATTTTTCTAATTTTTATGTAAATGACAGAGAAAGCTTGAATGAATAAGAAAACCGCCAAAACACTGCTATACAGGTTACTTAATATAGTGACCTCACGATGCAGTAAACACAGTAACCGTCACATTGTAATACGACTGTCGTCTATTGAATTTAGTGATTATTGAACATTTCCTAACTTTACTGCGATAAAATGTCTTATAAATGGTGCGTAATGCCACAATGTACTAACACATCTACTAAACCCTAAAATTCGGAAAAAGTGGTTAATTCTCTCTCGTAGAAAACCGAAAGATATAGCTGTAAAATCTCACGCTTTCATGTGCGAAGATCACTTTGACGTAAGTAAATAATTCCTACCCTATATTTCATACATAAATAACTAGTTGATTTTATTACCTATTCGTCATAGTCTTCTGTATACATTCTACTATATTTTGAGGTTATTAATTACGTACGTATTTTATTGTTGATCTTGAACAGAATGAACTGGATTTTATTCCGATCTTTGTATTTTTATACTATGGTATAATAAAAGATTTAAAATAATAAAACTTCAATACTTTATTGTATATGAGTTATATTTTAGCCAGAGGTCAATTGACGATGATAAAATTGTTATTCCATTGGAAAATTGGAAAAAGATACTGTCCAGATTCTCGAAACTGTTGAACATAACTAACAGCATCGTCTCCGTAAGTTTCTCTAGAGGACCTGTAAAAGCAAGGAAACATGTTTAATGTAGTAAGTAGTACTGCACTTGATTGAATTTATTATGATTCTGGTTCGCAAATTGGTAAATAAATGAACTAAAACATGTATAGGTATTTTAATTTTCATCCTTCATTATCTATTCTACATTTATTTTCAACTAAAGCCTGTAAGTATTGAATGGCCATTTATCAAATAACCTAAAATGTTTGTGATATTAAGTAAACTTTTTCAGGCATTTCCTAAAACATTCATTCATTTAGAGTATAATTTCTAATATATAGAGTAATACTTACTGTGCTGTTTTTACATTACTTAATTCTGGAGCATAAAAATCAGGATTACTTTCAAAAAATCGTCCAACCATAATAGCGTCTATTCTTCGGAGATTTCTGCCATCATCTTTAACAAAATCGGCCTCCACCGTACCTTATATAATATATATTTATCATTTCTCTGTTTTGGCTCTAACAAATAAAATAGCTATTGAAACCAGGAAATAAAAACTCAAAAATACACGTACAAAGACATCAGAGAAATGAACGTTTGCCTTTGTTGGCTGTCGGGTTTGTTTCCTGCACGGTGACGTCACTCGCGATTTAGCCAATCCAGTGCGATTTCAATCACTTGATCAAATATGAAATTTCAATTATTTTTTATTGATTTCTTTTAAAAATCATATATATATATATATATATATATATATATATATATATATATATATATATATATATATATATATATATATATATATCAGAAGGATGATGGTTATATTGGTTTAAAATAATATTTACTATCTACCTAACAACATTTTGATCTATATTTTTATTGCAGTCAAATACCCTATTCTTTCATTCAATTTCTTCATTTCAATTCTTGATTCATATCTGAATAAATGAAATGAATAATGGTTCTTCATCAATAACAATTAGAGAATTTATAATAATAATTCAGGATGATAGGGTTAATGTCGAGGATATTGTATAATATTTGATATCATCTTTCGGGATGATAAGCAAACATTAGTAAGCAACGACTGCAACTATGTGTAACTTATGAAATACATAGTAGTTTAATATAGCTGGAATATACCTTCAATGATTCCTTTCGAAATAAAATCTTCGGTTGAATTTAACGTATATATATTTACAGATATTGATTGATATTTGCCTGCGCCATCTCTTTATGGGGCGCATCACTAACGTAGGAATAACTACATCTCAGAACGGAGGATTTAACTATATATTTCAAAAAGGAACAAAAGAATGGTATTGGAAAAAACTTAGACAGTGAAGTCAACTAATCTATGGAAACATTTTGCTAATTTTTTAGAAATCAAAATTAAATTATGTATTCACTATTCAAATTATTTCTAATCACTCATCAGAAGAAAATTATATGGCAATTGCTTTGCCAACATTCCTTTGATCCAAATAATAGGCAATATTAGTTACTGTTGCTGACGTCGCAGGTGGAACATTTCATGTTATACTCAAAAGATCTGATGGAGGCCTCATGATAAATCGTACTGAACCAATCTGTCTTATGTCAGAAACAAACAACAGATGTTAGGCTGAATGAAAAATGAAAGGACCGAACAACATAAATTTTTCATGAAACTTTCCTTAGTTTTTATGGAATTTATGTTCGCATGGGTTGTTATCTGATTAGGTTCAGATGTATATTACGAAATCTGACGGTTTTTTATATTATGAGATTTTATTTCTCTTAACGTGCTCGAGCAAAATTAAGTAATTGAGTTATAATTTTCAAACTCTTATAACTCTTAACTTTTAAACGAATATCATTGGAGATCACGTGAAGATATTTCAATTATTCGATCAATTTCGAATTATTCAAAATTGAATTATTCGAAATTGAATTATTCGAAAAGCTCAGGAATACAGAAGCCATGTCTTAAGTTGAATCATTAAACTTCTCAAATCAACGGATATCCTCGTTGTTTAAATCATTTTGTCCTTCTTTTACTTCTGTATGTCATTTTTCATTTTCTTTATTCTGTGATCTCAAAACTGCTCTGTAGTTAAGAACTCCTCTTCTTTTTTGTGTCAAATACAGTGTTTAGTTCACATTCCCTGAAGATGAATTGTTTCGTCGTCATATTGTATATAATTTTTTACTATTAATATATTTACTTATTTGATAACTATTTATTTACTTAAAAAGAAAAGAGATATCAAATTTGTCGGTTTTCGGTTTTGGTTCTTGCGAATCATTTATTATCTAGTATTTTTTCCAATCCGTCCCAGCCTCCTCACTTTTCTGCTTTCGTTGGACCTTCCGAGAGAGAGAGAGGAATGGATGCAAAACGCGTACTGAACTCATGCGAGTGTAGACGCATTTTTCGCTGCTGACAATTTGTTTTTCGCTGAGTTTACTGCCGTATTTTATTTACCATCATCGCATTTGTTTTCCTGGTTACTAAATAGGTGATTCATTTCATTGATATTTTTCGTATATTCCTTCTTTTCATTTTCATTCTCGTCGATATTACATATTCATACTCCAGTTTCTTAATTAAGAATTAAGAGCTAGAGCTCCCTATAATTCAAATACAGTCCACAACACGAGTGTTTATCGAATTGAATCCATGTTTAAATTGAATTTTATGATGGTAGACTTCATTTCGAATTTTCATAACTTCATTATATGAGTGACTAATAATGATAATGATAGTTGCCCTAATTATTTTTGAGAGAATTGAATTAATTTAAGTTATTCAAAAATAATTTAGGAAACAGTGGTAGTAATAGAAGAGTAGTATTCAATACTACTTTTCTGAACTGCATGAAAAATTTTTGATTATAGTTTGTAAGGAGAATGTATGAAATTTGTTAAGCTTTAATTGAATTCATTTTTATATTGATCAAAGCTCAATGATTCTTCAGTCGAAAATTGAAACTTTATACATATTTAGAAACTATTACATTATTAATACATATTAGCTAACAGTAGTTAGAATACTTCAAATTTCAAAATATATAGCAGTCAAGTGAAAGAGAAGGTTAACAATGTTAAGGTTGAAATTTTATCATAGATATAACTATTGCGAACTCTCGAACTTCAACGAACCAAACGGCACTTTGAGGCGGAGGTCCATTGTTAGTTAATGGATCAAGAGTGTTGAACCATGTTTATATTTACCTGATTATCTCCGAATACAAACTGGTATGGAGCAACAATTTTGCATCACCGAACTAGTAGTTTGAATGGTTGTTCAGATGCTATAATACCGAAGTTGATTCTGAATATGATGAACAGCTATTACTCAGCGTAACACACAACTAGTCGAGGACAGTTGTCAGAGTTTGTCGATTTTGTGTTTCAAACTATGTTCCCTTTAATCTAGGGCTATTAATCGATACGAACTTTCAGACACGTTCACATCAAATTAGGGTCACTACATCCCCAGTATAAAGTTATCTAATATAGTTAGTACGCTTACTGAAATGATAGAAATAACATCATAAATATATAATTGTTTCAGTAGATGAGTGAAACAGTTAATGGGTGTGATTGTATAATTCGAAATATTTGGGTTAATTGGGTGAATAAGAAATGAAACGGTCTTTCAGACTGTTATCACAAATGTCATGTTTCAATCATTCATTTCAATCATGAACGAAATGTGTTCAGTATACCTACAAACAACTATCATTCGAATTTTTTTGTTTTTTATACATAATATTACCTTTGCATTTTATACTTAATAATGTAAAAGACAAACTTTCAAACTTTGTGTATGGAAAGTATCATTTTTATATTCAAATATTGTAGGTTTATATTTATGCACCTTCACAATATACATCAATACATTTGTATTGAAAATGATTAATCTTGACAAAATTCTTCAAATCTATTGTCTCAGTGGCATATGTTTTTTAGAAACAGATAATTACCAGCTTATAAATATCTTTTAGGTATGTTTTTTTCTGTTTTATATGCACCTAAAGTAAATAAAATGAAATCGATGAGCAAGTTTCTTAATACCCTTTCACCTATTAATGTCAAATGATATCTAATTTTTGTTAGATTTTCTTTCTGGCAATTTCACGACCACATAGGCTCTATATTTCATGATAAACAATTCTATGATATGAGTATATTGTTATCCAAATTCTGTTTTGAAAAACTGCCACGGATTATGTAAATGTAATAGGAGTACCCACGCAATAATTTTTCAACTTTCTCGATGATTTCGATTTTATTAATACATTCTCAGAATTTTTTGATAAAACATAACTTTTCAATAAAACATAATTCTAATATTTCATTTAAAACGAACGATGATTTATCGAGACATATTGAGAACAATCAAAACAAAATTGAAAAAGAAGACAAATCAGGTATTTACCAATTAAATTGTGGAACATGTTCCGGTATATGCCCTAGGTACTAGGTAAAACAAGTAGAAATTTCTGTATTAGAATCCAGGAACATAAATATAGTTTCACGCATAACAAAAGCAATTCGAATTATGCTAGCCATTTATTAACAGAAAACCATTCCAAAATTTTACGTAATATAAGTACAGAAAAGTAGTCAATTAGATTTTTGGGAAATAGTGGATATAAATCGGCATAAAAATTCTGGAAATTTGCTCAATGAACAAATAGAATTAAACAATTCACTCTTGTCGAAACTTTTCCGGTAATGAAAATTAGATTACAGAATATCTTAGGTGAAACCCAAATTTATAGAATCTCAAACTTTCTTCGTATTTATACCTGTTTTTTTCAAATTTGTTGTTATTATTCTGTTAGCATCTGAAGAAGTTGTTTGTAACGACGAAACGCGTCATGCTATGTGGTCAATAAAGTGTAAATCATAAGTTCAAGTGTTTGAATTTAAGTTTATATTCAATTCTGAGAATTAGTTTTTGATTTCCATTAGAGGGAATATATCCTTTTACATATTTCAATCTCTTTGTCTCTTTATCATAAAAATACTGCCATTTTCATTTTCGATCGAACTTTGAATTAGTCAAGTGAGATATATGTTCTATGTTTTATGAAATACCATATAGAAACTAATCTTGAAGCTTCATTTCGAGTTTTGGTCACATATCATTAGTTAATCTCGATTGTCATCACAATATCAAAATTGTTATGGGCACATATCATTTTTTAGTATTGTATTTTCATCACAAAGTCTCGAAATTATGGAAATTAAATATTCAAGCCTTGCACAGCATCCTTTTGGGAAGTAATTGTACGTTAAATATACCCTTCCAAATGTGTTTTTTGGATTGCAATGTAATTCAAGAAGGAATTCCCTTGTGATCGAACGAAATGAAGAAGGGGATGCGAAACCAGCAGAAACGAGGAGAAACTGCGGTCGTTGCTTTAATTCGAAAGCTGTTTTATATTGGCTACGTTTGATACATCGATCTTGAACAAACTTTGAATTTTTCTACTTGATTAACGGCAGCCAAGTGTTTCTCGTATCGATTTTCAAATAACCAGAAACGTTTCCAATTGTGGGTTTTCCATGAGAATTCCATTTATCAGATAGAGAAAATGTAAAAGAGGTCCATGGATGGTGAAACTTTTTTACAGACTTTCATCAATATTTGGATATTATATAGATAGATAGATCGATAGATATTTATTGAGAAATAAATATTTATCGATCTTATCAAATTAAATTAAACTCTTGTCTTAATGTTTCACGATTATATTCAACAATATGAATTTGTCAACATGTTTCGAGCGTGAGCTCATTTTCAAGACTCACGCTCGAAACATGTTGACAAATTCATATAATAGTTTAGTATATTCATGAAACATTAAGCCAAGAGTTTGATTTAATATTTAATTATGTTTCATCAAGAGTTTGGCGAGAATTCAATCTCAGTCATTTATCGATCTATCTATATTATAATCATCTATCGATCTATCTAATTCATAAACATTACATTAAACGTTACATTTATTAGCTATTCCAGTGAAAAAGAAAAGGATTCATAAATTGAAATTGATAATATTTGTACACCTATCTCAATAGCTGCGTGTCTACATTATTTCCAGAAGATTATTTAATTATTTCTAATATAAGTATCATTACATATAAAAAAACATTAAGTACACAAATTTTGAAAAAGTTAGAGTAAACAAAAGAAGATTAATTCGAAAAATATGAGTGTTATATGACAAAATTCAAAGGAAACAACTCAAAAGAAAAACAGCAAGCAGCTATGACAGGAAAAATTTGAATCGAAAGTTATCATGAATATAACTACGGCAACATTTGTCTAAACGTGTTTTATTCCTAATCTTCATAATTTCCATCAGGACGTTATTATAAAAGTTTGTGGCTAGGTACTAAAAAGATCTATGGCTTATATTTTTCTTTCTATTAGGAACTTTCACCTCCGTGTTCGCTACTCCTCTCGTTGGATAATTATGCTTCAAATAATCTTTCATGACTTCCATTTTGTCCATGTATATGCAAGTATGGAGTATATAATATCAAACCTCAGAGTATAGCAATTTCGTTGAGTGTCTTTTTTTCTTCCTATAATAACTTTGAGAATGAAGTTTTGTGTACCATTCAAAGGTCGAAGAATGTTTTGATATGTGCCAACCCTACCTCCAATCCATAACCTATTAGTGATTCCACTAAAGATTTATAGTTATGTATATAATATGGTTTTCGATTGTTGTTGTGCCAATTATGATTACAAGTTTCATCTTTGGTAGTTTCTTGAAATATGAAATTGAATATCTGAAATTTCATGATATAATTAACATTATATCCAATGAGACCCCTAATTGATATGACGATGTTAATATAAGATACATAATTTCGTTCATTTTATTTATCATGACATCGGATGAATCGCTTCCGGAAGACCCTTCATCGACTCAAAAAATTAATCGTCAGTTTCCAAACATTTTGGATATGAAGATCGCTCACAGTGAAAAAGATTCCGCGAAGTATGTATAGTGCTCGGAGATTCACAAGATAATCTTTAGAATAAGGTAGTTATTCATGAGAGCTGTGTTTCCATCTCATACTGAGTTTATTCTTGGGAAAAACATCGTAGATCTAACTGATCTATGCTGTTTCTCTTCTTTATGAACTGTTTTCAACTGTATGTCCGGGAAGGATGACATCTTTTTTCTAGTGATATTTTTATGACTTGTTCAGTTCTCAATTCGATTTCGTTCACTGTTGTTGATGATGGGCGTGAATCCGAAACTAGCCCTTGTAATTTGTCGGAGCTGACTTCACTAGGAAAAATTCGAATATTTTTGTAATTTTGAAACATAAATAATTTTTTTCATGATATTTCAACAATAACGCTTCAAATGGATGCTTCTGCCAAATTATATGCCAAAAAAAAGAGCAAATTCTCACGAGATTGAATAGCGTTTATATTCTCTGCAGACTATTCAACAAGAGATTTTCTTTCTAAATTGTCTATATTTGATTGATAGCCGTAAAATGAAATATCCGAATAATTCCAACAATTCGCGATGTAGTGCAAATCCTAGTGTTCATAATTCCACATTCAACCATTGCTCCATATAGTTGAAAATTTCAAAACATTGTTGATATTTTCAAATATGCAGGAATATGAATTCACAATATTCATCGTTTCGATATTACTTCTGATAGTGAATTCAAACGCTTTAATATACTGAATGAACTTGAAATCATTACAATGAAAAGGGTGTGCATGTGAAATTTATATTGAAAATGTTTTATCATGTCATGTAAATAATTATTTCGTTATACAAGAAGAAAAACTTTTTTGACGAATTCTCCAGAAAATTGCCCAAGTTGATGAATAATACATAGGTAAGCTGTTCTATATAAAATTCTTAAAAGTTCTCAAATATAACTTATACAAGATATTCTTTGTTACTTGTCTAATTGTTACTTTCGTTTATTCTTGAATATTTGATTCATTCATTCGAAATTCAAAACGTATCTCGACATCTAGGTAAAATAATAATAAAAATAATATAATAATAAAATGTTTTGAGAAACATTCCTTAAATTGTAAAATTGCATTCATTGAATTGATACAGTAATTACAACTAAGAAGAATACTGAAACACCAAATGACTGAATTCAGTTTTGAGTCTGATCTTCCATTCAGCCCTCGAACAAAAATATTGGTTCAGTTTATATTCACAATAATATACAACTATATTAAAGAAAAGAAAAAAATTACCTCAGAAATATTAAACATTTGAGACAAATTCACATGGTAGGGGGCATTTGTGGTAAAAATATAAACATACAAAAAATTAATTCATACATTATTGCCTACATTCGAATCATCGAAATACTCTGCCACACTATAGTATGCTTTTGTTATCATCAATGATTTAACTCTGTTCTTCAACAAATGAGCTTTCAGAAATTTCAAATTTGAAGGTAAATGGTTGAAAATTTTAATACTCTGAATGAATGGTTGAAATTTTAATACTCTGATAATAGAGTGTGTGCTCAAATTCAGCTGTTTTATGCTTAGGAATAAGTAGCACATCACTGTTCCTTCTTTAATACTCATGATTACTATTCAATTTAATAAACCTATTTAAATTTTTTTTACATATAGCAAACATTTATAAATATATAAACTAGGTGTATTGAGTATGTAATTATTAATGAAGATAGGTTCACAAGATGTTCGTTGATGAATATTGAATATTAATTGAAGTATTCGCTTCTGTGTAATAAACACCCTATTTATTTCCGTAGAGCAGCCCCTCAGCATTTAGATGACTATTATACAAGACTTTTATGAATATGAACTTACATAACATGTATGAATTTAGATGACTATATACAAGAGTGGAATACACATTCATAACACAGTTTCTAGGTACAAAGTTATTCTCAATTCTAGATATTGCAAAAAATGAGATACTAAATTTTTTACATAAAACATCAATGTGTGTTGTCCATCTCAATTTTCTGTCTACATATATGCCAAAAAACTTAGTTGATTAGGATGATGATATAGTGTTGTCTCCATATTCAATATTTAAGGTACTGATTTCCTTGCTCTTCAGACCAACAGGAGCACAAACAGTTTTGTCAACGTCCACCATCAGATTGTTCATTCGACACCAATTTACAAACTCCTAATTTATTAAATATATTTTGAAATAGGAAAAATAAATAAAATAAAAAATATATTTAAGTAACTATCTTCACTAATTTAATCAAGTATAATATATTTATATTAGGTTCAGTGTTCCATATTCCTTTAGAAATTCAATAGGATTATTCAAAACATTATTCATGTACCTATTGGTAATTCTGATATCATTGATATTTTTTATTTTTCAATTGACGAAATTCAAGTTGAACTGAAATTATTTCATCATTATCAAATATCGAAACTTAGTATATAATTTGAAAGTCTCATCCATTTTTCAGTAAATTTTTCTCATTTATTCTTCTCTAAATGGTATCTAGAAATTGAAAAATATTTTCTCGTCCTCTCTAAATTTCAATACTTCGAATGTACGTTGAATTCCTTGCATAATGAAATAAAAAGTTCGTCGTAGCTATAACGAAATGAAAAGAAATTCTCTCACCAAGGAGAGAAAACGCTGTGTTGCATACAAATACGGCATTAACCGCATTAACTCTTGAAAACTGATGGTAACACTTGAAGGTTTTCCCACGGTCACTGATTGAAACTGACGGTTTACCTCTCGAATATTTTCCTTCGTCTCATATTTATATTCAATTAAGGCTCGTACTGCGCTAAGGAAATGGAGGGATGTAACACAAAATCTAAAAAAAGTGAGCTTCCATGTTACCTCAATTTAGCTATGTTTGGCTTTTTGACGATACGTGGCAGTCTTTTTCAATACAACTGAATATTTCATCAATTTATTCTTAGCGAAATATATAATCATAATTAGCGAACAGCAAGAAGTAATATTTGTATAAATTTTATAATTTCTTGAAAACACTATCGAGTAAACCTTGACTTATTTCTTAAGTCAAGGTTAGATCTTCCTGTGTTGAGCTTTCTGGTTCAAATTTACTCACTCATGTGTGATTAATAACTTCACTCCATTCTCATTAGGGACTTCCCCCAGGCTTTCTTTGTCTACACTCCTTAGAAGCAGAAAATTGAATTTCCGAATTTTTAGTGGAGACAAGGTTTCTCCTCTTCACTAGTAAGTAGAGTGTAGCTTTGAGTTTTCAATTTCAAATGCAGATCCCCCTGAAATCCAATACTTTTGAACGAAAGTGTTCGTTTCAGATATAAAAAGTGAATTCGTTCGTGAATGATGTAATTTGTGGATTATAATTCATGAGCGTGAAACATTTGTTCAAAATGAATGGCATAATATATCTAACAAAGAAAGCATACACTGACTGAAGTGAATTATGAAACTTAACGTCAATGAAATCTAAAATGAGAAATTTGAAAACCTTAGCTAATTTATAGAATATTACCCAAAAGAATAATACTTTGTTTCCAACTTTGGAAACAATTATTCAATTCGTTCGAATTTTTTGAAATTGTAGGTTTTTTAATCATGTACCGACGTTTCTTTTAGTTTGCTTCATATAAATCGTATCAGAATCGGAACGTTCTACAGAGTAAGAGCGTTGTGTACAATATCCAATCATTTTGAGTTTTTCCAATTTTTCCGGCCATTACTCGAAATGAATCCATTTCAACATTAAAATAGAGATGAAACACTGTTTTCGTCATTACATATCAATCGACAATTCTGGTATGTTCGTATCGAAAATATGTTATCTATCTCATTTCATTTTCAATATTCAATCCTTGCACCAGGAAAAAGTCTTTTCAGACTTGAGTTTATATTGTACTAACAAAGAGAATAAGAAAAGAAAACTGTTGAATTATGTTTCAAAATAACAATCAAATTGACATATATTTAAGTCAATTATATGAATACATGGATTGCTAACTATTTTGAATCAATTGAATTCTGAGTTAAATTTATTGAAGTTACAATATACAATTTGAAGGAAAAAATAATTCATTATTTGACATGATTCATCGAATTTATTCTGGAGCGAGCGTGGACAAGGAATTTTCGTAGATGATTGAATATGTTGTACAGATTGCGATCTGCCTCTCCACTTCCTCACCATATGCACTTTTTACGATTATATGGGGACTAAATGAGTGTTCCAAGTCTGTCTCAAGAGCAGAATACAGCTGTTTTGAATTGAATAAATCAGTAAATGGGATTTGTCAAACTTGAAAAGCCCTTCTTTTTGTTCTCTTCGAATGAAAACGGAATATGGTAATATATAACTTGAACACTTCAAATGTAACAAACTCATTTAAATTATTTCTTTATCGCTTCAATAATAAGAGTTTTACAGCCATCTGATGAACGATTATTTATCTCCTATAGATTGTATAGTAGGTATTTTGCGCATTTGTCTTTTAGACACCAGAATTGCATACAAATATCGCGAATATGTCTATAACGTAGAAAAACAACGAACGACTTCAGATTCAATCTGGCTCGAAATAAATTCTCGAAGCGGATACATGGAATAATGAAATATATCTACTCGTAAATTATTTGTGTAAAGTTTTCTTTTATTACCGCTTTCGGTGCTACGAACTGCTATATTTTCGACCAGTAGCAGGTGGCAGATTGAGATTCGATACAACCTAACGTCCTCACTGGCTCGAAAATGCAAAAATGGTTCATTTGTGCGGGGGATTCTACCTCACATTCTTTTCGAATACAAGATATCCCGAGGGGACCGATTTTGAGTTTGGGTTCTAGTAGTGTGAAAGACATGGATCGATTTCGAATTCAGGGTAGTTGTTGAATATCTTGTTTTCGAACTGACTGAATAATCCTGAACCTAAAGAAATGTTCACGGCTCAGCATGATACGTTTCATTCTTATTACTCATTAACAGAATGTAGAAATTGTATCTGTTTCGTAGATATCATTGAGGAAACTAACTTGGTTGATAAATTGTCATCATTTGAGATACAATCGATAAGAGATAATCAGGTGTACTAAATGTCCATAATGAACTCTTTTATTTGTGCTTTTCTTTACGTTTCTAACAAAATAACTTTTGTGATCATTAAACACAACCTGTAAGGTTTCGTCCTAGATTGTGGAGCTAACTTTTGAACCGAAATTTACCTATTTCGATCAGTTGCAGCTCTAATATCTCTCAGAAGTTTAGAGAGTTAGAAGATGTTATGATCGATGAGACCTGATGAAAGCACAAGATATTCTGTTTCATCAAGCAAGAATCTCAAGTGTCTAAACGGACTGATCTTTGAATGGGGCAAGAATTTCCATGTTTGCTAAGTATAGATCTGAAATTGTCAAGTAACGTATCTGTAATATAAAAATGAATCGCAAAATGTGTGGGTAAGCGCATAACTCAACAACGCCTGTACCAATTCTGCCATTTTTTTTTGAAATGTTCGTTGAAGACCAAGGATGGTTTTTGCAGCTTAATACTTGCGGAAAATAAATTCTAATAATTGCCGGAAAAACCCTAAAAAAAGCCCTTTTTTTTCTCATATAAACGTTTCTAACTAAAATATAGAGTTAACTACTTGACCGATTCCACCGATCTCACTTTTTTTTGTTGTGTTTGTTATTGTTATGGAAAAAATTTACAAAAACGCGTTTAAAATTAGAAAATTCAAGAATACTTAATAATAATATAAGTAAGAAATAATTATTAATTCCCAAAAAGAGGATGTAAAAAAATGAATATCTTATCCACATTCCGATTAGTTTAGAGCTATCACTACTTATATTAAAAATTCTATTGAATATAAAAATTTTGGTAAGTTTAAATAGACTAATATACACGTTACTAACATAGCACGTGATATATTTGATTATAAAGAAGAATACATAGTTTTCTTTAATTTACAGTTGAAATTTCGTTTTGAAAAATGATAGCTATTACATATACAAACTTAAGTCGCAGAACTCGCAATGCAGCAAGTCAAAGATATAAAAGAGCAAGTCAAACTGACGAGCAACGCCAAGCTCGAAATGAAGTTGAACGGAATCGATGAAATCGGAATTAACAATATGAAAAAGTTGCGTTTACTCCTATCGACCTCCATTAAATTATAAGGTTGAAATGGATTACAGTTCACAGGAAATCGTTGCTATTGGAATGAATGTTGTGTGTCAATATTGAAAGGCAAAGTTTGATTGTTATTGATAAGAAGATACTGCCAATGATGCGACAAAATATTGCACGAAGAGTCAATTCAAATAGACGCTATTGGTACAGCCACCAGAGCTTGGTTTCCGGGAATGGACTAAATTCTGAACATTTTTTGACTTATATCCAGCAAATATCTTATATGACGAGATATATGGTACAAATACTTGATACGAAAATGTCGTTCAACTATAGAACGGACAGGTTAATAACTTTCAATACATCAAACGTGTTAATATAGGAATTTTTTGATAATTCGACTGATTTGAAATAACAGGAAGTATTGCATTACCTTCGTAATTGAAACCCTGGCTTTACACGGGATAAATTTAAAAACAATATAGTGTGATGCAAATAGTAGAATATGTCTTTCCGGGTTTTTGAAAAATATTGGGATAAAAATAATTGGGCGTACAAAAAAAATCGCGAGGTCACCTAGTTTATCATAGATTCATATGTGGGCACACAGAATTCAGGAATCAATAGCAATTACCATTCAGACTGGTGGAATGCGTATCATTGAATACCTACTCATACGATGCTATGGATATATAGTTGGAAGATATATTGGAACGATTTTCACATCAAATGAAATTACGATTTTTTTGGTACGATGGACAGTTCAGTTTATTGAGTCATAAGAAAGTATTTGGGGATCCACATTGTTTTAAATATTCGAGGCATAACTTTAGGTCCCTTAGAAAATTAGAAAGTCTGTCTTGTGCTTCCATCCAGTGTGTCGATTTCAATAGTTGCTAGCTTTATCGCTTGAATAGTAAAGGGTGTTTTTTTTGGAGGTATAGAACTTCAAATTGCAATAAAACAACGATGGATCATTCGATTGACAAGAATTTTTTTTCATTCGAAAGATAATCTTGTTGCACATTTTGATTATGATTTCTGGCATATGACCGCCACGGCGGGCTCGGATGTAGTCCAATCTGGACGTCCAATTTTCGATGACTTTTTCCAACATTTGTGGCCGTATATCGGCAATAACACGGCGAATATTGTCTTCCAAATGGTCAAGCGTTTGTGGCTTATCCGCATAGACCAATGACTTTACATAGCCCCACAGAAAGTAGTCTAGCGGTGTTAAATCACAAGATCTTGGAGGCCAATTCACAGGTCCAAAACGTGAAATTAGGCGGTCACCAAACGTGTCTTGCAATAAATCGATTGTGGCACGAGCTGTGTGACATGTTGCGCCGTCTTGTTGAAACCACAGCTCCTGGACATCATGGTTGTTCAATTCAGGAATGAAAAAGTTAGTAATCATGGCTCTATACCGATCACTATTGGCTGTAACGTTCTGGTCATCATCGTTTTTGAAGAAGTACGGACCAATGATTTCACCAGTCCATAAAGCGCACCATACAGTCAGTTTTTCTGGAATGTAACGGTGTTTTGACATACACTTGAGGATTATCTTCACTCCAAATGCGGCAGTTTTGTTTGTTGACGTAGCCATTCAACCAGAAGTGCGCTTCATCGCTAAACAAAATTCGCTTATGAAAATCGGGAACAACGGCAATCTCTTTTTGGGCTCATTCGACGAATCTACGCCTTGCTTGATGATCGTTTGGCTTCAATTCTTGCACGAGTTGGATTTTGTGAGCTCGCAAACCAAGATCCTTCCGCAAAATCTTCCATAAAGTGGATGGACACAGATCCAATTCCTGTGCTCGATGGCGGATGGACTCATTCGGGTCTTCTTCAATGATACGCTCAACAGTAGCAATAGATTCTTCTGTACGCACCGTACGGTGTCTCTGTGGATGCAAGTTATCAATAAGAGTAAACGTGGTGCGAAAACGTTCCATGGTTAATCGAATTAACTGCTCTGATGGACGATTTTGTCGACGATAAAGTGGACGTAGTACGAGATTTCGCACAGAACCTTTATTTTCGAAATAAAATTGCACTATTTGCAAGCGTTGTTCAGGCGTGAGTCTATTCATGATGAATTGCCAAACCAAACAGAATAAATCACTTCTCAGCTGTTAAATCGGTCGCCATCTTCAACAGTAATGCCAACTTAAAGTTCTATACCTCTGAAAAAACACCCGTTATTAAATGGGACACAGCGGACATGTTCATACAGCAGGCTTTCTGTGACAATGATTTCATTTTTGTTGCAATGAATTACAAATCAACATTGCGCAGTCATCTGAAATATTAATTTCTTTTGAAATTGATTTCAGTATTGAGTTTATACTCGCCCACTTTGGGGGCATTGAGGTTGAGAAAATAGTCAGCGTTAACATACGATTCTCTTTCACAATAGCTTCATTCATTACTTATTATAGATTTTCGACGATCAACATATAATCTACATCCAAACTTGTTGTTTTCGGTTTGAGAGTAATTCCGCAACACTATCCCAACCTCCGTGACCACAAGTCATGGAGATGATCCCAAGTCATGAAGGTAACATAATATCAGAATGTTTGCTTTGACTGTGATGAATATTGAATGAGTTAATGCTGAAACTCATTCGTTGATAGAAGTTTAGTGGCCGGACAATATAGTGACCCTATAAAGCTTTCGGTTTACTGATGCTGATGGAGGTTCGATTTCTATCGTGTTCTTGAGCCGTTCGCAATCGGTGTTAAACTGCAGGCTCAAACATCGGAGCTATATATTCGTAAATCTCCGACCTCCGCTCTTCGAATAATAATAATAATAATAATCTAACATACATGCATCTGTGGCAATATGAAGCAACACAAATATTATACATATTTTGGATATCCTAGTCTGCCGTTCAACCAATCCTTGGTTTATACCCCGCATTCAAATATATAGAGATTCAAAGATTTACTGATTTGTACTTCATTATTCGAACAAATGTGAATCGATCTGATTCATCAACAAGTTAATTTAGGTGAGATTTACTCAACCTATGTCGTATTCACTTTATAATAATTATATGTATTGTAAACGATTCCTCACATTGTACTATTACATTCATTCAATTGATATAGAAGAATACACAACTAAGAAGAATGCTCACAAAAGGACTGAAATCAGTTTTGAGTCTGATCTTCCATTCACTCTTCGAAC
Organism: Henosepilachna vigintioctopunctata; assembly: GCA_030704895.1. Taxonomy (NCBI): domain Eukaryota; kingdom Metazoa; phylum Arthropoda; class Insecta; order Coleoptera; family Coccinellidae; genus Henosepilachna; species Henosepilachna vigintioctopunctata. The sequence goes on along the minus strand of JARQZJ010000003.1, from coordinate 4,480,522 downwards.
AAAATTATTGATACAATTTTACATGGAATTCACAACCGTTGAGAACGACATTTGAAAAAGAAAAGTGGCCTCAACAGTAATAATCCATCAGGACAATTTTACATTGTGAAGTAGAGTTTACATATGTTTCAAGCTAATTGGCTATCATCAGAACGGCGTAGTTCGAGTAATTAGATGTTCAAACTTGGATGTTGATTAAAGAAAACACAGAACAAAACAAAACACAAAATTCCACGTGAGGAATCGACATTTTTGTGGTTTGAATTGAGTATCATTGATTGGAGTTCTATTCGACTCTGTTTTGAAGACTGGATCAATGTCTACCTGTGATACGATATTTATACCTTCTAGAAATTTTGTACCGACAATAAGATAAAATTAAAAACGTTGATACAGGTATGAAAATATAAAAGAAGAAATTTACGGTATTTACCTGCAATTTAGTTGTCACAGGTAGGCATTGATCCAGTCTTCAAAACAGAGTCGAATAAAACTCCAATCAAAGATACTCAATTTAACTACAAAGATGTCGATTCCTCACGTGGAAATTTGTGTTTTGTTTTGTTCTGTGTTTTCTTTGATCAACATCCAAGTTTGAACATCTAATAACTTGAACTACGCCGTTCTGATGATAGCCAATTAGCTTGAAACATATCTGAATGGCTGTCGTAAAAACAAACAACTAAATTGCAGGTAAATACCGTAAATTTCTTCTTTTATATATATATATATATATATATATATATATATATATATATATATATATATATATATATATATATATATATATATATATATATTTTGAAAGTTTTTAGCAATAACAGGCTTTTTTGAAAAAAAGTTTATTTTTGTTGACGTTTCGTTGTTATATTACAAATTTTTCAAAACTAATGAATAATTATTCATTAGTTTCGACAGAGTTGTAATATAACAACGAAACGTCAACAAAAATGAACTTTTTATATCAAAAAAAGCCTGTTATTGCTAAAAACTTTCAAAATAAAATATCTTAAACAGGCAATAAATCAACTTCAAGAATATATATATATATATATATATATATATATATATATATATATATATATATATATATATATATATATATATATATATATATATATATATATATATATATATATATTCTGACTGGTTTGATAATATAATAATAGAAAATATGTATTTGGGATAGCAGTCTTCAGGTTGAAATAAGTGTACTCTTTTCTTTGTATCTCAAGCTTTCGAGAATTATATTTATCTCTTCATCAGGAGCAACTAGAAGATTGAAAGTGAGAAAATGTCAAATATACACAGATATGTGGTAACTTACGAACTGAGGTTGTATTAAAAAGATGTTGAAATTTACTGTAAATCATATAAAAGATACTCAAAATAAACAAAACGCATAACATGTAGGGATGGAGTATCAAAAATGATCTAGACAAAGTTTTAGTAGAATCCGAAAACTAAAAAAACTGAAACTGTTTTCGGATTCTACTAAAACTTTGTCTAGATAATTTTGATACTCCATCCCTACGTGTTATGCGTTTTGTTTATTTTGAGTATCTTTTATATGATTTTTCAGTAAATTTCAACATCTTTTTAATACAACCTCAGTTCGTAAGTTACCAAATATCTCTATATTTGACATTTTCTCACTTTCAATCTTCTAGTTGCTCCTGAATACTTGAGATACAAGTTGCTTGAGACACAAAGAAAAGAGTATCACTACATATTTTCTGTTATATATATATATATATATATATCCCATATATATATATATATATATATATATCTATTATATATATATATATATATATATATATATATATATATAACAAACTAACAAACTAACGCTTCCATATCCGTGCATATTCAAAATATCATATGGAGATAAGTTTACGTGTTGCAGAATAATAGCAATATGCGCTACTCGTAATTTTTATTATCGATTTGAAAAGAATATTTTACGATTCGGATAATAAAACGTTATAACTCTTAATCCAGATGTGTATCAACTCCAGGGAACACCCTCTGAAATCTACTCGCAGATCTACTGATCTTAACACGTCTAAAACTTCCATCAATTTCGTGACTCATGGCAGAATTTCCCGAATTGTGTAAAACTTTAGCGAATCCCGTGCCGAATGCGGTCGTTGTCTGACCGACCGTATAATTTGGACCCGGCCTGTTTTCCGCCTGATGCGCCGGCGGAACCTTTTTACAAACGAACTTTTCGAGACTGTTTCCTTCCAAATCGCGGAATTAGAAAACAGGAAATGTGAATCTGAGTTAACGATGCGAAATGTTATGCATTTTAAACTAAGTTAGCCAATGAGGCTTTTTCATTCGTTTTTACTGTTGGATTAATGTGAAATTTAAATCTGGTGCGATTTGATACCATAATAGAGCGCAATATGAATGTGCGAAAACAGAAATTATACATATAGTCTCCGGTATTTGAAACACTCTCTATTTGATAATTCTAGTGTTGCGAATTATTTACGTACAGAACCTGAATGAAACGGGGAATTATGTATTTCTTTTTTGTCTCGCACGCTATTTGTTGATCAATTCGTGATCTATGAATGAGTTGAATCAACTTCTTTTCAATCAATCGATATTAAATGACGAGGCACAGTAATGACTTCAAAATGAAATGAATTACAAATTTTAATTCTTTATAGTTATTTCCCAACATTTCTGTGATATTAAATTAAACCGAGACTTCTACTTCATAATTAGTGATTTTTCATCAGAAAACTATTTGTATTGTCAAGGTAACAACAAATTTGAACTTTCATAACCAAAACATTTCCCTCGTTAGCATCCACAAGACTGAAAGTTTCAGTTTAACGCCAGTAAGGCCATATTCAATTGACTGAAAGTAAGGTATCAGGTATTTCATCTTGTCCTTCTCGGTTATATATTTTCAGTCCAAATATATTCAATTTTTATTTGAATAATTTGGTCTTACAGAAAAGTTATTTGGTTTTTTGTCTGTTCATTGTATTTCATGAATATTTGATATTTTTTTTATCGGTTTATATAATATGATATGTGTTTGTCGTAGTATTGGTTTTCACACAATGATAGAAGTATATTTAGACTCGGTGGAATATTATGAATATGCTAGAAATTTTTCTATTTATGAATGAAATTTCTTCGGATGCTCTTTGGATGATGCACTGGAGATTGAAAATTGAAATCGCCGACTTGAAATCTCCAATTTCTTTCAATAAACATGCAAATCGATTCGACAAATATTTCAGTATAAATATTTCAGCATTGAAATTCAAGAGATCAGTAGTCGAAAGTAAAACTGACCTATAGTATTATTTCAGATGTTCATATCTCTCTTTTCTTTCCTTGTCTCATACTCTGTTTTGAACAACATTTCAAAACAATGTTTTTTTGTAAGTTATTTGTGTTTGCAATTGTTAATGTTTGTGTAGCTTATCGAAAAAGAAAAATGTTAAACTCTCTTCATGAGTTATTGAATCTTAAAATGTTGCGAGGTGTATTCTCAACTCAATCCTTCCATGAACCGTTGTTCACTTCGGAGAAAATTCAAAGAATCAAAAGAAAGGAAAATAATTCGAAAGCTCTTCTAAGCCAATACTAGAACAAAGGAAGAGAATAATTTATTGAATCAATTGACCTGCAACAATTCAAGTCATTCAATAAATTAAAATAAAATCACAGTGAACGTGAAAAGTTGAAGATACACAGTATCTTCAAAATTCATTTCGTTAATGATCTATCAAAACTTTCCTATTATAATAATACCGATAATCGAAACAGATCAAGTTTTGATTATCTTCTACCAACTTTTCCAATTTCATCACTGTGAAATTTTCTCTATGGTAAAGAGACTGCCATAAATGCGGCTTAACACTTTCGGATACTTCACAGTTATTTGAAGTATAGAAAGTTTCACCCACACTACAGTTTTAAAATTGTTGTTTCATTTTAACTTCCAGTTTCATGTCTTTTCTGCCTCATTAATGCTGTGATATTATTTCTTCAATAACCGAAGACTGTTAATGTAATATCCATAATTCGAAAATTAATCACTTCAAAAATCAGGAAAAGAAATATATTAGTATATATATATATATATATATATATATATATATATATATATATATATATATATATATATATATATATATATATATATATATATATATTTTAATATTTTATATATATAATAATATATATATATATTATAATGTTTTCAGCAATAACAGGCTTATTTTAATGTTGAAAACTTTATTTTCGTTTACGTTTCGTTGTATATCACAACTTTGTTGAAACTAGTGAATAATTGAATTTTATGAATTACTATAGATATCAAAACGTCAAACTTCTAATCAGAGGAATATTTCTGGCTTAGCATTCGCTTCGGAAGTTTTAGTCTTCTTCACCATGAGGAAACCTCTGAAGAACTCATGGTAAGCCAGGTGATAAAAAAAAACTTATTTTAAAGTTTTTAACATCAAAGTAAACCTGTTATTGCTAAAAACATTGAAAATAAACTGCCTTAAACAGGTAATAAATCAATTTTAAATATATATATATATATATATATATATATATATATATATATATATATATATATATATATATATATATATATATATATTTCATTTGACACTCTATCTGATTCGTGAACCATTTTATTTATATTATAAAAATCCGAATCTTGGGTTTTTTGGTTCAATTAAAACAAAATGATGTTGGTTTATTTCCAAATTACGTTTCGGTTATTATTTTAACCTTTATCAAACTGATATATGTCATATGATCGTTAAAACAAAATTAATATAAAAACAATGCTCACAAACGTGATTTTAAATCTTACCACAATATAAATACCTCAGACACAAAAGTTCATAGGTGACAGCAACAACAACTATATTGACGATTTTACTTAAATATTTGAAATTTTTCCAAAAGAACATGGAAATTTCTTTGGATTTGTCCATGTTCAGCCATGAGGCTCATTTCTGGCTTAACGGATATGTAAATAAACAAAACTGTCGCATCTGGAGTGATGAACAGCCACATGCCTTACAAGAATACAATAATTACCGATGCATGCCGAAAAAACGACAGTTTGGTGTGGTTTATCGGCTGGTGGCATCATCGGTCCATTTTTCTCCAAAGACGACCGTGGAAGAAACGTTACCGCCAACGGCAAACGATATCGAGACATGATACGCATTTTTTTTGCCCCAGTTGGCCGAGTTGAACTTGGTTGATATGTGGTTTCATCAAGACGTTGCCACATACCACACAGCTCGTGAAACAATGGACATGTCGAAGGATGAATTTGGTGAGCAGCTTATCTCTCGAAATGGCCCTGTGAATTGGCCGCCAAGATCATGCGATTTGACGCCTCGGGATTGTTTCTTGTGGGGTTATGTAAAGTCGTTAACGACTTTACCCCATAACGACGTTATGGGGTAAAGTCGTTAGTGTATGTGGACAAGCGAACACGATTCAAGCCTAACAGGAGAACATAACACGCGTAATTCGTGGGATACAGGCCGAAATGCTCGAAAAAGTGACGTAAAATTGGAATGGACCATTTGATACGGAGCCGCGAACAACATTTACATGAAGTTATCTTCAAAATGTAAATGGCAAAGGCCAAGTTATCAACTTTAATAAAAATTCAGAATATATGATGCAAATTGATTGTTTCAGTCCATTTAAAAAAACTACGCTTATAAAATCACCCTATATATACAGTCAATAGGGGATCATAAAGTTTTGATGGCACTATAATCATAATATAATCTGTCAATTCGAAGAGAACTTTATTTGATGAGTGCAAGAGTTCGTTGGTAATATTACTAAAAGTAATAAAGTCATAAACTAGTTCATTGGCAAATGATTGGACATTCATCTCATTCATTAGGCGATATCATCATCGTAGACAGATTGTCGAAGTTCGGTGTTATAAGCATCAGGCGTTGTTGTTAACCAATGTCCCGTAAAATAAAAATATTAATGGATCGTTAAGACCGGCATCTCACGAAATCGACGATGGCTCGATAGTGGTCTGGTTAACATCGTTCTGTGGACAATAACCTAGCAACGTTAATCATAATTTAGCCTCACTAAATTGCTAAATTAATTCCAAAGTAGGCCACGTACTTGCTTTGCATATTAGTCTCTTGAGCGACATTCTGACAACGTTGCTGTGATGTCACTATGGAAATTGACGTGGTATGTTCTAGGGGGATATTCACTTTAGGAAATTGTTGTATATTTTCGTACGATAATGTGTTATTTCGGTATGAATCAGTTGACTTCTGACTATCGTGGAAAAGGTAATCTCGTTTCAATTAGGATTCTGAGATTACGACATGTATACGAAAATTGAATTCCTGTGGAAATAACATGATTGATTATATTTCAAATATTGAATATTTTATTGAATGGAAAGAAACAATCTCAACTGATTTTCAAATGAACTACTCCTTTTGAAAAAGTATAGATCTACAATAATAAATAATATTATTGTATTAAATAATCTCAAAAAAACTAATTATCTCACTGAAGTTCAAAACTTGTTCGTGGTTAACTTATAATATATGAACTTTACTAATCATTATATAAACTTGAAACAAAATAATAAAACTAAAGAAAAATAACAAAGTACAAAAAGTGGTAGCGGTTCTAATTAATCTATAAAGTATATTAATATTTATAAATTTTTCAATCTTATATCTAGGAGTTTGGTGTATCCAGTTCTTTATTAGTCATATATACAGATCTAGAACCTTTCTCCCCGATATTGTCTGTATATAGTGTTCCTGCATACAGTTGCCTTTTTGTGAAAATATCCGTTATTTGGAATAATTCGTTTGATGGGTAAGGATGACTCTCGTTTTTTATGATTTTGAGTATTCATTTTCAAATCACTTCAATTCTCTGATAGCAATATTTGTCTAGAGATCACCACACCAGCACCGCATATGTTAAATAAAGCTCAACAATACCACGATACACTCTCATAAGATCATTCTCGTCACAAACTCTTCTTGGCATTTTGAATAATTGTATAATTTTAATATTGGCACATCTGGAACAGATTGAAGAACACGTAATTCTGAAAATAAGTTTTGAAGCTGAAATGGAAAATGTTGTATTTCTTGAAAATTTTCACTGAGTAATGTCGAATTGTACATTCACTGAAATGACACAAAAACATCAATACTTCCATTTATACCTCAACTAAATGAATTGGTTCTATGATAAATTGACAATATAAAAAAATTCTCTCATTTGGTGGCCAGTGGCCTGTTTCATTGGCAGATGTCAGTTTATCAATTCAATTCTGTTCCAATTTTGCTCTCGAGGTAGTCTTCAGTCTCAGAGATTAGATAAATGCTCAGCTGTTCGTTATATAGGGTGATTTTTAAGCGCAGTTTTTTTTTAAATCGAATGAAACACTCAATTTTCATCATATATTCAAAATTTTTATTGAAATTGATAACTTTGCATTTGCCATTTACATTTTGAAGATAACTTCATCTAAATGTTTTCCGCGGCTCCGTATCAAATGGTCCATTAGGAAGGTCTAATTTGACACATGCCCAATTGCTGACAACGGCGACGAATTGACATATCACGATCCTCATTAACACTGTACGCTACGGCTGCAATATTCTCTTCAGTACGCACTGTACGCATGTGAAACAATGGTTTAATGTACAACAAAGTAAACTTGGTGCGAAATTTGGTGATAACAACACGAATTGTTGATTCACTAGGTCGAATATGGTCGTAACAAACGATACACATTTTTCACAGATCACAAATTTTCATAGTAAATTTCGAACAATTAGCAATCGTTGCTCGTTTGTAAGTCTTTCCATGATGAAATGGCAGAATACACTGAAAACTTTTCACTTTGACAGATTACGTGTGAATGCCATTACCAACCAGTACCGCCAACCTGACAAACTTAACTCTTAAAAAATCATTCGTTATATAAGAAAATCGACAAAATTGATATTTTTCTCTATCACTAATAATATGAACTTTTTTATATGTGTATAACTGATATTTGTGAACTGCATATAATGTGCAGTTCCACTCCATATTTTCTGTGCCTTTTTCAACGTTTTTCTACCTATTCCAACTTCTACCTATTATTCAGAGTTTTTCGAATACAACATTCAATGTGAACAATATAATTCTAAGTGATAAATTCCACTACATTTTTTCAGTATATAACCGTATCATTCCTCCATCTGACTTTGAAATGAACTCATGATAAATCAATTGGGAAAACTGAGAAAAATCTTATGTTAGAAATTAATTACCACGTGTCGAGTTTGCTTTCATTTGAATGTTTTAAGTTTCAAATATTTTCACCTTAGATTTTCATGAAGTTACACTTAGGAACAAACGGTTTGTTCATTGTATTCGATTCATTTCTGTGAACCAAATCTTTTAAAAATGATCAAGGTTTCTTAATTACTTAATAAATTTTTTTGTAGCGAAATCTCTAATTCTTTGATTTTCATTACAGGTGAGTTCCTGAAGCAAGGAGTTTGTTCATATACTATAATATATGAGAATCAATTGATTCTTTTTTCATTATACGGTACTGATGGATTGCAATAACCGTGTTTGTTCATGAATTCTGGTGAGTTTATCTGTTTTCAGTATTCTCCAATATTTATTAATATACTCTTCAATATTTGCCAGAAAAAGGATTTATGGTGTTCTGCTTTCATCAATTATAGAGCTGGTAATTTCATAAAAATAATAAACAACAGTTTTCAAACAACAGTAGAATGAACAACATTCTTGATAATGCCGTAAAAGGCGAAACTAGTCGAATAAAAAATTGTTCAGTCAGTGATTTTTAGACAAGTATTTATTATTACCTCTCATTTAAATATGAACTATCACAGAATTGATTCATCGTCCATTGAATTTATTAATAAACAACAGATTTATTAATCTATGTATTAATATTTGGTGTTTCAGTTTTTACTCTTCTTTCCAAACTTGTTATGAAATAAAGTAGTGTCAGTTAATTCAATATTCTGAAAAATATGTGAAATTGAGTATAACTCTATGACTCAAGAATAAGAATCTACCCGATTGTTGTTTTTATCAACGGTATTTTATAGTAATTCTTCTTTTCTTCCAGAACTTTGCATTCACTTAACCCTACTATTAAGACTTGAATGAACAATAATCTCAGAGTTCAGAATGAAACAGTTGATTCATTATTTCTCATAATTATTCATTCTAGACTATTAACTCTGAAACAATCATGAAACTGAGATAGAGATTGTTTGTTGGCGCTTTATTGTTTAGTCGGCATAAAACAACTGAAAATATCAATTTTTCATTTGGGCGAAAAGAACCTCAATGAAGTTTCTGAAATGATTTTTCGTCTTTTTAAGGTTATCGCTAGAGAATCATTCATCATTGTATGAAGTGGTTTAAATTGTAGTCAATTATATTTCACGTTTTTATGTTCCCATTTCAAACAATTGATAACTCCTATTTCTCAGAATAATGCTTCTTTTTTTCTTATTAAATTACAGAATTTACGTATTTTACATCCGCTGAACTTTATAATCGCCAAATTATCCAATTGAATCAGTAAATATCCATCCTGATTGTCTCGTGGTGAAAAAAGCAATTAAACCCATGAAACACTTTGCTGAACTTTCGGTTATTTATACTTTCATTTGGTATAACGTTTCGTGCTGCCCAATGAAGTATTGATAAAAGGTTTCCATAGCAATACTCATGTTGACTTACTATTCAACAAAATAGTCAACCAGATGCTTTACGTGAGATGAATATCGTGGAGTTTTTTCCAAATTCAATAATATACTATTCCAAGATATTTATATATCATCCCAAAATTGTGACAAAGTATCAGCATCTGATATTTGGAAAATGTGTTTAATATGTCTATGTAATGGTGATAATTATTAATAAGTGAATTCATCTCCCGAATGAACATTCGTTAACTGAGTTTATAAAAATAAAGAATTGAACAATTTCTCATTTTCAATACAATTAAAATTGATTAAGTTCAATTTATTTCCATGGTAATTTTTCGAAATCTTTGTTGCTCCATCTGAAAATAGCAATGAGAATTCAATTCAATGCATAATCATTAAAATTGTTGCATGAATGTGGGTAAACAAATTTTTCAACGATGTACTTTCTGGCTTGACTAAGAATTTCGATAAAATATGCCTACATCTTGCATTATAAAGTTAAAAAATATCAAAACTCATTTGATTGCAATAATTCATAAAATATTTGATTCAAGCTTCTCTTAAAATTTATATATCATCTTGGCAGATGCCATGGTCACAATTTGATTGATTATCGTTCATTAGGACCATTCTCGCAATTTGTTTAGTGAGGCTTCCAAAAGTTCTCAGGTAGCTTGTTCTGTAATTTCAGTTTCATTAAGACGATGAGTTCCAAGGCTTGCAGAACTTCAGGGAGAAAGTGTTTCAGCAGTCCGAAAACAGTTTGAGCAACTTTGCTAATTTTTCTCACGCTTTTTTCCATTTCTAAAACGCTATGGACTTTTCTGATCTATTGATAAATTATATATTATAGTCCGTTATCATTTGTAAAACCGTTTTACAAGAAGTTCATCTTTCAATTCAACTTTATTCACTGAAAACATTGCTCATTGGTGAAGATTGTAAGAGATTAGATTTAACTCAGTTAACTGACAATACTGACAATTGTATAAGACAGCGACAAGTGGGAATTCGTAGAAACTCATACATTGATATTAGTTGTGTTTTCTCTAACGGTTGTACTACTGTTGGAGAAAACAATTTTTCTCTAACAGTAATTCATCGTCTAATAACATATGTTTATTCATTCAGGACCACTTCATTAATATTACACCTCATTATTTTGATAATTTTCATAAATAATTTGAATACTTCAGAAATTGATGAAAGTTTATCATGAAAATGAAAGACGATATATTTTGTCAACGAATTCTTGCTTATACTGACTGAATTCTATTATCTTTACAAGATAAAATTAATAAATTCAATGGACGATGAATGAACTCTGTGATAGTTCATATTTAAATGAGAGGTAATAATAAATAAATGTCTAAAAACTTGTCTAAAAATCAATGACTGAACAATTCTTTATTCGACTAGTTTCGCCTTTTACGTCATTATCAAGAATGTTCTTAACATCATCATAATAATATTATCATATAATAATCATTCTTGATAATGCCGTAAATGGCGAAACTAGTCAAATAAAAAATTGTTCAGGCAGTGATTTTCAGACAAGTATTTATTATTACCTCTCATTCAAAATAGATTAAATCAAAGATTAATATATATTATTAATATATAAGATTCTTATATATTTGACTCAATTCAGTATACGTGAATACAACTGAATGTGAATAAAATTCGAAATAAATATACCTATATCAGTATCACATTTCATTTTGAATATGTGCTCTAATATATTATCACCAGTCAGAACAACAAATGAGTCTTCTGTCTTAGTATTTGCTCAACCTTTGGCAAATTATGCCATCTCTACAGACCATTAGGGGGATTGAATTTTTTCAATCCTGATAATTGAAAATCCAAGTTAATCAATTAATTTCTGCTGTTTTTCAGACAATCTCAGGAATGAATCGTTTCCTAATTCATTCGAGAATTGACATGATTCCGATTATATCTTGCTGTTTTCGCGTTTATATCGCATTTCAGTTGTAATAGTTTCCGTTGGCTTCACGATTTCAACAATAATTCTACCCAGAATTGAGAATGAACCACCGAAATATCAGCTTGTTACGTTTTTTAATTGAAATAAGTTTGAAGCCGAACGACGAAAATTAAATATCGGATGGCTATTCTTCGAAAAAGTTTCATAATGTCGTATTGAACAAGGAAAGTAAATGGTAGTTAGTAGTTTTGATGGCTACGAGTTTCGAGCGTTTAATTTGATGATCCTTATACGTGATATCTCAAACTTTCAAACATAAAACTATGGAAAACGACATCAGGTGTGTATATTGGAATTGAACCCTTACGCGTTGCCAGATTTAATTACATCGATAAAGAGTCGAATACGTCTTGTATATTTTTGACGATTTCTTGACTCACTTTACAAACTTTTTGTATCGTTCAAGAACAGGTAAATTGTATTGATATATAACAGTAACGTCTGGTAATTGTAGTTCCTTGAGACTCATTTCAGAATTTTATATTTGCTGGTTTACGATGTTGATATGTTTGACAATATATTTTATGTTTTGTTAAGTTTGCTAAAAGATTTGTTAGGCCTTACTAACAACGTATAAGTCAAAGTACTACGTTTAACTATTGTTATCTTGATACACCTGCATTTCAGAATTAATATGACATGCCAATTATTTGGGTCCAATTACATTCAGCTATACGTGCAGCTTACAATTATTGATCGTCTTCAACGCAAATGAGTGACGTCTCATATAAATTTGAGAGACGATGCAGTGTATCAAACTGATTATATTTAATCGCAGTACACTGCCTTAAACGTTGTTATATAAGACCTTATAGAAAATTTAACATTTGTCTTCATTCGATTTGCTTAAGATCATTCTGTTGGAGATATATAATTTTTATTTTCAAATACCAAGAGACAAATAAGAGATCAATTCTCTCTTATTGTTTATTTGTTGTTTATTAGATCTTGGAAAAATTCATTATAAATATTTATAAATTTTAGCGATTTAAAAAATATACATCGACAATCGATGACTCTCGCTTTATCATTTCTCTTACTCAGTATTATTTCTTTATACTCATCTATTTTGAAATCTTCTACTGAGAATATTTGCCAGCTCTCTGATGGTAGAATCAAAATTGGCTCCAGAATAGCCAACTCTTAATTGCTAGTTGTCAGAATATTTTTCATGCAAATGCGCTCTTTCCGGTGGTAAATTGTTTCTTCTACTTCGAAAAACTCCTCTCTTTTGCATTTCATTATTCCGAAATTCGATTTAATGATACGAGTCAGTGAAATTGAACCAAAATGTAGCTCAGTAATTTCCTTCAAAAGTAGAATTATTGATTTTCAGGCCTGCCGTAAATTTTGTAATTCCAATTTTTCCTTAATATCTAGGGAATATTTCGAAACACGTAATATAGTTATCACAAGTTGGTACCAGAATAATTGGAAATGACAGCGTGTTCCATTTCTGGAAATCCGATAACAGATAATCCATTGATCCCTTTATTGGATGAAATATCAATGGAATTGCACACGACGGAATTGTTCCTACATAATTGGTGGAATCTTTCAACTGGTGAATATATTTCATTCCAATGAAGGTTTCCTGAAAGAATATTTTTTATTTAGAACTATTGATACGAAAATTGAAATAACATTCCAAATTGAGATATATATTCTTATGAAATATACTTGATGAGGGTTCGGCTCAGTAGATGAACCGTATAGCGTCCCTATAACGTTTTTGTCATATTAGTGCTAGTGGGTTCGATTCCCATTGCCTGAGCCCTTCGAAATATGCCTTGAACTCAGGGTTACCAACTCGTGGAATGTTTTCCCCCAGTAGTCAGGTTGAAAAACCCCTAAAATCCCCTAGAATTGTTTTTAAAATTGAAATTTTATATATATATATTGATATATATATATATATATATATATATATATATATATATATATATATATATATATATATATATATATATATATATATATATATATATATATATATATACATATATATTAAGGTTTTCTTTTGCAATTATAAGGTACTTAAGTGTTTTTTTATTATTGAAATTAAAATTTTATTAAATAGTTATTACTAATTAATATTATTAAAATAGTATTTTATTATTATTAAATTTTTCAATTCATTTTTGGAAATGAGAATATTAGGAATAGTTTATAGGGTATTATTTTACACGAAAATTAAATTATTTATTTACTAATTTAAAATTTTTGATTAACGAACCTACAGTATTGAACATTGTCATCATGAAATGGATATTTTTATTCAAGACAGAAATCAAAATTAATTTTAGTTATTTAAATTATGATATGAAATATTTTGGATTACTTTAAAAATACCCCTAAGATTACCCCTGAAAATTTTAAGCCCCAAAAAAACCCCACCAAACATTTTGTCCCCCTAAATTTAGGGGAAAACTCCCTAACTTGGTATCCCTGCTTGAACTGTAGACCCAACGGAGCTATGTAGGTTCTTGAACTCGCTCTCTTGTCATCATGAAATGGATATTTTTATTCAAGATATAAATCAAAATTAATTTTAGTTATTTAAATTATGATATGAAATATTTTGGATTACTTTAAAAATACCCCTAAGATTACCCCTGAAAATTTTAAGCCCCCAAAAAAACCCCACCAAACATTTTGTCCCCTAAATTTAGGGGGAAACCCCCTAACTTGGTATTCCTGCTTGAACTGTAGACCCAACGGAGCTATGTAGGTTCTTGAACTCGCTCTCCAAACAATAATAATAATAACAATTATTCACAATTCGTATTGATTATCGAACAATAAATAATCTCTTATATTACTTTAAAATTCAACAAATTGAAGAAAATTGAAAATTGCATGAATTCAAATGCATAGACAAGAATAAAAATCCAATGTATAGAAATACTATATCATCATTCTTAACAGAGTGGCTTATCAAAGAAAGACACTTTCATTTGAAATACGTCTTATCATCCGTATCTATCACAAATTGATTCTCTCTGTTTTGAATGTGAATGCTGCGCAAAATTTTGGTCACATTGGAAATTTCGGATATTTCGCATAGAACAAAGGTGCAATGAGAAATTTTCATCAATAAAGGCAAGATTTTTTTTGTCCCTATAGACTAGTTACTGGAGATGATCATTATAACTTGACATTGCGGAAGAATGAATGAAAGTTATCATTCTCCTGTTACTGGTGATGCTTTTCGTGCTTTTACGGTTCATCTGGAGCCTTTGTGTTTCTTAGTCAATCTTCATTTCAATTTCTGCGAGTGCATTCGTGTTGTTAGGCAAGTCAGGTTTTTGCTATCGTTGGCCTATTGAACTCGAGCACTTTCGGGGTTCTGAGATCTGGAATTAGCTGAAAGTTTCTCACATACTATGGAAGTCTACTGTGATCCTTACTGTTTGAGAATGTGTCAAGAGGCTGTACTCTCGAAGAGATGAAACGCATTCTTGTAGACTTGTTGTTTTGCAGGATCTTGCATAAAATCAAAGATATGTCGCAAATCGGACTTCAAAGATACAAGACATATATACAAAAATAAATGAATAAATATATATATATATATATATATATATATATATATATATATATATATATATATATATATATATATATATACATCTTGAACGTCAACAGAAAAATTTTGCGAAAGCTGATATTAAGTCAAATATTAATAATTGTTTGAGATCTGTGCCAGTTTGACACATACTACCAACATAATATATACTGAGATTTTCCAATCGGCAAGTGTCCCGTGTGTGTGTAATGAACAATTACAGCTAATATGTCATTTTATACCAACAAAACAAAGTTTGACAAAGTTATTCTTACTTTGTAGATATTATTTTAAATCGTCTTGCGAAAATATTTTCTACAATATTCGAATGTATAAGTTTTGTAAACTGGAATAAATTGTGGAGAGCATGTATGAACTTCCCAAGTAAATCTTCAAAATTCATTATAATCAGAATTTTCGTACGTTATCTAAATTGCAGTATTTTGTGTATGTTTCACATAATTACACCTAATGATACCAAATTATGCATATAGATCAATTTCAATTTACTTTGACACAATCAATATGTTTGGATGCTAGGTCATTGTCGCAATACCTACTGTTCATCAAAATGATTAATTTCATCGCTGTGGCATATCATTTTGTGTCCAATCTAATAGTTCTTGTTTGACCATGTCTAAAGCCATTCTGTTAGTGATTAAATTCGTATTGGAAATTGATGATGATATAGAATATAAATGTTCATGTTATTTATTCGCAGTGCTAGCGCAATAACCGTATATTGAACGGTTTTAATCATGTTCTCTTCATGTTCAATAATCAGAAAAATAAGCAGGTTCATTGTTTCGCAGATAGACTCTTTCACTCAGGCTTTTTCTAGATTTCGTTCAAAACTTTCTTTTTCTATGTTTCTCAAGTTTTTCTTTTTTTGTTTGAACTGTTACCAAACTTAAACCATACACGCCCAAATTATGAAGCAATCCTCTTATAGATAATTACAATTGGATATACGTATGTCTTTTCGCCCGTCATTTCAGGAGTAGATTTCTGAATGTTCCAAACGCAAAGTTCCACCCAAGTTTGGGTATAAGAACATAATTTACTTTGGAAAGATAAGAGTAATCCTCTTGCATATATAATTACTAGTTTTCGGATTCGGTGCCTTTTCTCCGACTATCACTGTGAAACGCAGTGAATTCTAGTTTATCCAGGTCGCGAACTATCTTATTTTTGTCTCCCCAACCCCATGATTAATCAAGACGAAATTAGACGAAATTAGCATAAGCCCGAAGTTTCTCTCAAAAGATGTTCTATGTAAATCATCGAAGAGCCTTCATCACGAACCCCTTATTCAATTGTTGTCGATTCCCTCTCAAAGATGATACGTCAGCAGCGTAACTGCTTCTAGTTGGTTGTGGTAGTTTCGATAGTATGTTTCGTTCGACCACTCATTCTAATAACTTCAATCTTTCAATTCATTGTTGAGTTCTTTGCGGATAATATTTCGCATGCCAACCTATCACTGTCTTCGGATGAATAACGGATGTGAACCGCACACATCACAATCATAATTTTTTTTCTGTAGATAACTACTAAAAAAAAAAACACTCCAAATATCGGTTTTCTTTCATAAAGTTATCAAACTCATTGTGAAAATATTGAATATTATTGGATATAATAGTACATTCGTTTAAAACATTTTTCGAATCAATCAAAAGAATGTCGTAGCACAGCTGTAAATGAATAGAAATATCTGGATGTGAATAGTCAGGATGTAAATATCTGGATGGAAACTCCTGGATGTAAATATCCAGGAGGTGTTACATCGTAAATACGTGTTACATAATATCTCGGCTATGACATTCGATTGATCAATTAGAAAATTATATCAAATAAATGTCCTAGTATTATATATCGTTATAAAGTCTACCAACGTAGTATGGATGTACGCACTGAAGTTGTATCACCGAATTCATTCTACTGCGAACTATAGAACTGATCTTGATTCTTCGACAAAAGGAGGCACGTGTGTTTTAAAACTCGCTTCTTTCGAAGACAATAACAGTATCCAATATCGAACGTTCAGCTAGATGTTTGAAATGATGAAGCAGATAATTCATTGAAGAGAAAGGTCGATATAGTCAACCTGATATATCAATTCTATTGAAGTTATCAAAAGTAATTATTGAAAATTATGGTTTGAAATCATTCATTTTTCCATTATCATATTGAAGAAAAAGGATTGAAGAGCTAGTTTATGTCACATGGCTGTTCATTCCGAGAGACTCGGTAGTCAGACGGTGACCCTATAACGCTTTCGTCCTACTGGTGCTGGTGGATTCGATTCACGCCGTGTTCTTGGGTCCTTCGGAGTCGGCATGCAGGTGTAGGTCCAGCACAAACACAGAGAGCTTATGAAAGGAAACTAGCATTCACCAGAACAAAAAGAAATGAAAAAAATATCCCTATTCAGTTTTTATGTTAGAAAGGAATGCAAATTCTTATTTCGTATACTTGTTCTTCTGTTTTATCCATATAAATAATATGGATAATACTTATTTATGTGGTTGCTGATTTTTGCTATAACGGTTTTTTTTTATATGTATATATATATATATATATTATTTATTTTTTTAAAATTGATTTATTGCCTGTTTAAGATAGTTTATTTCGTATGGTTTTAGCAATAACAGGCTTCTTTCTATATGAAAAACTTTATTCCCGTTGACGTTTCGTTGTATATCACAACTTTGTGAAAACTAGTGAATAATTGAATTGTATGAATTACTATAGATATCAAAATGTGAATCTTATTTTTTAGAGAAATCAAATTAGTTTTTTTTTATTTTCACATATTGATTTTCAGTATCAGAGGAGTATTTCTAGCTTAGCATTTGCTTCGGAAGTTCTAGTCTTCTTCCTATATATATATATATATATATATATATATATATATATATATATATATATATATATATATATATATATATATATATATATATATATATATATATATATATATATATATACATACGTATTGGCTCTCCCTAGCGTTCTAGATTCCTACTCATGACAACAGTTCCGCGAGTGTGAGGCTTTGTAGAGATTTCAATCGAAAACTACAGAAGACTGTCCGCAATGTGTAAGAATAGTCCCATGCCTAATCGCTCCAAAATTTTTCTAAATTCTCTTTATATTCACTCTCGAAAGTGATGGGTTCCTTCTCGTTGACAACATTTGGATAGACAGCTTCCTGAGTTTTAATTGAAATATTTCGATATTTCGATTGAGAGTCTTACTATTTAATAATATGAATCATTGAATCTTGAAACTAGCTATACTTTTGCTCGTCGGGACTTGATCTGGAGCGATTAGGCATGGCACCATTCTCACACATTGCGAACAGTTTTCTATAGTGTTCAAATGAAGTGTCTATTCTTAAACTCGCACTATTGTTGTCATGAGTAGGTATCTAGAACGCTAGGGAGAGTTTATATGTTTTTTCTCCGATAGAGGGAGCTCGAGTGAATTTGCACTGAGAACTATTCCCCTCATTCTGATGTAGGACCTATGGGCGTTTTGGAAGTCATCGATTCTTGATCGATAGCTTAATTCATAATAATGATGAAGCAATTGTACCCTCTTATCATTCAACAAGATTGATGAATTTTTCGGAACGCTCTTAATATTGACTCTCGAAAGTGATGGGTTTGACAACCATTGTGTCTCCCTGAGAGTTTTATTTGAAATATTTCGATTAAGAGTCTCAGTATTCACTATATATATAATTATATATATATATATATATATATATATATATATATATATATATATATATATATATATATATATATATATTTATATATCCTGTTACGTGGTGGGATTATGTGATTTAATCTAAGCGGAAAGTTACCCCAATACGAATGCAACCTAATTTATTGGATCAAATGATTGGTTGAACCCCAATTAAGGGTGAAATCTTTCTCATCCGATTCAAAAAGACCGGTTTTAACTCGAAATACCTTATCCCGACCTCCGATTCTAATTCGGCGATTAATAATAGATGCGTTGATGCTGGAACGACTTGCGCCGCCGCCCGCCTGCCGCCTCTCGCGCGTTTCGGCCGGGGAATTTGACGGTTCCGCGCCGCCCCAGTGTAAGTCGCGCTCTCGGACCGTCTCCGTTTTGCGTGTGTGTCGCAAGTGGTGCGTTCGTATCCTGCCGTCCCTAAGTCGCAGCTGCTGAGTGTGCCGTTGTGCGATGTGAGTGAACAGTGGGTGATGGTGGATCCCCTGAAGGTCTTCTGGGTGTTAACCAATAGTACCTATCTTGGTAAGTCGGTAGTGGAATTATAGTAGTATCGATAAATAGTTTCGAAAGTATCAGTATTAATTTTCTTCGATGAATTTAACGTGCCTAATTGATAATTGTTTCAAACTATGAAATTGATACATCAAAAATTTTTCAAATTCATTTTATAATTGATTGATAGTTTTTAGTTTCGAATTTTCCATAATTTTTATAATTTCTCTTATATTATCTCGAAATGTAATATTATAATCACATTTTGAGTAATAAGTACTCAAAAAAAGTTAGTTTTTTGTAAATTAAATAATTAAGAAAAAAAGATAGGGAACTAATAAATTCTTTATTTGTATAAATCTGAAAATATGTCATGTTTTTACTGTTAATTGAAACTAAATCGAAAATTAAATCATAGTTTGAGAAATTGAGTTTTGACATTTAAGTTTTCCTTTTCAGCATAATGGACTGCTAAAATTGAACAATTCAATTTTTATGAACCTTTCGGTAAAATTGTAGATTTTTCAAAAGTTTGAAAAACATAATGTAAAGTTATTTGGTCTATCAGTTTGTAACATTTTCTGTCTGCTATTGCTGCAAACTACAATTATACCTGTATATATATATATATATATATATATATATATATATATATATATATATATATATATATATATATATTCTGATCGCAGTGTACACTGTCAATCAAAAACCTGACAGAATGACGGCCCAGATAGTTGCATAATATATCGTCAGAACGGCGTAGTTCAAGTTAAAGATGAAAGTACTTGAAGAGATATATAAAAAATTAATATATAAAACACGAAACACAGTTTCGTACACGTTTTATACACCCAAAACATTTGGGAAGAGTCAACACAACGTTGCAGACGACAATGAAATACCGTCCGGCTATTATGAGACTTTTATAGCTTCTGGAACTACCCAGATAATCTTAACAATAAAATAATTATTCTAAGAATTATATTTAATGCAGGCAAACTAAAATTAAGTAAAAGAAGAAACTTACGTTGAAAACCTACACATTTTTTATTTTTATATAACAGCCGTTTACATATGTTTCAAGGTTATTGCCTATCGTCAGAACGGCGTAGTTCAAGTTAAAGATGAAAGTACTTGAAGAGATATATAAAAAAAATTAATATATAAAACACGAAACACAGTTTCGTACACGTTTTATACACCCAAAACATTTGGGAAGAGTCAACACAACGTTGCAGACGACAATGTTAATTCTCGAAAACATTGTACAATTTCGGTATTGTACAATATTGAAAATTGTACAATACCGAAACTTGAACAAATATTTGCCCTGTCAGGGTACTAGTAGGCATACCGGCATAAATATTTGTTAATTTTTTTTAGTTAAAAAACTGACCAGAATGATCAGAAGAATTTTCAAAATAATTTCTCCTCGAAAGAATGGCAAGCATACTCCAGGGTAATCAATTCTGGCAATACCAGAATAGAAATATGATTGAATTATTATATTATCAATCATATTACTTCACTCTTTTAGATAAGATGTTTCGATTTTGCCTTCTGTGAAAAAGCTTTGCTGAATTAAAATCATAGGCTACGTATAAACGTCAGTGTTTGTGTTTCCCTGCGAGTTTAGTGGATAATTGAAAAAATAAATAATGTCAGGGTACAAGTAGGCATACCGGCATAAATATTTGTTAATTTTTTCTAATTAAAAAACTGACGATCAAAAGAATTTTCAAAATGAATTCTCCTCGAATGAATTGAAAGCATACTCCAGGGTAATAAATTCTAGCAATACCAAAATAGAAATATGATTGAATTATTAAATTATCGATCAATTACTTTACTCTTTCAGATCAGATGTTTCTATTCTGCCTTCTGCGGAAAAGCTTTGCTGAATTCAAATCATCGTCTACGTATAAACGTTAGTGCTTGTGATTCTCTGCGCGTTTAGTGGATAATTGAAAAAATAAATAATGTTTAATGTACAAGATCACAAGACGTTCGCGACCGAAGTGAAACTGCATATTCCAAATTAATGACTTCCGAAATGAAAAAACACATCTCTTTTCCCGAAACATAATCCCGAAAATATTCAAATTCTCTTCGAATTCGGTGATCATTTCTTACGTACAATTGATCCTGCAAAAATATAGAACTATAGAATATCGAAATAACTCAATATGAGCTTGGTAAGTGTTGCGATACTTGTACACAGCTGCAATTTCATTCAGTTTTAACAGGTTAATAGCAAATATTGCCACACGAAGAAGAGTTATAGTGACAATATTAAATTCCTCAGAGCTCCACTTAGATATTATAACAGCACATCACATTCAAACTGTCTCATTGTAAAGCGGAACACTTATTTAATCGGAATTAGGGATTTTCAATAGTAAAATGAAATCAGCAACTTGCTTCGATGAAAATTGGCGAATATAATACTTTGATAATTGAATAAATAATTATGTTTATTGACTTCGCGTATATCCTTTGCTGGAACATTTTGAAATGTTCAATTAGACTGAAAGATTTCATTATATAATACTTTCATTAGGAATCTTAAACAAGTTGTTGAAGAAAACTGGAATCAAAAAACGAAATGCAAAATAAAGAGCATAATTCAACAACAAACTATTCATTGAAGTATTGGGCATGAAATAGTAACGAAAAAATTGAGATATAAACGAATCATCAGATGAAAATAAATGATAAAAAGGACACATTTTTAGCTCGAGTACATTTCGAATTGAATTCAGGACATTTTGAATAATAATATTACTCACATTTTAAATTGAATATTAAAAATGGCAACAGATATACAATGGATAAAAAGTTTGAATTTCGTATTTAATTTTTTTCATTTTAAGAATTCGTCATTCATTTTTTTCTTCAATTTTTGTTCATTCAATTTCATCTTATTTTCAATATTTTTCATCTAGTTAAATTTAAATAATTGTTCGTTGGTAAAGCTGATCTCTTGCTGGATGAGGGCCCGTTAGGTATATCCAATATTATTCCAACAAATATGTTTTAATACATTTTTATTATTGCAGACATGGTAATGAATTGATTTCTGAAATGATGAAAGAACTTCATTCCATGAAGTTCCATGAGTTGAAAGAACTTCAACTCATGGAACTTCAATGAAATACTTCGATCTATTTCGTGCGTTTTTCCACAAGAGTTTCCACAAGTTGTATATCTCATTTTCATCGCAGAATATAATGATATGAGTTCATACCAATCAAATTAACTGCTGTATGCCACAAGTGATCACAGTGGCAGGGCGACAGTAAGTAATGTGTAAATCACCGTGTGCCAATTCCATCGAAAACTTTACATGTTCTAATTTTCTTTTTATGTCACCAACGCATGTTTTCAAGTTCTCCTGATATGGTCATATGGCGGTTAAGCTGGCAGTTTTATATTTCACTATTTCAGTTATTTCACTATTAATTCACTATAAATATACACGAAGTCACTGCTCACGAGAACGATGATTTTGGACAAAGCTTTTCTATTGTTTTGAGCCATATTCGAGGAAATACTTCATATTATCGCCCGTTCCAAGAAAGGAACCCAGTAGGGCTGGATCTGAGAGATTTCGGTGTGAATAGTAAAGACATACATAACTCAACCTCGGAATTATTTAGGTTGAAACTTAAATACAAAGGAGGCTGTCGTATAGATATTATGATTGTTTTTGTCTCCTATGCACACAAGTTACAAGACGGTGTTGGTTCAGTTTAGACGAATGCTATGAGTATTTATTACTCAACTAAACCTTCCGTCTTTCGTTTTTGCAGACCATTGAGTTATAGAGTTATTCAAATTTTTTATCTGTTGTTGTGAGATGGTTGTCACACTGGATATGTAGGTTTGAATTAGAAGTGACATCTATTTATGCCTCGGAAATGGTTGAATATTTATAATTCATATTACAACTTACAAAATAAACGTTCAAATATGTTGAATATACCTCTTGAAGATCTTAAAAAAGTAACAAAATCGAACGAACAATAAAAACGAATTGAAACGATATTATCGGATATTGTAATGAACATGAAATACAATGTTTACATAAGACTACTTCAATAAATTCACTATTATATTAATTCATATCTCTTGTCGATATTATTCTTGTCAGTTACTGAATCAACGGAAATACCAAAATATTTCGCAAAGGTAAGACCATGGAGTTATGGATCCAAGCAAACAATCTATTGGAAACCAATTGTTTGGTTAGCAAAATAATGGTAGAGAGAACGATTTGAATTAGAGGTAATAAGAAATACTCGTATAAAAATCACTGACTGAACAATTCTTTATTCGACTAGTTTCGCCTTTTACGGCATTATAAAGAATGAATACATACTACAATATCAACCGTTGAATATTTACAGATCAGTTCGGACCACAGAATACACCCTAAATTTGGTATGTTCTGTGGTTCGGTCCCTGGAGGTGGTAGAGTATAGAACATCAATATTAACTCCGTTCTATGTTCATTTCCATAGAACATAGAGGAACATAGAGGAGGGGATTTCCAAACTATCAGAGATTTAACAGTGGAGAGTGGTTTAGGTCTAACTGATCATTAAGAAGATTGCAGTTATCGGATTTTTGGAGTTTATTCATTTCCATGGCTTCCAGGTAGTTCATATTCATACGTTTTTCACAGTCTTTTCACAGAAAATGAAGTACCTGAAAGCCATGGAAATAATCTCCAATAATCCGATAATTACAATCTTCTCAATGACCTTAACTACTCCCCACTGTTAAATCTCTGACAGTTTGGAAATCCCCACCTCTATGTTCACTCTATGTTCTATGGATAACAAACATAGAACGGAGTCGATATTGATGTATATATTCTACCACCTCCATGGAACGAACCACAGTTCATACCAAATTTAGGATGTATTCTGTGGTCCGAACTGATCAGCAAATATTTAGAGGTTGTCTTTGTAATATGTATTCGTTCTTGATAATGCCGTAAAAGCCAAAACTAGTCGAATAAATAATTGTTCTGTCAGTGATTTTGATAGAAGTATTTCCTATTACTTCTCATTTAAATATGAACTATCACAGAGTTGATTCATCGTACATTGAATTTGAGAACGATTTGTTATGAAACCAAAGATTTTTATGAGAAGAAGCTCAATATCAAATTCATTAGCACGAAGTTTAGGTTCATTTTTGATCAATGATGAAGAAAAAACAGCCGATTAAAAAGAGTGAAATATATGAAATTAATTAAGCTGATTGGGACTCATTCTTATGCGAAATTAGGCGCAAAAACGAGACCCGACTAAAAGAACATGAATTTGCCATATAACATAATAATTCTACTGAAACTTCAGCAGATTGTATTCAAAATAACCAAAAGATGCAAACACATATGAAGAGAAACCTGGAGCGTTTTAAAATACCTTACACTGGTTGGAAAATTAATTGTTAAGACCGCATCGCATGAACTAATCGTAGTTCGAAATGCATCTTTTTAAGTACGCAGTATCTTCCGGTCATAAATTCATTCATTCCGATAGTGGGTTCTGACTTCGAATATTGCTACTTGACAGTTTTTTTGATTGATTAATATAGCTTTTATATATATAAACTGTGAGTGCGCTTATAGGCATTATGTGTTTCGAATTATTGATTATTTAATCGATCATTATCTAATTATTGATGAAATAATTAATTATTAGTTTCACTGCCTATATTGTACATGAATTAGATGAATTTATATACGTCCTCCAAATTTTAGAGCCTGCCAGTGCTATCCCAACATTTCATAAGGGAGTATGTTATGAACACTCTTGATCTTCTGAAATCAATAGAAATTTTCGATTTGCACCGACGGCGAAAAACAATAAAAAATGTATAATAAGACAATATTTGAAATTTTCTCAAATTCCATAAAATATTCCAGAATATTCCAGTTAGCAGATCAGATTGAGTACCTAAGTTTTACTTAATTTACATTCAAGTTTATGTTTTATGTTAAAAAAAAAATTCAATTTCCTTCATTTATTCTTAGAAATCGTATTTGTATATTTGTATCTTTCCTACATTTAGTTGTGAATACCTGACTGAAGAAATTGATTTTCTGTGTTCATCTCCATGTATACGATCCTTTTGTTAAATATCAGGGTATTCTATGGTCCTCTTTCCAAGTTAGTCATAGAACATACCTGGAATGTTCTCTGAAAATAGTTATAAGTACTTACTTTGTAAAATTACACATAGTATTAATCCAGCATTTGATAAAGAAGTAGTACTTCGAAACGTCGTCATGCATATTTTATATTAAATTGTGAGAAAATTTTAAATATTGTTTTATTATGGATATTAATTTTCTCCAAGTATCGGCCTCATCAATTATCAATTATAAATGTTCAAATTACCTTCAGTTCGTCACCATTATTACTTTCCTTGTCCTCAATTTCTTGATTGTAATTACCTTTGTTCGAAATACTTCATTCCGGAAAATTAATAACCTTCTTTTTATAAAATCTTTACTTTCGAATTCTTCGATTTCGAAGGTAATCATCCTCTTCGTCCATATTTCTGCCCCAAGTAAAGATATAAAATATAAGAATATTTGCCATGAGAATGGATTTTAGCTTAGTTTTTGAAAATTGGCGAAGGATTATATGATATTTTGATGCTCAGTCAAATGTTTTAATTAAATTTACATGATATATGATTCCATACAAATTAGGTATGGTCGTTGGTAATGAGAACGATGTTTCATCATATGATTAGTAATCTGATCAGATTACAAAATTGATGATCATTTGCAACTGGAGTTAGAATTTAGGCCCGAACTAATCAATGGAAAATTGGAAACAAAATTTTAGCCCATCTCAATTGAATACAAAAATGAAAATTAGTCGATTAACTATTCCAGTGAAAATGAATATTTTTCTCGATTGATCTTTTATCAAAGCATACATAATGAGACGAGAAGTCATGAAAAAAATTATTAAAACTTCATTCGTGTTCAAAATTCTGAGAAGTGGTGGAATATCCATAGCCTATTGTAATTAATACTCGATAATTCCATAATATCAATACATGCAGATGACAACAACAAATTTCTCATGTTACTCATTCGCGAGTGTTCTACACAGATTGGATTCAAATAGATTGAAACTGTATATTGTTCTTAACTTGTAAGTATTTGGTGTCCTCCATTAATGTGAAATCACTGTTTTAAAACACATATTTCAGGGTATCTTGTGAAATTATATGAAACTTTCAGGATGTTAAATTGAATAACGTGTGTTTTTTTAGAGGTATAGATCTTTAAATTGCAATAAAACAACAATGGATCATTCGATTGACAGGAATTTTCGACAAACAATATCTTGGAGGCCAATTCACAGTTCTAAAACGTAAAATTAGGCGGTCACCAAACGTGTCTTTCAATAAATCGATTGTGGCACGAGTTGTGTGCCTTGTTGCGCCATCTTGTTAAAACCACAGCTCCTGGACATCATGGTTGTTCAATTCAGGAATGAAAAAGTTAGTAATCATGGCTTTATACTGATCACCATTGACTGCAACGTTCTGGCTATCATCGTTTTTGAAGAAGTACGGACCAACGATTCCGCCAGCCCATAAAGCGTCAGTTTTTCTGGATGTAACGGTGTTTTGACATACACTTGAGGATTATCTTCGCTCCAAATGCGGCAGTTTTGTTTGCTGACGTAGCCATTCAACCAGAAGTGCGCTTCATCGCTAAACAAAATTCGCTTATGAAATTCGGGAACAACGGCAATCTCGTTTTGGTTCCATTCGACGAATCTACGCCTTGCTTGATGATCGTTTGGCTTCAATTCTTGCACGAGTTGGATTTTGTAAGCACGCAAAACAAGATCCTTCTGCAAAATCTTCCATAAAATGGACGGACACAGATCCAATTCCTGTGTTTCATGGCGGATGGACTCATTCGGGTCTTCCTCAATGCTACGCTCTACAGTAGCAATAGCTTCTTCTGTACGCACCGTATGGCGTGTCTGGGGATGCGAATTATCAATAAGAGTAAACGTGGTGCGAAAACATTCCATGGTTAATCGAATTAATTGCTCTGATGGACGATTTTGTCAATGATAAAATGGACGTAGTGCGCGATACGTATTCCGCACAGAACCATTATTTCTGAAATAAAATTGCACTATTTACAAGCGTTGTTCAGGCGCGAGTCTATTCATGATGAATAGCCAAAGCAAACTGAGTATAAATCACTTCTCAGCTGTTAAATCGGTCGCCATCTTCAACAGTAATGCCAACTTAAAGTTCTATACCTCTGAAAGAAACACCCGTTATATAATTTGAGTTATTTTAAAAATGATTTTGTTGAGTAAATTTTTTTTCATGACGTTACGTTACACTTCAGTAATATGAAATCAGCTTTTTTATTGTTGAAAATTTGACGCCCATATCAACCAGAGCCTCACATTATAGCTCGAAATCGTACTTATTGAAATTAGTTGAAGGTCTTTAGTGCTGATATCTTCCAGTGGTGAGATGAATTTATGGAGCATGATAGATAAGTTATAAAATTGTTGATTTCTTTGTTTTTTTTCTCGACTATTTTGTAGTTTCGTTATTAATACAGGTACACGTACATTACTACAGTTTTATTCTCCTTTCAATTCCAATTTTTTTTCTGCGACAATATAAAAACGTTTTTAATAGTTCTCTTGAATTTCAAATAATATAATAGGTTATTAATTTTGATAATTTAGGCAAAATTCCAGGAAAATATTGAAATCACTTCACAAATATGAAGGACTTTTCACGTGAAGTCTAGTCTTGACATCAAGTATGTCGAAATGTAATTTTGCCTTTTTCTGAAATTTCTTGGTATTCACTTAATTGATTCGATTTGTTATGAAATATTCTTCAAAAGTGTTCTGGTGTTTTAGGAAAGCTCAATTATCATTCATGAAGGTGTATTTTTGATTTTTTGAATTTCGATGAAATTCAATATTTCAGAGTTTGTATTATCTTGAGATATGCCCTGTTCAATTCATAAATTACTCCAATGAAAAATTACGAAAAGAGTCCAACGAAATTGACATCATTTTATCTGTTCATGACAGGGAATATACTGAAGACATAAAAATAAACCAATAAAATCTGGAAAGTTTCTTCTTTTCGGCTTAACTTCAATTAGAGAGTTTTTGGAGTAGAAAGTTATAAAAATGTCGCATTTTGGAGACGGGCCATTTCGTAGACTTTGCTGAAATATCGAGAATCGATACGTGAAAGCTTGTTTCACGTTCGATAATTAATGAAGCTTCGTTGCCCTTTATCCTATCTTACTAAGAGATAATGTCACAGATGGTACATGATTCATGAAGTAATTAAAGTATTAGGTTTAAAATGAAAAGGGCTGGTGTAAATTTAATTATAATATTATTTTCCAGTATTTTTCGAAGAACTTTTTACCCAATCATATTTTGTTCTGTCTTTAGGTATTGGTGATACATATGTTAATGAGCATTTTCATTAAACAAACAAGTGCTGTCAAAATCAAACCGAAAATATATTTTCAGTATTTTTTCTCAATTTTTTTCATTTACCTTCCTTTTGTTCATTTATTCGTATTTTTTGTGGTGTTTTCAATCTTCCTGAAGTCGCTTGCATTTTTAATAAATGACACGTTTGGTTTATCTCTTGGTTAAATATTATGTTAGAAACTATAAAATTAAAAATTAACACACTTGACTTAAGTTTCACTGAATACATTAAAAACTCTACATATGTTTCGGTTGGTTAACCCATTATCGAGAGTATTCAATATTCTGTTGCGATATTCTATATGCAATATTGTATACTCTTGATAATGAGTTAACCACCTGAAACATATGTAAGTTTTTAATATAATCAGTGAAATTCAAGTCAAGTGTGTTAATTTTTAATTTTATAGTTTTTAACATAATGTTTCACTAAGAGATAAGCAAAACCTCCTTGTCATTAAATTAAATTAAACTCTTGGCTTAATGTTTCACGATTATATTTAACAACATGAATGTACCAACATGCTTCGAGCGTGAGCTCATTTTCAGTCTTTCAGTCTTGAAAATGAGCTCACGCTCAAAACATATTGACAAGTTCGTATTGTTAAATATAATCGTGAAACATTGAACCAAGAGTTTAATTTAATTTAATATAAGCGAGAATTCAATCTCACTTCTTGTCATTTATTAGAAATTAATATATCCAATATATTTGATATATTGAAGATATTCGCTAAAATTATTAATAGTTATTAAGATGGCATGAATATAGACATAATGAATACTGTAACAGCATTGACTGAAAAATCGTTGGCTAATTATAAAGAACCCATTGTGATATGAATTATTCGATTGAATGCTTGGAAACCACGTAATAAGTAATAAGTTGTCATAACGACTCACTTCGAATAATCTTATAATTTTACTGCAATATCTCGAAATAGTTTTCACAAAGATATTTCCTGGATTGATTTATAGAGAAAATGATATTGGAATTTTAACCCATTGAAAATGTGGATGCGAAGGACGGAAAATTATTCATTTTTCATCAGAAGGTCAGTTTTCAATTATTTTCGCGATATATATTAATATATTCACGGGAAGTGACAAATAACAAAATGGGAGTTTTATGCCGGTTACAATCGATCTGAGGGTATTTTTGTCAAACTCTCAGACAAATGTATTTTTCTCCGATACGTTTCAACTCATAGTGAATATTCATATTTTTCATACGATTTGAATACAAATATTTCTTGTGAATTTTTTCCCATGAGCCTAACATGACTTCAAAACGAAAAATTGCACACACATTGTTGCATTCGATGATCACATTATATATTTAATGTTAAAACAAATAATGTAGTGTGCAGAAGATTCTTCCACAAATTTAAGACAGTGTCACCATGTATTAGTAGATACTGATGAATTTTTTGGTGTCCATGAAATAGAGTTGCATATATTCATGAGTTGGTTCACCACGTATGCAATGAAGTTGACATATTCACAAAAAATTTGCATGAAACTTTCAGAGGAAGTGAATAGCTTTCATAAGTTCTTACTCATGAAATACGATCTTCTTATTTTCGAATTTCAAACTTATAAACGTTACTTGCATGGTTTGTGGGAACTCTTAGAATATGTAAATTCCAAAGTTTAAGTATAAACCCTGAGGATGGAATGATTTTTCTGAAATTCTGTCG
The DNA here is from genome assembly GCA_030704895.1 of Henosepilachna vigintioctopunctata. NCBI lineage: Eukaryota > Metazoa > Arthropoda > Insecta > Coleoptera > Coccinellidae > Henosepilachna > Henosepilachna vigintioctopunctata. The sequence continues at coordinate 4,449,665 of JARQZJ010000003.1, read as the reverse complement.
TAGATATTCGCTGAAATATTTTGCAGAAACTCCACAGGCTCCTGCATTTTTGTGAGTTCTCTAGACGCATTCAACTCAAAATATCCGTAAATATTATCCCTGAAAAATAACGCTATAGAGATACAGTAAAAGATTTATTGAGAAAGCGAAGTCGAATGAAAAATGTTGGGGTTAAAGTGTATTTCCTCCAGTGGCGTAGAATTTGAGATGAATCGGCTAGTTACTCCTATGTTACGCTCCTGGTGGCAGTCTTTTCATTTTACATAATTTATTTGGTATACATTACCTATACTGCCATTTATATTGCTATCATCTTCAAATGGCAGTATAGGTAATGTATACCAAACAATGTATGTGAAATGAAAAGACTGCCACCAGGGGCGTAACATAAAAGTCACTAACCGATTCTTCCCGAATTCTGCGCCACTGAAGGAATTACAATTCAACCCCAACATTTTTTTTTTGACTTCACAATAGCAATATATAAAATGCTCACATAGTACTGCCTCAAAATAAATTTGAATTAATCGTTTCACAATATAATGTGACAATGTAATTCCGACAGGAAGTATATTTCATATGAGTTTTGATGAAACTTATGTTTCATTAGTAAAAACTTCTGAATAGAGAACCAGGAAATACCTGAGCCAACACAGTTGGCACAAATACATCACCATGCACCAAGTCATTGCGTTGAACCTCAAACTTACCCAAACTAAAAGCAGAAGTTATTTGTACACACCGCGCCGCCAGAAATCTAAAAAAACGATAACTTCAAAGTGTACTGAAAGACCATCATTATTATTGATGGGCCGGTATCTCCTAACATACATCATTTTGTTGTGAAAACTGATGTGTTCTAAATCATGATTTGACGTTCGACATGAAAAAAATTTACCATGTGAAGTCAATTGTGATAACACCTCTCATAAGTTCTGTTTACGGGCTCTTAGAAAAACAATCTCTTTGATAACACTAGGGAACAGCAATTTTGTTGTCTTAGATCTGTGACTCGTTTTGACTGAATTTTAGTCTCTGAATTTAAAAATGTTATCAATTTTTCTCTATCCCGTCAAGTTTTTAAACTACAGGATACCCTCTCTTTACCCTGAAAGTCATACAAAATGGGCATATAGAAGAAAATAAAGTTGTACTAACCAAACATATTAGAATATTTTATTCATTCAAAGGTTATTATAATATTAAAAGTTAAGTTCTGTTTATACAAAAAATAAAAAAAGATATTACGGTAGAAATATTTGCTTATAACTTTTCCCAGAATGTTCAATCTGGGGACATTCTCGCTTGATGCTCCAACAGTTGTCAGCCATCATACTGACATTCCATCTAACTTGATACCTTGCCTTTATGACCTTCAAATTTTTGAACAACGTTTTGAGCTATCTATAAACAATCGGTATTAAATTGCGTTAGTCTGACATTTGCAAGTCTTTCATGAAACCAGCTACGTTATGGCAATACACAAATATATCAGCACTCCAAAAGAACTGCAGAAATGCACTTTCTCTCGATCGAAAGTAGGTGACTTTAGATCCTTTCTCTAACAAGTTTTTTTCGTGCAGTCTTGATGCTAAAAAATCTGATGCTTTTTTGGATATTCCAAATCACGTACCAAGTCATTTAACTCATGCTGATTAAGTCCTCTACGAACAGAATCATCGTCAACTTTAAAATCTTTGTTGCTGGGAGCACTTCTATCGTCGCTCAACTCATCTTCTCGTATTTCTAGGGGCTGATTCTTCAAAAACTGGCATTGAAATTTCAGCTGACGACGGGCGTAAACGGTAAAGGATAATCTTTTTTATATTCGTTTTTTTTTGTTGTATCATGCAGTTTTCACAATACAAAAATAACAATCATTTTAGAGGTCTTTGGGTTCTCGCCGAATTATTGGTATACAAAACGGAAGTTTACCACGTGTTCCTTTCGTCTACATTCTCAAACACTCTAGTATGATATGCGCAACAACTGTAGAAAAAAACTTGACGTGATAGAAAAAACTGATTAAAGTTTTAGAATCAGTTTGTCAATTTACCTCGAAACAGCCTAAAAATTGAAGTCAACAGAAATTATGTTAAAAATTGTTCACAACCCGAAAAGACTTCATACCACATTCCTGCACTGAAACGCATGATTCCAATGTAGCAGTACTCATCTGCCCAGGGATATCCATCATCTTCCTAAGCGGTAGAGAAAAATACATATGTTTATTTTAATATATTGTATTATATCATGACATTTGCGATATTAAATCAGATAATCGAATAGTAAGCATATTATATTCCAGTCATCGAAGCAATGTATCTTGAATATGAGGAGCTCTCTATTATATAATCCGGTAAACAGTGCTCCTGTCCCATATATAAGCGCTGGTTCGATATCCGGAATCGTACATCTCGTTGTTTGTTTACCGAAGCCAGCTCGATTATCTGTTGTCCCAAGAATTTATGTCAGCTGCTGACTGTGTGGCGCAATAAAACAGCGGGTCGGCGATTTTTATTTGGTGTCATAAAAACAATTACCATAGTGCGAAAATATATGAAACCATTCAACTGGCGAGAATTAGGGTTTGAGCTCCGGTCTTTCCATTATTTCACCCTTTGGTTATTACAGTAACTTTTCGTCTCGCATCCTCGCTCCGAGCTTGGATGACAAAATTACCGGAATATTGTCCTTTTCGCATTAAGAAAGCTTCGTTTCGTATTACTTGAATAAGACGTTGCAGACTTGTCTTTGCCTTCTTGATGTCGTTCTTTAAAAATGCAATTTCATTTCAACAGAAAGGGAAACGAATTACCAAAAGTCTTTTCAGTTATTTTTTTACAGCATTTTATTCATGAATTCCTTAATCATTCTGGAATTCGTACTATATTAAACTGTATAAATGTTTTCATTTCATCGTTAGTGTAGAGTTTATAGATTTTCGAGTAGTTTCTCAACTCTTTCGAAATATTAACCATTCAATTTGTAGTTATAATCAAAAAATATTTGTCCAAATTGCTTCAATTGCTTATTTCTTCAATTGTTACTCAAATCATTCAAAACTTTCAATCTTTTTATTGTAAATATTGAATATTTTTTGTGTTTTCACACGGTGTTTCATTAATTCCGTTCATTATACATAAATATTCCATGTACTTCTTCATATATCTTCATATCTATTTTATGATATTTGTCTTGTGAATATGTCGATTTTATAGATTTAATGTTGATCATTTACAAAAAAATTTTGCAATTTTTACCAATTTTATCGATATGACTCCAAAGAATGTATCGTTTCGCTTATAGTATAACCAGATAGAACATAATGTATTTTTTCACATGTTTTTTCATTATGAACTAGTGTTTTCCTGGTTCGGGTCTAAGGGTTGGAATTTCTTCCTAACGTTTCACTAGCTCGAGTGGCGAGCTTCTTCAGAAGTCGTTCCATATCTGATTCTGGAAGTAGACTTTCCAATTATATCGTCCTTTTTCCTGATATAAACGAAACAAAACAAAGTTCTATTCAATACTTCCTAAATATATTTTTTCGATGATAAATAAGGATTTTGAAATATACAAACTCACATTTTCAATTTCATATTTTATTGCTGAAAAATTGATCACGATAAAAATATGTGATTTAGCTTTGGAACTACTCAGATTGAATTATTGTTTTTGGAATATGAATTGCTCATTGACATTGTAATCTACGACCAAATGGCATATTGGGAATTGATAAAATTTATTGCTATTTCCGGAAATATTCAAGAACCAATTATCAATACCTTTCCAATGAGATACTCTTGATTAATTTTGCATTGTCACAGTCCTTGCCAGTAGATAATAAATCTCGGAATGTTTTTCTGTTCTAGTTTCTACATTCTCTATACAAACTTTCCATCCTTCGAATGGACTTTGTGAATTTGGTTCGTAGCAATTATAGAGTCGAACAGTAATTTTCCTCTAATTGTCCAACTATTTCACGAAATATTCTCAAACAACTTCTGAATAGTTTCATTCCGACACAGTCATTAAAACTGTCGTTTTGGCATATTGCCCCATTTTTAACTCCGCTATGAGACAATCCTGAAATTCAACTAGATGTTCGACCACATCCAGCACTCCAGCTTTATACGTAATTCTTGGTCCCCTCGAATAGGAACACAAAAATTCAAAATCTCGCTAGGTACTCGGAAAAGTTACTTTTTATTACCGTCTGTGAATTTATCGCTCTCCAGAAGTTCAAGAGAAAAATGACGAATAGCTCATTTTCCGGCCTTAAAAAACAGGGCTTACCTAACAGGACGTATTACCTCTTGGATGAATTTATTACTTAATTTAGCGGAAAATATTCTTTCGTAGTAGTCGTATTATTCAAACCGATAATTACAAACTTTTCACATTTAATTTCTGTTCTTCCGTTAGTGGAAATGTCAATTGATGAGTTGGAGTATTTTATGATGAATCCTAACGAATTTTTTCCTAAATTGTCGTTAATTTTCCCCGAAAATAATTTTTACTTTTTGTCTTATCTGCAAGCATTGAATTTTCAAAGTGAAGGTGAGTCATCATATTTGATGATATTATTTATTCATCTCATTTTGATACGATTCATGTTTCAATAATTCATCATCAGGTTCCAACTTCGAGTACCTTTTCTGTAGTTATAATGAATTACCTACCTTTCACTATGTCTTATAGAAACATCACAGGCTCATTTAAACATAGTTCCTGGTTTCAAATTTATATTGATATGGAATATTCTAAAAATTGTAGGGATCGATTTCATTGATTGATTGTATACAGAAGTAATTTTCACCTAACACAATAATTCATCGATAAAGTTTGTATTGATATCAGTTCAACGAAATGTTAGCGAATTGTGTCTTCTTGAGTAATAATCTCTTTTGTTTTTCCATTGTGTTTTCTCACAATACCTTTTTTATAATAGGATAATTCAACACTTGAATTTGATTCACACTCAACTACAACCATTAAATCTTTTTTTTATTTTAGTTTCATGACCTTGAATAGTTTACCACTAAGTCATCTGCATTTTGAAATTAACTAAGTAAAAGTGGGTTTGAGAGTAACATACTTTAGAGAATTTTCATTGCTTCAGGAATCGAAATAATACTCCATTCTTAAAACTTCTTAAGTCATTATAAGAAATAATTGCATCTATATTAATAGGATCTTCTTTTATAATGAAATATATGTGATCAAGCATTCATTTTCTTTCATTTACGTAATGTGGACAGACCATAAATATGTGTTCTAATGATTCAACCTCTGCACAGAAACAAAGTGGGGATGACTTCAAACCTATTCTATGCATATGTTCCGTGTACATTCCCCATTAAATCTTGGAGTCGTAAACGTATATCCATATCTCACCTTGCATTAAAAATCAGATTTACATTTCAGCATTAGTACTCATAAAGCATTGTTCTTATGAAACTATCAAAGAATTGTTGAAAATCGGCAACCGTAATGTTACGATCTATTGAGGAATGAACAACAATATGAATAATATTACCATACTTTCTCTCAAATATATGAAATCATTGAATAGCCATTTAATAATTGAATTTTACATATAACTGTACATAGTTTCAAAGCAATGAGTATGTATATATTTGAAATATAGGACTTTTTATAATACAGGACGAGAAGATACTTTTCGTGTAAAATACTGAACAATTTATATTTTTGTCCATTTTGAGCACTTTATATTTTAATTCGTGAGATATTTTGAGTTTAATCGTTGAAAGAAATGTTGAAGAATTATAATACTACGCTAGAATTGTAATTTTGTACTAATGGCATTCTAACTTTGCGCTGTCTTTCGCCTTGAATAATCTTTTTGCACATTATGTATTATTATATAGACTATTGATATCTAAAAAATCTTTAAATGAGAGATAATAAGAAATACTTCTTTAAAAATCACTAACTGAACACTTCTTTATTCGACTAGTTTCGCCTTTTACGGAATTATCATGAATGATAATTTATTTAACAATATGTATAGTCAACATGTTTCGAGCGTTAGCTCATTTTCAAGACTCAGTCTTGAAAATGAGCTAACGCTCGAAACATGTTGATTACATATTGTTAAATAAATCGTGAAACATTAAGCCAAGAGTTTAATTTATTTTAATATTCAATTATGTTTCACCAAGAGTTAAGCGAGAATTCAATCTCATTAATTATCATGAATCTTCAGGAATGATCAAGAATAACAATTCATTCGTGATAATTCGTAAAAGGCGAAACTAGTCGAATAAAAAATTGTTCAGTCAGTGATTTTTAGACAAGTATTTACTTATTAACTCTCATTTAAAAATTAACTATGATAGAGTTGATTCCTCGTCCTTTGAATTTATTGAAAAAATTTCTGTTTAAAGGTGTTGGGCAATGAAGGTTCTTCATCATATTGTCGAACTTCAAATTCAAATTCTGAAACAAACGATGATTAATTGAAGTTAAAAAAGTGAAATTGAACTAACCGTTCGCAAGTGAAAAGTGAAACGTCGTGTAACTTCGATTTCTGATTTCAACCATTCGTCTGTTCATAGGCGTTATGAATCAATTCATTTAATTTCAATTCATATTTATTCTCTTTTATTTGTTTGATATTTATGTTTCAGCCCTCAGAGCATTAATAAATTATCAATCTTTTCAGTTTATTCCGTTTAATTTCACCATTGTAACTCCAATTAATCATAGTTTGTTCCAGAATTTGAAATTACTATATAGGCAAAACTCCGACAATATGATGAACTAAAAAAACTTGTCGAATATCTGAAATTCATTTTCAACGGCGAATATCGAAAACAAAATTGCTCCCTAGACCTATACTATTGAAAAGGATATTGTCATAAAACGTGTATGAATTGCTAGTGTATCATATATTGAACCTTGACAAAGCATTGAATTCAATCGAAATACTGAAGCATAAAGATTACCAAATATATGATATAATCAAGTATATTGAGCTGTTTTTGTGATGCTGAAATATTATTCACAACTTTACTTTCCGTCAAGAATATATGTTCAAGAACTAGATAAAATTCCTTGAAAGTCTTCTGGGACGCATAAGTTATAAACAAGCTAATTCATGTTGTGAGGTCTAGCTAAAGTTTAGGGTTTATAGCAACTTCAAATTGGAATGAAATCACACAACATCTCGGCAGAAGTTTCGAGCTTTTGATGTATTCGCGACTTAGCAAAACACAATTCACGTTTTTTACGGGCGACATCCTTTATGACGTCTTTCTCTCTCACTCAATGAATCCTTCATTGTGCTACACGCTTTTATGTCCCACTTAGTTTTATCGCTACGGAACAATTACCATACATTATTCTCTTATCTTAGGTGATATTAAAATGGCTGTAAATGAGAATACAGACTTCGTAAACTAACTTGATTTTTCGACAAACGTTTGATAATTTACATTTAATCCTACTTATACATTTTTGAACCTTATCATATAATCACTGATGATATTAACACTAGAATGCCTGGAAAATTGTCTTGCCCAGAAAGACAGTGAGGGGTCATTCGACGTCACACACAAAATATGAGTTTTATCTTAGTGCATTGAGTATTACGTGGGAAAACATTCGAAACTAATTTCGAATTGTATTGTGAACGTTAGTAATGTCTCAAACTCATTCAAATCTACTGAAAGTTTTGTCAAATACATAATTTTCCTTGATACTAATGTCCATATAATCATTTTCTGCCATAAGTAGAAAAACAGTTAGGTTTTTTCTTCTACCTGCTACTGGAGAGTGCATCAGTATTTGTAGTTATAATGGAATGATAACAGGTTCCTTCGACAGTTTACCGTGTTCTCCAGGTAATAATGAAATCTCGTTTATGTACTTTTTTGTTTGTCACCTCTACAATGCCATGATATTTTACGGTGTTCGTATACCCATTCGTGTGGATTCTATACTAGAACTGCTTTACCACAGTACTCAATGATATCATATTAGTTTCATCCATATCGTTCGCAATTTGCGTTGCAATGCGATCGTCACCATACCTTCCTACCACTTTGTTGTTTTTGATATTGTAGCATGTATAAAAATTGAATTTCTGTTAATTTAGGAAGAGAAAAAACATATTTCACGTTTCTACATTTCTGTTATCGAGTTTAGATAATTTTCCAATGTCATGTTATCACTTTATGCGTCACTGCTTGATCAGCTCGGTTCGAAATGATTTGCCTCGTTATTGAAATCGATTCTATATTCTTCATCTTCACTCACTCACCGTCCAATTCATCTTCATGTAAAAATCGTAAAGCCAATAATATTTGATATGTATTTGATGTACGTCTAAAGAACCGAAATGATACTGTCTGCACTACGAAGTGTGTAGTTGAAATACAAATTACTCTTGCGGCTAGGGATGGCGATCTGAGATCGATTTATCGAAAGATCGATTTTTCATGCCAAAAAAATCGATTTTTCAAATCGATATGTAGTACTGGATCGATTCATTGGATCGATACATTACCCCTTGAAATCGACATTCGATTTTTTTTGTTTTGTTCATAGCCGGTTCTTTTGAGACAACACAGAATAGTATCACAGAATAGTATCACTATTCTGTGATCACATTAGCACGCCCCACCAGCAACTGTCAACATATAAAAGGCTATCAACCAATAAAAATGTAACCGATACATTTTGAAAATAATGTCTTATTTTCTACCTTATCTAATATTTTGATGTGGTAATAAAAATGATTGTTATTATCACATTCCCTGATGAAAAGATCGTTAATTATAATATTTGTTTTGTTTTTAATGAAATTAATTCAGATTTAAATTGTAAAAGCAAATTTGAAAAAAGATCGATTTTTTAGAAATCGATCTTTTAGACCTCGATTCCTTGTGGGCGTCTTTTTTCGACTGCTGGACACATCGCAAAAGATGAGCGGAACCGCTTGGATCCCAGTAGACTTGACAGATTGTTGTTTTTGAAAAATTTTGATATTAAGCATTGGGAATTATAATAAAAATCAAATATTTACTTTGTAACTAATACATGAAAATAATGCCTTGTTTTCTACCTGATCTAATATTTTGATATGGTAATGCAAATAATTATCGCATTCCCTGATTGAAAGATCGTTAATTATAATATTTGTTTTGTTTTTGATAAAATCAATTGAGATTTACGTTGTTAAAGCAAATATAGAAAAAAGATCGATTTTTTAGAAATCGATCTTTTAGACCTCGATTTTTTTGTGGATCGATTCAGCAAGTCACGATTCGAATCGATTCAAAAAATCGATCTTTTTTTGAAGAATCGCCATCCCTACTTGCGGCCAGCGACTGCCGTACTCACCGTAACGTCACAGTGGGATTTCGTTCTTCGTTTGCTTACACTTACGTCGCGCACGAGCTCTGTATTCTTCTGTATTGTGCATCATTTGTTTGTCATAAAATGACTAAAAGCAAGCAAATATTATTGTCAGTTCAAGAAAGAATTGAGATATTAAAAGTTTTTGATGAAAAATTTCAAACCATAAATGAAACTCAGTTAGCTGCTGAGCTTCAGTTACCAGTGTCTACGTTACGTACCATTTTTAGAATAGAAAAAAAATCAAGGAAAAATACAGATTAGTAGTATACAGAAATGTGCAGAGAAGATAGCAGAAGGTAGTAAAGTTTGATGAATTAGAAAAGTTTTGGTGAAGGGGCTTCATCAAGCACGAGCTTTAAAACTGTACCTAAGTGGCCTCATAATATGCGAAAAATCGCGAACAATTGCTGAAAGCTTGCAAAAAATTGCTTTATCACTTCAAAAGGCTGAATAGATTGGTTTAAAAATCGGCACGGCATTGTATACTGTCAAATCAGTGGGGAATCGGAGACAGTGCCACAGCTAGATGTTGATACATGTATGTCAACACTACCCGAATTGTTGCAAAATTACGAACCGCGAGACCTTTTTGACGCAGACAAATTTGGTTTCAATGAATTGAAAATATTATTCAGAGTGTGGATAGCACACAAGAAGGCACACGCCCAGGCAGTTAATCAGCAGTTAATGATTTAAGACGCAACTTCATTGAATCAAAGCGAAGGACCACTGTAAAAGTTAAATTACTTCAAAATCTTGTAATTTCTAATGCCTCAAAATATAACAACGTAATTTTTTAATGTATAATTAAATATGTAAATCTGAAATAATAATACAACATAATAAGTTGTATAAGTATGTTTTATTTCAATATCCCGCATAATACGCTTTCCCGCTAAGACACATTTTTGGTTGAGTCCCTGTGGAATAGTCTTAAACGGGTTTTACAGTATTTTGAAATTTCAATGAAACTTACAAGATGAAATATAACAGAAAGAGTTTGGAAATTATTGAACGCTTAAATTTGAAATGGGTGAATTGACCTCCCCTCTTTCTAATGTTTAAAAACCGATCTCATTTATGTTATTGCCGCACATTAGGGGACATAAATTAAATTTTATCCAATATTTTCAAGAATTTTTGAATATCGAATTTATCGAGAACAACCGATTATTCTGCAACGCAGATTTATACGAGTATATTGGGGTATTTGGGATTGAATTTTTCAATGTTTTCATTTAAATTCATGTTAAATAGTTCTCACGTGCAATGTCTCATGTTCAGCGAGTGAAAGATATTTTTTGGTTTGCTCCTTCAATTTCATTCTACCACGTAAACGTTACACGTTCTCTAATGATTTTCGTGACTGGACTAAACCGAGCATTCACAGATATGTAAGTATGTACATTCGAGATATAAAGGCTAGTTACGAATGCGGGTGTTGCATACCAGATATCATATTTCTCGAATTACTGGAGAGTTTTGTAAATTAAATTCACATCGAAGAATTTCATACCACTTAGTTTGTCATTCATGTATATTAGAGGAAGTTATTCATTCTGAATTTACTCTTCTTCCAATTAATAACCATTCAACATACATACATATGATAATATTTGTAGATATTTTCTGTTAAGTATTAGGTGTGATGACTCTTTTCATCGAGTTTCTTTGATAAATCCTGAAAAGTTATTGTGAGAAATTCTCACTCAGTAAAACCACTCGACGAATGGATATTTTATCGCTAATAATCGTATCATTCATTCTATACTTCATCATCTCTTATCGATAATCTTAATCGATAAAAAGTCGATACCTAAACTTAATATATATTAAGACCAGAGCCGATAATTTTTGAAATCACGGAAAATTATAGTATGACAAAACTCATTGCAAAGAAAAAATAATATAAAGAAAATGAAAGGATAATAAAATAAATATATAAATGAAATCATTCACGTGCGAATTGTGGTCCGGAATTATAAGGGGGTGAGTTTTTGCGCCTAAAAAATTTGTATCAATTTCCCGGCAAAACTACAAGTCCTATGGAAAAAAAGTTGAATGGAAAATTTGTAGGTTATAAAAAGTTTTACAACATAAGTGCTTTCATTTTTTAACATAACCTCAGAATTGATGTGAAAAATTCAATATTTGGTGTTTTGTTTTTATATTTTGAAAATTGCATATTTTCTCGAAATTTGGTGAAAACTTACGTTTTCATATTCCATTGTTGTTCAATTTCAATTTTTCATGTAATTTTTTCTGTTCAATGTATTTCACCTTATTCCGACTCGATATCGAAAAATTTTTATCGTGAGAATTTTCGATCGAAACAATATTTTCAGACCTATCGAGAACTTGATGACTCGATTTTGAAGAACGATATGAGTGATTCCAGCTCGAGTATCCACTTTGCGTAATCCTTATATAAAAAAAAACAGATATGTTGCTTCTAACTGAACGTGAGGATTATAGCGTGACAGTAACGCCTTCGTTGAATTTTATATATTTTCATTACTAGTTACAATGCCACGAATTCGAATTTTTTTTTATTAATTCTTGCCTCTCATCCCTTAGGATAATTCTTGGTCGTGTTTCGTATTTGAATATACTCATGTCAAATTGAATTATTCATCACAGTGAGAATTATGTGTAGTGAACAATAGTTGAATCAACATGAAAGAAATGGTAAGTCTCTGACCGGAAAATTAGGTAATGGGACTCGGAAAAGTCATGAGAGCTAGTGACAATTTCCTCGCATCTAACTTTATCAATAAACGATGTGGTTACTTAGAGTGGAATGAAGTCTGGTGTATGCATTTGTGTTTGAATTAGTTAACGAGCTGTGCGAAAGCAAAGGGAAATTTTCGAGCGGTAATGTACAATACATTTTACTGTTTGTTCGTTACAGTCATGTTTTTCTAAGGTAACCATTCTGAATTGTGATATCCTGTGACGTTTTCATTATAATGTTTCGTATACTGATCGAACAGCCTGAACAAAATTTCGAAGTTCGTTCTGAGAATAGTAGGCTGAATTAATAAACATTGAAAATGAAGTTATTTTGTTTCATTTGCAACCAGTTTTCATATTTACAGTAGGTACATGGTAGGTTGAATTTATACAAATATATTATTTTCATGAAAACATGTTGGTATATCTATAAAATATAGAGAGATATTCGTATTTTCATAAGTTATTTTAGTGGATATGTAGTATTATTTAACTATCATCGAGGAAATTATTTACCTATTGGGTAGTATCGTTGTGTGTTGATTTTGAATTTATCGATGTGCGTGAACCATTTCGATATATTCAGGAAAATGCTTAAAATATACTAAATGAGCTTTCCAGTAGTTGTGTTTTCCTCATGCATTATATAAAGGTATGAATTATATACTTCGAATATTTGCACGTTTATGAATGTTGATTTGCACAACATAATCGAAATAGTTCAATTTTTTAAAATTATTTCGATTCGAGAGGAATATTACCATTATGAGAATGGATTCAAAATACAAAAATAAAGAATATTACTTATAATACTTACTTCCGTAAGTAATATGAGACATACATACAAAGAAAATGGAAATGTGTCTTGAATATAGAAAATATCTATGGAGCAAAATCAAAGTGATATAATATAAAATACGAGTAACATAAATAATGAAATTATAACTTCAAAGTGGGTCATTCAGTCGAAGTCTTTTTTACATTATCATTGAATGTTACAAAACGTTTTCAAACCAGAGAGATAAATTTTTGTCTAAAATGGAATATTTGAAAAATGAGATTCATTAAAATGAAATAAATGATAATGCCAAAAACATGAATGCGATGTAACCTTGTTGTCATCATTGGAGATGAAATATAATAACTGAGACCTATAAGCCAACAATCAGACTAATAATAGACTTCATGTGTATTGTTTGTACATTATTGATATTACTTTTAGTTAAATTTTTTTATAAGTTGTAAACTATATTGTATTTTGCCATTCAGTAATTGGCCCAAGCTGTTGAGTGGTGTATTTGTGAATAAATGAATAAATAATAGAATCGAAGAATCTCGTATATTACCCAATCGAAAATCAAGAACCTTGAAGAAGCACCAGTGTCATGGAAAGAAAGTACAAGGCATAAACATGCGGGTATTTCTTATCAAGTTTCAGTTAAAACATCTCATCAACCAAATTAACGCATTTGAAAATCTTTCTGATTTTCATTAAACCTAGAAGTATGTGAGGATTGCGTAACAAAGCAACATTATCCCTTGTGAACAAATAACAAGAGGAAAAATTCGATACCTACTCTACCTTCAAGGAATTAGATGAACTAGCTGAAAATATTTCAGTTGAATTAGAAGTCCTTTGGACGTTAGAATTATATTGCCGACGTCGCACACAATACAAATGATGAGTGCTCATTCAAGCATCCATTTCAATCTTGTCTGTCCAGTGCTAGATGTCTGCAGCACTCATTTTGGATTTCTTTCTGCTTAATACGCGAAAAGAGAACTGAGATGGGCGAAAACTGAGGAATATTTATTCTGAATGGAGCAGAAGGAGATATATATAAGGAGGCCCATATATTTTCAGACTTCTGATGGTTTTGCAAATCATATCAAAAAGTTGAATATTTTGGGTCGAATATCGATTCCAGAAGTCCGAAGATCTAGCTTCAACCAAATAAACGATGCGTTGTAGAGATTAGAAATCCAATCGTTCTGATCATTGTATACTTAAAGTCAACATTGAATGATATTTTTTGAGATACAATTGTAAATAAAAATCTAAATGAATCAATGAATATTTCCAGGTTTTTTATAGCAAGAAACGACTCTTTTACTCACTCCAAACTTGATCTCAAAACGAGGTAGTATCAAAATTTTCGTAACATTCTCTACATCTTAATAAAATAATCAATGGGATCGGAAATCTACCTTATGTTGCTATAATTATTCTTAGTGGCTAGATTTTTCGAAAGCTCATTATTTTAGGGGTTTGAATTGTTTTTGGAATCGGTGAAATGCAAAGCCGCCAGCTTGGTACAGGCGATAAACCGTATGTCCATTTGGATAATAAAAAGAAGATAAGTAATTAGAATCATTTGTTACATTGTCACAACAAACACGCACTCTGCTAAATTGGCGCGAATTGTATGTGCAACTAATCCACGGATCTTTCATTACTTCGGCAAATAGCGCCCTGCAAATATATACAGAACGCTTGGATCCACAAATCCGTCTATAATTCATTTCATTACGACGAACAGTTAAAATTTGAAAAAAATTTTTGATCAATAAAGTACACAATTTTTTGCAAAGTACACAAATTACACAAAGTCACGAAATATTATGATATGTGTCCCTTATAAATTTATTTCAATAATGCTCTCTGACACAGCTCTACAAATACATACAACTAATATCAAACCTGTTTTAAAATCGAACCATTTTGCAATAATGTTTTTTCTTTATATAGGCATTACCCTGGTCATGTGATGACATGACATGACATGATGTCATGTGTCCCCCTAGATGGAGGGGGATACTAACCCCACTCTTTACAGTAGATCATGACCAGGCTAATTCTTAGTATCCTAACTAATATTACAATGTCTATTAATCACGGTTAATAAATCACAAGTAAAACTGAATCCGCTTTTCCCCTAAGTATCAGGTATGCGGCATTTACTTAAATACGATTGCACTTCATGGAATTTGCCTTAACACATATAATAAATACTCCAATTTCGTTAAAAACCTCTTTGGTAGATGCGTTTTTAATAAAAAAAAATTATTGAAAAATCAAGAATATCCTATGAATTCTAGTAATGAGAACTATTGAGTAACATGCGCCGGTACGGCTCCATTGAAAAAAGAACGAATCATAAAGCACCGAATGTTTTGAAGTAGGGCATACGGTAGGACACGTTGCTTCATTCTTTGATCAACAGGCACAATACATGAAACCTAAAACACTAGCAAAATTATTTGTATATCGTTGTTCTTCTGTCCAATAGCGCTTTTCACGAAAACTGCATCGGTCAATACTGACCCATCGGTCTTTACTACTGACCGTATTTATGAATACATTTTATTTCAGTCGAGATACATATCTTTTGATTTCGATTTTCTTTCCGAGTTGAAACCTCTTTATATATTTATTCTCCTTATCGTACCGCTTTATGTTAATATTGTACTCTTTATCTCCAATAGGCTTTTACGTCGTATTTTTATAGTGATTTCATATATATTTTCCTATATCTCATATATCCTAATTATATTTCCTATATTTCAATAGTCATAGATCTTTGTTTTACCAGGTTGACTGATCAGAAAATCATTATATAAAATTTTAATTTCATAAAAACTAATCAATAATAATTAGTTGTGACAAAGTTGTGATACACAACGAAACGTCAACAAAAATAGAGTTTTTCATATTGGAAGAAGTCTGTTATTGCTAAATACATTCAAAATAAACTATCTTAAACATGCAATTAATCAATTCAGAATATATATATATATATATATATATATATATATATATATATATATATATATATATATATATATATATATATATATATATATATATATATATATATATATATATATATATATATATATATATATTAAATATATATTATATATATATATATATATATATATAATATATTTAAATAACTTTCTCTTTCATATCAATTCACAATGAAAACAAACTTATCCTTGTTACCTTTCTGTATGAAAAAGTTCAATTGACCTCATTTGATTCTTCCGAATTTCTTTTTCATTTCAATGTGAAGTGCGTAAACAAAGTCGAAGTTAATAGTAGTCATAAAATGGCGGATTGTGTAAGTGGACGGATTTCGTTTCCCATTATTTTCCTATAGATAAATATCGAATTACTGCTGTTCACCATCCTTATCGTATAATCCGTTCCATTTCCCAAAGGAAATCGCTCTTGGATGTATTCAAGATAGTTTGCCTGGTGGCTCTACCTATTTCCGATAGCTTTCAGAAATAATGTTCTGTGTAATAACGATTGAAAATCTAAAAACATGTTAATTTGTGGCCGACCTTGCTTCCTAATTCGAAAATATTATGTATAATATACATGAATAAATAAATGAATATATATATATATATATATATATATATATATATATATATATATATATATATATATATATATATATATATATATATATATATATATATATATATATATATATATATATATATATATATATATATATATATATATATATATATATATATATATATATATATATATATATATATATATATATATATATATATATATATATACTTATAACTTTTTTTTTATATTTCTAGTAAGCTGATAATAGTTACAACTTTTCCGAAACTCTGGAAAAACTGTTGTCATTGTTGAGAAATTGTCATTCGTCGATCAATGAAATTGACACGAGGCAGAGTTAATGGAGGTTCTATTATTAACATATACGTGACTCTAAGAGCCCTCATTTTATCTGCAGTGAGCATGAAATTAGGCAGAGAAAAGGGTGGACATCATATACTTCAGAAAAACCGCTGCCATTACTCTAGCCAATTTCACCGTTAATAGTCCTCTGCAATAATATTTTCAAGTAATTCAAAAGTTAAACATGGTCAGGTTCATTGTAAATTTTATCAGAGTTTGCAACTTGATGATGTGATCTGACAACTGTTGCGTTGTCGATGTGAAACTGTCTACACACATTGTTTTGCTACCAGATTTTCTGCCCACACTTTTCGAGGATACTTGTTTTCGTAGGATCATCGGATCTGATATACCTGATATCAGATTGCATGATATACATTTACTTTTAAGAAAGCACCGTATAAAAAGCACCGTTTGCACGGTATATGTGTATGTAGAAGAGACGCATATTTTGTTGGTAATAGACCTTTATCGAAAGAGAAATTGAGTGAAATATCTAATTATTAATAACTAATTAGTAACGTTCATATGGAGAAATTTACTGAAATGTTTTTGTATATTGGATATATAAGTAACTACATACATAACTTTGTTACCATATATTTTTTTACCATATTCATATAGTGCATTTCATATTTCAAAAATTCAAAATTAATGCGTTTCACCTTTTTGGTCACTATATAGGGCTTCGTTCATTGATTTTATTCATGATGCATTGTGAAATCATTCTTGAAGACTAAGTCCCAAAAACGATAGAAATTTAAGTTCAAGGCTATTCTGAATTTAGTAAATATTCGAATTGTTATTTATTCGGAATCTTTCGTTTTCAATAAGTTTCTTGTTAATTATATTATTATATCAGAATATCATTGTTGAAATATAATTGACGGCTTCAGACTTAATGAAGAGATGTATTTATGAGTTGTTTATATTATTCCAGTTCACAAAAATGAAGTGCCCTTAAAATAGTACATATAATAATATTACTTTACATTGGCACATTCAGAACCTTGTTTTGTATTCAGACCTTCGTTATTGTGTTGCAAAGTCAAAGTTTCGTTTGTAACGTCCACATTCATAATTTAAATATTCAAAAATGCTGGCGCTTGCAAAGTACGACTATTGTTCGCAACTCACAAGAATAATATTCACTTACTGAAAGTGCACTTATATCAGATGTATGTAAATATCAACTGAGGTGATATAATTTCTTGTTCAGAATCGCATGTTGATGTCTATTTCAACTTGAAGATTCCATTTGAGATAGCTTCTCTCTTCATTCATTATATTTTGCTGAATAATTTGAAAAAGTATATTTAAGTAGCAGTTTAAATTTCTAACTGACAATCCACCAGTTACTTCAAATGTAATACTCATTTTGTCGAGTTTTATTTCAATTCTACATTCTTTATTCTTTCTCATGTATAGATGGATAGGGGGCCATCCATAAATCACGTCACAGGTTAAGGGGCGTGAGGGGGTCGACAAAGTGTGATATTTTGTTTCGAGAGAGTGTGAGGAGTCCTTAGTTTCGTTATGTCACCTTTCTGGTCAACGTATTGACACGTACTTTGCATTATTAACGGAAAACTCAAAAAGATTCGTAACCCTATCTGAACCTTGGAGCTTAATAAGCTTCACTAGTACTTCTGGAAGCTTTGGATCTCCGAGCGTCATCACATTTGAAGAAAGCTCGGAGCTTGCCACAGTTTCGAGGAATACTTGTTTACACGATCATGTGGCATCTGTGCATCATAGTTAGTGGCATATTTTGCATCATACAAGGCCCAGTAATCAACACACGCAATACCTTTGACAGTCAATAAGAAGTTTAGCTCATCAAGAGGTTCTAATTCAAAGAATTGCTGCTAGACGACCAAGACGACAGGGAAATTCCCTGTTTGGTTTATGAAGATAATGATCTTTGGTTGCGCTGACATCAACAACCCGAAACTAGAACAAAGGGGATGATATGTCAGTAAATAAATGTTTTAAAGGATTCAGTTCATGAACTAAATGTATTTAATTTTTTCATTTATTACAATCGTTTTCTGTTTTGTGTATTTCTTGAAACATTCAATTTTATGTTAATTTCATTGAATAATGATTCAAATAGAAATACATCTAATTCTTGGACTACTGTTTCAATTTGATGATTTCTACTTGTGAGATTGCAAAATATGTGACGTAACTGAGGAAAGGATGTCACAAATGTTTCTAATTGTGACAAGGAAGAAGGGGGTAAAATATATTGAAATTCTGGTGGCGTAATTTTTGGATGGCTCTTAGTTGATAAACAAAACGGGCCATGAAAAATATCTGAAATTACAGACTTACGCAGGTTTTTCAGTAGTCATATGTAGAATGACATGCATGAAAAAAGTATGCATCACTTATATTCATTCCTTTGTGAGGCAAAACGGTCCGTCAACTGAACACCGAATATACATTTCAAGAGAAAAGCTTCTTGACGATTATATCCAACTTGACGGCTCGCTCCATGAAAAAAGGTTTTATATAACATCCTATTTAGAACGTCAAATTACATCATTTATTTTTCCAGCGATGCACCTGCTATCAATTTCAGAATGCTCATATTTCCGGCGAGCCTCAATTTACATGAAATTTCGGAAGCAAACTCAATTTTACTGGTTGCTTTGACATCCAGTATAAAAGTCTTAAGCTCTTTTTGTTCCTTTTTCACAATATGCAATTTGAAAATTTGCGTAATGATGAACTATAGCAAAAGTGAACCTTAATTTCCAACCAATTTTTCTGAATATTTTCGCTGAAAGAACGCATTTGTGGTTAAATAGATTTGTGTGTATGTCATAAGTAATTTCTGTAATGGACAGCACGAAAATTCAGAAAGTTATTGAATGTTGAAAATTTTATCAAATTAGCTTTTTCTATGTATATAATGAGTTTCAACACTTTTTATTAGTATCACATCATTATCTGATTGAACATGCCTAAGAAAAATGCATGGCTAAAAATAGAATGAAATGGTCGAGAGTGGAGAAGTGGAGAATTCCGAAGTTCGTGACAAAAAAGTTCTGTAATAATTTTTTCTTCACATAAAATCAGTATTAACACTACATTTTCTAAAAAACCATATCTTGAGACATAAACTCCATTCACTACAATTGTCTTTTCTAATCCTGCATTTTTCCTATTACAAGAAAGATTGTAAAAACCTCAAAGTGGCCATAAGTGGTGTCTTATCACATAATTTTAAATTCGAATTTCATAATAAATAAAGTTTTCTTTTGGAAATGCTTCAATGTCGGCGCATTCGCCATTCTGCAAATATTATGGAAATCGCGGAAATTTTAATTTCAACTTTTTATCAGGATCACATCACCATCTGATTGAACAAAACTGAGAAAAATGCATGGCTAAAAAAAAAATAACATTATCAAAAGTGGGGAATTTTTAAGTTCGTGACGAAAAAGTTCTGTAATAATATTTTTCAACATAAAATCAGTATTAACACTAGATTTGCTTGAAAAACCATATCTTGAAACATAAACGCCATTCAGAACAAATGTCTTTTCCTAGTCCTGCAGTTTTTCTATTAGAAGAAATATTGTAAAAACCTTAAAGTGACCATAAGTGCTGCCTTATCACATAATTTTAAATTAGAATTTCATAATAAGTAAATAATTTTTCTGTTGGAAATGCTTTAAAGCTGGCGCATTCGCCATTCTGCAAATAATATGGAAATCACAGAGATTGCTGAATTTTCTGAATAAACTTCGCATAAATTTTTTGTATGTATACCACGATTCAAAGTTATTCCCCTATAATGCCAAATAAAGATGAGAATTATAATCGTTATCAAATATTCGATACTAATGATTACCTAAAATAATATAATAAATGATTTTGAAACAATTTTCACTGATTGATCTTATTTTTTGTAGGTAAGCTTCTTCTGGGGTCATGTATGATGAACTGGTTGGGGAATTTGAGTACTCAGGATTTATGAAGGTACATGTTGATAAAATAACTAGATTAAAACCTTCGACCAAATATTGCTGTGAGTGAAATAAAATTTATATTTATTATGATCTTGAAGCTTTTAGTTTATACTGAAACGAATATGCTCAAAACGCGTTTAAAAGAAGTTTTTTTCGATACAACATTAACAACTGTTTTATATTCACAACTGCAACATGAGAATGAATGAATGATAAGCAATGATTATTCCAAAAAATAATGTGTAATTCAAATGTAAATTAAACTGATGGATGCAAATGAAAATTAATATTTTTTTAACATGAGAAAAGTTTTGTAATTTCCCTCAATTGGTTTGCAATAATTCAGCCTCAGTTATTTGTACCTATTCATAAAAATTCAGTTTCAATTTCCGAGCCCACAGAAATTGAAAAAGCTAAAAATTATTATGCCTTGCGATTATATAGTCAATTAATTCAAGTCACCCTCGCAAGTTTTATTGAATTCCCGCAGACGTTTACTCCAATTTGCCGCTGGCAAACTGTACATGTCGGATTGATTTCGGACATTTAGTCCGTAGAAGTATTCTCATTCAATATTCAATAAAGGTCCCAGATGTATGATCCGAGACATTCGTATTCAAAGTTGAACTAGCATCGAAGCTCTTTACGTAATAATATAAGAGCGCAGAGATCAAACTAAGAAAACGGTCAGTTCCGGCTCTGTTAACTTGAAATTTGGACAAAAAAATTTTAATTTTTCCTACTCATAAACTGGAGGCATCTTTTCGATGCAGAAAGCAAAATGTTATAGAAAGAATCTCTTTATTTATATATTGTCATCTACAATATTACTGCAAAATGAATTTATTAGTACGTCAATACTATTGCTCATGAATGAACACTATTAACCAAGCCATTATGATTGTTGGTAGCGTTATATTTCTACCACATTTTTCACTTTTGATTAATATGAAGTTAGAAATGAACAATTTTTAAATAATCGATCAGTAGTACATGCGATATTTCTATAGAATGGCCAGTTGCAATCAAGTTTGTTATTAGTAGATTGTGAAACAGTATATCTCTACCACCAATATCATCACTTTCAAAAAACTCCACCTTGAAATATACCATTTCTAATTTTCTTCAATCATTAAAATCTGCGACATCTTCGTAGATGTTATATTTTCAATTACACAGATTCAATAAGAATAAATTAGCTTAAAATTTTGACTTCTTTTAACGCTGCAGAACACAATTATTCTGGCAAAGAATTGGTTTTATCAGATGTATATGACAAAAAATTCTTCAACTATATTCTTTATTCATCAACATTTATTCTTCAACTCAATCATTTTGAATAATTCTTTATCATTGACTCAAGTTGAAGGAAAGCTTACGAATATATACACTGAGAAAAATTTTTAATCTAGAAGGATAAAAGAATTAATATGAATACGAACAGATGAGTTTAATTTCGATACTGAGATCGAAGCATAATTGGTACACACCTAACAACTAGCCACCGGAAACCCTTAAATTTCTAAAACCATTGCTGAATCATTCATATTCATTTTATCATTCCTATTCTGCATGCAATATTTTAAATTTCCTAACGTAACTATTTTTTTCCATAGGATATGATGCATAGCTTACTTTGTTGAAAATCTTCGAGAACAGAAATATGAAACTTTTAATAATAATAATAAGTTCTTTATTTTTATAACAAAAAATAAGTATAAACACCAAATTACAGAAAATAACATCACTGAATAATTAGAATGAAAAAGATATAACAAAAAGATCAATCTAATCTAAACAAATAGAAACTAATAACTACATTATAGCATTCAATGAAATATATACATACACATAACTCCTGATAATAAATTCTAGGGAGTTAAAGTGATTGTCACAATTATTTGCAACTCAATTGAATGGCGACTCCATAAACCAAATGGGGGATTGTATTAGGGAGTTGGTCCTCGGAGTCTCTAGGTGGAATAATTCTGTATTACGAGAATTTAGCCTAACACGAAATTTCAAAGCGCACAAGAGAGAAGGACAATCAATACTATTGTGCGGTAATTTGTACGAAAATTTGAGTTATAAAGTTTTTCTTCTGCTCTGCAATGAGATTAGAATAGCCTCAAGATGGCGTTGATGGCAAGTGTAATTAGGATGCCAGATCATGCTGCCATACTTCAACTTGCTACGGATTAGAGTATTAAAAGTCCTATGAATGTTGAGGAATTATTAAAATATTTGTCATTACGTATAAGAAATCCATATATTTTCGCAACAGATGAAAAAAGTTGGGTGATGTGTTGGACGAAGGAAAACTTCTGGTCGAAGACTACACCAAGATCTCACACCTTATCAGAACGAAAATGTGCTGAACTTATACACCTATTATATGGAAAAGTTATTCAGTACGTCATTCTTTGTATAATAAACTGCATATGAAAAATTCAGTCTTGTTGACTTCATTCAACAACGTAAATTATCATAAATCCAGATGAATCCCTGAAGTTAATGGGTTTTTTATTGACTCTTCCATCAACTTATAGAACGACGCCTGAGGCTCTTCAGTTAATATAACCATTTTCTTCTTATTTTTCATTACTTCTGTGAACCATGAAGTCAACTATAGTAGTGACCATATATTCTTGTAAACCTACTTGAATCATTCCTTTTTTAACTGTTTAAATTCATTACTGTGAAACACAATTCGACCCATTGTATTAGCCCATGTGTTCACAATTTATTTTAGTTTTCTGTTGAATGAGTATCTGCTTTCCATTAAATCAGTAGATGATATTCATAGTTTAGCTCATACCACTTATATCACATGGAGTCAATCATCGTCTCTGCCCCTCTTGGGATGGTGTACAAGGCTTCAATAAGGCAGCACATTAATATTTGAGTTTATGTGGTCATTCCAGGAGCATACCAGTTAATTTCCTAATCCAGAACACTTGATGCAACAAGAACGCAGAACATTGATTAATTTGCTTCGAGAATTAATATCGAATATAGGTCATGTTCAATTGTTTTCAGTGTTGATATTATAGTAACAACGTAATGAAAGGATGATTATCCAACCACTGGTCAAACTTTTGTATTGTGAATCTCATAAATATCATACTAAGAACTTTTAGAAGGTATAGTATTATTTCTATGTTGAGAGGTTCTCGTCTAATGAACTATTGTTGGGCAAAGTACAAGAATTTCACGAATAGACCTCTAAACTAAATCATATACTGAACGCAAGTTTGAGGCCCCCAGCCCTTTCTCTGGAGTTTCTGGACAGATTTTAAAGCAGTTCCTTATTCACACGTTCACGTGGTTTTCCGTGTATATTAAGTTTTGGCTTATTGAATAAGTTTGAAATGATAGAAACTACGCTGCTTTTCTCTGCAAAAATAATATAATTCATGTTTCACGTGTAGTGAAAGTTCTATACGAAAGGAATTCCATTTGTTTCAAATTGCCAATACCATTTTCCAGGCATCAGTTTGTACGCATATCACATACTATGCATTTGAAATTGGCTTTTTTGCGCATGTTGAACACTGATGTATTTTGCATATTTTTCGATGCAACTGTTTACTCTCAATCAACTGCTAATGATACTTCATTCTCAATTAATTTTTTCTATCATTTGCGTAATTTGAATGTGCATCAAACATTGATGGAAGGATAATGTTCAAACATTTACTGTAAAAATTATGGAAATAATATCAATATGTTCATGCCTCATTTGATTGCAATCGGTGATTTCGGAAATTGTGTAGTCATTTCAATTGAACATAAACTTAAATTCAAACACTTGAACAAATGATTTACACTTTCTTGACTACATAGCATGACGCGTTTCGTCGTTACAAACGACTTGAAATTCAGATGCTCACAGAATAATAACTTATTCTGTTATTATTCTGTTAGCATCTGAAGAAGTCGTTTGTAACAACGGAATGCTTCATGCTATGTAGTCAATAAAGTGTAAGTCATACGTTCCAGTGTTTGAATTCGAGTTTATATTCAATTCTAATCGATATTCATCAAGTAAACCAACAGCATTGAATATTTAGTCATTAAAAAGCTTCATGAATACAATATACTTACATACTTCTACTTTGAATGAGGTTTGAATTAGAAACTGTCTTCGACCCTTTTAACATAATTCATATATATATATATATATATATATATATATATATATATATATATATATATATATATATATATATATATATATATATATATATTAGAAGTATTTTATTATCTATACTAGATTTTCTTCCTGTCGAATAAGTTTAGTTTTAAAGATAATTTATCACGTTTTTGCAATGACAAAATTTCAGTTGACGTTTCTTTGCAAATTGTGTTTCGTGGACATTCCAAATTTACTGAACAATTGGAACAATAATAACGAATAATTGTTTCATTGAGAGATTCAATAGTTTCATTGAAGCATTAATAAACAACGAAACTTCGACTGAGAAAAAAAATTTCATTTGTATAAACTGTTTTTGCTTAAAACATGTCGAAAATAATATGATAATATTCATTTTGAAATATTAAAATTTTGCTGCTCTAGACAGTTATACAAGGAAACTAATCTTCTGTTTTCCACTGACGAAATACATTATTATATGATCTTCAAGATTCTATGTTCGTGAGATTTGATATAAAAGAACGAACTTTCCTGAGCATATATCCGAACGATAAGAAATGAATAAATTATTCAAAATTTCACGAGACGCATTTTCACAGAATACGATCGGATGTGAAAATTAATATTTCATCTTTGAATTGAAAGAAATTCTTTCGTTATTGATAGATGTTTTCATCCTTCTTCAAAATTCACAATTTAAAAAACGCCTCATGTCATTTACAAAATTTGCTTCAATGATATATTTCTTAAATTCCTACAGTCCTTTGATCAATAATCCTCAATGAAACTATTTGAGTGAATACCGATATTTGAAAATGAGAGAAATATTTATTTCAAATTCAAATGTTTCTGTGATTTCAATTTCCTAATTTGTATTCTTTTCCCAAACTACTTTCTAAATTTTCAATATCTTTTTTACTGGAACGGCTAATTCATCCCATGAACAGTAGGTTTTTCAATTTCACCAACGAAGTTCTTACACAAACCAGAATTATTTTTGAGTCATATCATCGAAATCTTCTCCTGTGCAGAGAAAGGTTTTCTCGATATCTAATTCGCTTGTCCTAATATGCATACTTTCTTATTTCTAGAACTTCTAATTCATCAGAAATAAGTACGAAATACAATCTGCATCATTTGAAATATGTTTTCAATGACCTTGTTAAAATTTATATGAAGATAAAAGAAATATGGATCAAGTCATACTCATTTGGATCATGATTTATATGAAATATTGAATCTTGATAACAAGTTTGCAAAGAATTCCATTGAATCTTCACAGTTATAGCTTGTGCATACTTGATTTCTTTGAATATCCTTGTGTAATCGAAGCAGCAGAATCAGTCACTTCTAATATATAGTATACTTTTGTTATCGATAATTGGATTCGATATCGCAATACTCGAAGCACTTTTTCTCCATTAAAGTTTATATCTATGATCAAGCGTCATTCTGAACAAAAACGAAATAACACAGAATCGCTCATTATAGTAATTGATGCTAGAGCATTTCAAAATTCATTCGAAAGCATCCGGGCTTTCGTGAAGCGACATTTACGTCAATTACAGCTTTTTACATACGTATTTAACCGCCAGTTTCCACGACTACTCAATTAAATTTCTGAGTTGCTCTTTTCTAACAGCCCTCATTCAATTCACCCAACCGAAAGACATCAACATAGCTTGTATTGATAACACAATTAACCGACATATGTGCTTATTAATGGAATATAAGCTCCCACCGACTGAATTAATCCTAAGCAAATATACCACTGAACTGTGCAGAGGACCCGGTTCAATTTAAAAGGTTCATGAATTCATTAAGGTCTCGTACGAAGTTCGGAAGATATTAGGTTCAGTTTTCACCAAATGAAGTTCCATTTGCTTTGATATTTATACTGACCTCAGCTCCATCTCGAAATTAGCTCTTGCGTAGAAATGCGGTTTTAGGACGCAAATTTCGTTATTCATCATTTTCTTTATCAGAAACTGAATACGTTATTATGATTCGATAGTTGTTCAATGATTAATCAACATCAAAAGTTGTAAGGAATTTTATATCCTCTCCGAGAAAGTGTTTCATCAATTAGTTTCATTATTTTATATAAATTAAGGAAATACAATATTCAATAACTTCGCACATGCTTCGTGTAATGTTAGCACACTCAATACAGGAGAAGAGTGAAGATCTCATAATTTCTCAATTTTCTAAAGCTAGATGATTTTATCTTCCATATATATTCACGAATAAGCTATCAATTATTGTAAATGTGATGATTGATGAAGCCGATACTTGAATAAAATTAATACCCATAATGAAACACTATTTAAAATTCTTCTCAAATTTTAATACAAATACGTGACGATGCAAATGCATGACGACGTTTCGAAGTACTACCTCTTTATCAAATGCTGGATTATTACCCCTGCTTTTTCCTGGTATTAATCCAGCGTTTGATAAAGAAGTAGTACTTCGAAACATCGTCATGCGTATTTGTATTAAAATTTGAAAAAATTTTAAATATGGTTTCATTATATTGTAAATGTACCGTGTCTTTATGAACTAAACATAAACTGCGTAGATACATCTTTTGGATAATAGGAACAAAAGCTTTTCAAGAAAATATATTAGATTATTCGTTGTGAAGAATCAATTTGTCGATAACTTGAACCATTCTATGCGAATTACTGGTAGAGCATGATTACTTCATTTTATAAGGGTACAAATTCTATTCTTTTTCGATAGATAGACTGATTTACCGACTATTCTGAATGGAAATGCCAGCATATCTTGCTGTGACTGTATGTCGAACCAAGAAAATTAATGATTTTCACGCGACTTGCGAAACTCCTCTTTGTCCACCTTCCCTCTTTTCTTTTCTTGTTGAGCCTGATTAATAGTCCAATTGTTATTTTCTCCTACCGGCACTCTGTAATCCTCAAGATACTGTCCAGTTAATGCGCCCTATTGAAAATTGGATTCGATTGATATCGAACAAGCATATATGAACTATATAGGGGTCCCAGATAAATTTGCTCAAAAACAGAAACACGTAGTAATTTTGAACCTTCAATTTGAATAATTTTCATGTCTCAATAGAATTACTCTCCCTACAGTACGAAACAATGACCCAGGTTGCTAGATAATTAATACTTATATCTCAATACTGTCAAGTATAGTTGATGGAAAGTTCGCTGGTCTTTTGGTAAAACAGTGTTCAATAAAATGCATGAATCACACGTTCGAAATCGGAGTAACACCACAAAACAATTGTCAAGACATAGTTTAATGAGATTTTTGTACAGCAAGTGTTATTTATTCAATATCTACCTATCAAGTATTTTCACTTTTACTCCAATTGACAAATTTATGTAAATCGGAAAAAGTTCTCGATGCTAAATGACGAAAAAGTTTTTGTTTTATTCAAAACAATTGTTCTCTTCAAAAACGACCTCCTCCAAACTACTCGACATATATTTTTTCAATATCTGAAAAGTGTTTCTGACATTTGAAATAATTGAAAGCAGTAAAATTCATTCTTCTGTTCTGACAAATGATAATTGAAATCAAACTCTTGGATTAATGATTGACAAATAGGTATTAGTGAAACATTTCAGACAATTAAATAATATTAAATTAATAATAAATTTTAAAAATTTATTATTAATTTAATATTATTTATTAATTTAATTCATTATTGATTTATTATCTAGTCATGTTTCAGCAAGAGGTAAGTAAGAATTCAATCTCAATTAGTTCTGACAAAGCTTCGGAACGTTAAGTACTCATGAATTACTCAGGTAACTAATGAATAATTGAATTTATGAGTTACTATAGATATCAAAATGTCAAACTTATTTTTTAGAAGAATCAAATTATTTTTTTTGTATATTCACGCATTGATTTTCATTATCAGAGGAATATTTCTGGCTCAGCATTCGCTTCGGAAGTTTTAGTCTTCTTCACCATGAGGAAACCTCCGAAAAACTCATGGTGAGCCAGGTGATTCTAATAAAGGTGATTTATATTTACATATATATCATTACATATAGTTTTTTATACTTATCCAGAATATGTATATTGTTGTTTATGTGTGTGAAACTGAAGGTAGATCTGGAAAAAATGAGTTTTGAGATGTGATGTTTGGTGATTGTTGTGTGTTTATTATATGAGTGTTATTTGTGAGGTTTATTGAGTTTTTGTAAATAGAATTAAGATGTTTAATGTCTGTTCTTTCATTTACTGTGTTTTTCAAATTTTTACGAATGTGTAACATTTCTAAAATTTCTTCACTTTTTTTGTCTCTTTCAGTTGCCAGAAATCTTCGTATTTTTGTAATCAAAATCGTGCTTCTCTGTTATTTTATGTTTATGTAAGGCTGTTATTTGAGTTTTTCCGTATTTATGCGCTTTGCAAATAACAGCCTTACATAAACATAAAATAACAGAAAAACACGATTTTGATTACAAAATACGAAGATTTTGGCAACTGAAAGAGACAAAAAAAGTAGAGAAATTTTAGAAATGTTACACATTCGTAAAAATTTAGAAAACAGTAAATGAAAGAATAGACATTAAACATCTTAATTCTATTTACAACAACTCAATAAACCACACAAATAACACTATTAATAAACACACAACAATCACCAAACATCACATTTCAAAACTCATTTTTCCAGATCTACCTTCAGTTTCACACACATAAACCAACAATATACATATTCTGGATAAGAAATAATTGTAATTATAGGATAGTTGCATATCTGATTTGATTTGAAGTGTTTCAGTCGGCCAACTGTATCCCAAGCTATTCTGATTCTTTGAGTGATCTCCGGTGTAATATATATATATATATATATATATATATATATATATATATATATATATATATTATTTTGAAAATTTTTAGCAATAACAAGAAAAGAAAAAAAATAGAAAATAATAAATAATATAATAAATAAAAAGGCCTGTTATTGCTAAAAACTTTCAAAATAAATATCTTAAACAGGCAATAAATTTTATTCATCTCTACTTATTTATTTTTATTCATCTTATTTTTTTTTATATTGAAACACGCATAACTTAGACTCCGATGCACTTCAGATTGCAGGGAGTGTTAATTTTTGATCTATATTATATCAGATATATTCGCCTATATCTGCAATACATATTCATAACTAGTTTCATAACTAGTTTCGGAGAATGATAATTTGAGATCGCATAATACTCATAGTAATAATAATGTGGGTGTATCTCATTTCTGTTCAATTTGGAATTGTGGCTAGACCTGATCTCCTAGGAATCATGCTATTGATTTATTATTGGTAATATGTAATGGGAATTAGCATTATGAACAAAGCATTGCGTAATTTCTACGCATATCAAGTTTCTTGTTTGTCCAATATTAATTTCACGTTCTAACGTCATCATCTTAGTCAACACGACATATTCAGTTATGAAAGAATAATCTTGTGTTACTGTTGATTGTGATATTTTCGTTTGAAAAATAGTTTCGATACTGGAATTATTCTGTTTTTGTGGATTATTTCTCATATTTTTCTGTCATAAATTAATGTGCTTCGTTTCCTCGAATGTGTTCAAAAAATAAATTTTCACGAATTTTCTCTTTTTTAAGCAGAGTCATTCTGAAAATTCATAGTTCGCAAATTGAGCGTGGTTTTCGCTTCTCCCTTCTTTTTATAGTCTCAATTATGTAGTTTACAGTTTACATACTGCATAAATTAGTATGAAATATATGTACGAACGTTCTTAAAGTACTTCAAACACTTCAGTTCACCATTGATGCTTCAATTGATTAATCTCAGAAGATGAACTTCAGTGAACCTAGAAAAAATTAAAGGGTCCCAATATATTTTATTCGAGCAAAAAGTCCCTCAGTTCGTCCTACTCACTCTAGAATCTGGATTTGTGGTCCGTACGATACGTAACAAGCAGTTTTTCTGATGGCTGCGAAACAACGTGTTTGCTTTTCCAATATGGACAGATTTATCCCTCCCCAGAGCTAATAAATGATAGCGAAAAAAGCAATATATTCACATTGTCGACAGCGAAACTCAGTTGAAGGTCGAAACAAAAACAGAGGCTCCTCGGAATCTACGAATTCTTTGATAATTTGCTCAAGACAGATAACTCCAATGAAGAGATTATCCAATAAACTTTTTCTATCCTAAACGAACACTTCGAGTGCTTGTTCACGGCACGGTATAATTCCTGACACGGAAGTTTCGCTTATCTCTTGGTGAAAAATTATGTTAAAAACGATAAATTAAAATTAACACACTTGTTATCAATTATCGAGAGTATACAAGTAACATTGTTTACTCTTGAAAAAGGGAATATTAATTCTTGAAGATGAGCTCACGCTTGAAACTATTTGATATTGTTAAATATAATCGTGAAATATTAAGCCAAGTGTTTAATTCAAATCAACTGTAATTTACGTTTACCGCTTGTAATAACTCGCTAGAGCTGCTCGAAGAAACGATTCTTACTTTGAGTGATCACGATGATTATGTATATTCTGTTAATCTAGAAAACAGTATTTTCTTCATCATTATATTCATTGTTTCTCAACTTTATCTTTGTAATTATTTGTGGTTTCCTCAGAATATAGATTGAATACTCGTTTATTTCACTTGGCTAGAATAACTAATAGATATATATCATTACTGTATTATTTTTCAACAACATATCTTGAAATCTTGATGACCATGAAATCAAGATCACGTATTGCAGCAAATGATTAAATTGGGTGTTGAGAGCGGAACAATTTAGAATGGAACTCAGAATGTTAAGTATCTGGATCACAGATCTGAAACCTGTGTGAAACTAGGACTATATATGCTGAAAAAAATAGAGTTCAAATTGAACTTTGTGGTTTCTTACAGTATAAAATTCTCCAATGTACTGCTGATTCTTATTAAAACTTCCTCTCAAAACAGCCATATTTTATAGACGAAACTTTATCATCTAAACGAACTCTTGGTCTTATGAGGAGTAACCAATTAAATTGTTTCAGTCTGGTGATTTTCCTACAAATTTCAAGTCCCTTTTAATTTTACGAAGATAGCATCTTGAACTTCCTGTCCTAGCCTTTGATGTCATTTCTGTTGATATGTTCAATATTCAAGCATTTCGAAAAACACAGTACCCTAGGTTTAATCATGTTGATTCTTTACCATTTCCGAAATCCTTCCAGAATTCTTTCGACAACTAATTCGATTGTTAGTTTTTCATAGAATGCAAAAATTTTTCCACATTCTCTCTACAAGCTAATGAGAAAGAATATTCCAGTTCATAGATTAAAATTTTTCATGTGCTCAAGTCATTATTCTTGAATACGGTTTTCAATACACTCTGGAGTATCTCAAATCTTCGATGGAATAAACTCAAACCCTTTTCAATTGAAATAACTCATTTTCAGGCTTTGTTTGTGTATATATCTCCATAGAAAATTTAGTGATTTCAATGTTTGGACACAGTTTCAACTCTTAATTTGATAGTAGAGTCCTTATATAACTCTCAATCTAATGCGAATTCGATAAGGTTCAAAATAACAGTTTTTGAAATAAATTCACTCAGTTCTTCGCGATTGTTTCCTCAACCATTTGAAAAATTCACACATTACTTATGATTGGAGGAATCTTACGATATTTAATTCAGACTTTCATTCTAATGTTCCATTAAAATGAGTAGTAACTATAGTTGAATAAGATTTATGAAGATATTCACTGAAAAACTTAATACCTCTAATACTAAGATCAGTATTTCACTTCGAAGTGTATACAATCTGTAGGGTCCAAATTCAATGTCTCTGCTATGTTCAAGATTTATGATGTTACCAATTCAACAAACAATGCGACTAACGAAACTATTTGCATCCTAAACTACAAACATTCTTTATCGCCGGAATGGCCACTGGAACATTTCTATACCGTCGTTTCCACAATCTCAGCTCTCAGCCCTATGTTCGTTTTTTCGATCGGCAAGTTAGATTTCCTCTGCACATTTCAGTTCCGTCAGCTTTTCGAAATGATTCTCGAAATCATTACCATCAATTTGCTCCATTTATTTCTGTATTTCGTACATTTGCATTTTCTACTCGTTTGCGGAAGCTATCGGTTTGAAATTCGGTAGCATTTGCCCAACATATGTGGAAACATTCTCTTTCACGTTAAAACATTACGATCCGTGATAGATGTTGTCATCAAGGAAGTTTTGATAAGATTCGATAAATATGTGATGGAGACATTGTGAAGGATGAACCTAGTGATTTGAAAGAAGCAAAGACTCATATCGTTTTGGAAATTTACTTTGTGAGTTCCAAATACATCACAGATCCACTGAAATATGATACTCGTAGAATTTTATAAAACTAATTCCATAAAAATCCAAATTGCGGAGAGGAATTGCGAAAAGTTTGATTGTTTCAGATTTGAATAAGAAATACACTTCTGCTTAACACATTTGTTTTACCAGATTTTCGCGAAAGGGAGCATTTGATGTTGATTACTTTTTAGAAATTTCAATGTTTACGAAAATAGTATAAGAGATATGATCGAATATATTAATTAGGTAGTTAGAACCAGCGCATTCGCCATTTAGTTAGTACTGACAAAAAGCTTATTTCTATTTTTGTGTTTTCAGATAAATAGAAACGAAAGAAAAGATAAAATTTATTTACGTAGAGGGCCATCGGACAGAAAATATTGATGTATAGTAATGTACCGTATCATTAAGCCAAATGATTGTCAGAATGATTAATTTGAAGTTCATTCGAAACTGAAATATTTTATGTAAAATTTCTGAATTTTCTGTATTTGATGAAAAAATCTATATTTCATTTCATATATTCTGAACTCAAAGAACAAGGCTTTTCATAGTCTCGAGACCAATCATTAAAAAAACACGAATAGGCATTGAACCATAGATTTGACTTCACCAAAAGAAAAATCCTAAAATCCGAATATAACAAGAGAAAACGAGAATATCATGAAATGTTGTATATAAAAAAACCCGGACGGCATTAATGACAAGATAGATATAAAAGGTCTCAATAAAATCCATAACAACATCTTATGTGCATAGTGACACCGGATAAACATAAGTAGTAAAACCAAAATTAGTCTTTGTCCGAATGTGAACGACATCGCATCGAGTGAAAATTAACAAAATTCTTTAATAAAAGTGTAATAATTATTGGAAATCTTTTCATTTGAATATGGTTTCATATTATAGTGATAAGTATTGCTTTTGTTCGCGTGGTGAGTTTTGATCTTGTAATGTTGCATACATGGCTGTCATTTTTTTTTTTTTTTATAGTTAATGACAATATGGACCGAAACGTATTGTGCTGAAGATTTTCAATAATTAATTTTAAGAACGAAAAAACCCAATAATTTCTTTCTGAATATATATATATATATATATATATATAATATATATATAATAACTGATTTTTTTTCTGATGTAATATACATTTTCACATATACTTTTTTCGTAGTGAAACTTGAATGTTCTGAATAAAGTGAACCAAAGAAAGGGATTATTCCCACACGTGTTGTATTTCTTAGGAAGTGCCCATGTTTGTTGAACATCGAACACGCCAACTGAATTTAATTGAACACAAAACAAATTATATCTCGGCGGATTGCCAAGGGATATCTAACAAATTAAGTTAGTTTCGTTCGGAATGTTAGTCATGTCCAGTTCAAAATATGTGATTCTGTACACGGAGTATTTTGTAGCATAGACATATGTGAAATACTTCTGTCTAGTTCATTTTTTAACCAGTTCAAAAAAGGTTATGGAATAATAAGCGCTTATTGAGGTCATGAAACTTTCAATTATATTCTAATTCTGTTGTCTTCATAATTGATTTTTATGTTCTTAGAAAATGTTCACGTTCAAGTAAATTTTCTTCTTTGGGTACTCCGAAAACTAATTTCTTCGTACAATCGCTTATCAGATATATGTGTTCGCTCTTCGAGGATGTGTCTGACAAATGCGATATCAACAGTGACTCAGTTGCTTTCTTGAGTAAACCATAATCACATTGCCTCTTATTTATTATAATTACTTTTTTCATTGATAATAATTTTTTTAAAGTTTGCGTTATATCATTAGGTGTCTTTATATATATATATATATATATATATATATATATATATATATATATATATATATATATATATATATATATATATATATATATATTTTTGAATATTTCATGTAACTGGGTGTTTTTACCAGTAGTAAAATTAAGACTTATTGTTATTATTATTATAATGTTTCACGAATTCATTTGGGTGGACTCGTTTTGATATGTTGGTGTATCAAGCCACTACTCCTTATAGAATTTGCTCCAGGTTCTCAGAACTTTTAGAATCTAGGAAGATCTTTCATTTCCTTTCAGTTGTAGTGGTTTTTAGTTCATCACAGGATTTTTTATTTGACAAATTTCCTCTGGTTTCCTCAGTCTCTCATACTATAGTTGGTACTGTAGAGCGCTGTCTTGACTACATGTCATATTCTTGGTTAATAATTCTTTTATGTCCAATTTAGTCTCCAATGTCTCAGATTAGATATCAGAGGATCAATTACCTTCGAAAAAAGAGACTTCAAATTATTCCCGCTGAATAAAATTCTGGATTTTGGGAATGGTAAATTCTACTATTTTCAAACATTCCGCATCTTCCTGTAGGTATACATCTGAATTTCAATAGAAAACAGTGTTTCCACATTTCATCATACAATGTTTTTATTCCTTTCATACGATCAGCTTTGTTCCAGAAAAATGAATCATCTTTCATTTGAGTGAGGTTAATTAAGGTCATGAACACACAGTAATTTTTTTTCATTTTTGTCTCATAATTCCCTTACAGCTTCTTCGGAAACTTATTTTACTTTCTCAATTTGTGTTCTATATGAAAATAATTATCAAATAACTCATCTATGATTTGTTTCTGGCTTGTAACACCCATATATCGGGTCAGGAAGTATCCGACTTTTCGCAATTGAAAGAGGTGATAAATGTATAATCGTCGAACATCACTGCGAATTTCCGGGATTCGCGTGTGTGGACTCGCCTGAAAATCGGATTACTGAATCGGACGGAAATCCAGATACACGCGTATTAATCCGCTTGGATGGAGACGACGCCTTTGGTCGAACTACAAATTGGAAATCAGTTTTCGATGAACTGATTAGACATACCGAATAGTTCTGTTGTTTCGATTGAATGGTATTTAATTCCAACTAAGAAGATTAATTATTGAAATCGAACATGAATAGAACGTAAAAATAGAGCAAAGTTAATCCTCGATGTTCACTAACACCGATATGATTTCGTTGATGTCACTGTATACAGTCAAACAAAGAATTAGTCGAAATGAGAATTCGAAATGAATACTGTCGAAAGCGAATGCATTAATTTTTTTATTCCCAAAATCCTCTCTATTTTTATCGCTATACGGTCTTTTCAATGAACCGACGTTTATAGAGATGGTATCAACTACAGTTCAATGAATAGCCATAAATTACAGTTCCCAATTCCTAAATTGGGGATTTTAGTCTAAGCCAACGATGGATTTGGCAGAAATGATGGATTTCATGTTGAGGGGAAACAGTTCTTCTCATTCTTCTATTCATATCGCGAAGAATTAAAAAGGCTATCATAATCAAAAATTTGTTTCTGTTTACTTTTCGATATAACTATGGAAAATAGTAGACCACCCTTCAGCTCAATAGTGTATGTTTATGCACCATGAGAAAACCTCTGAGAAACTCACGAACAAACATTTCCGCGATCACTTTCTCAGAGGTTTTCCCATCCCGAAAAAGACGAATGTACTTTCAAAACCCAAAGCAAATGCTGAGCTAATATTTTTCTCTCATAAATCAACGGAGGAGAGACAAATTTTTCATTATAATTTTATTTCTTACATTTATACTTTCAATCGATGATATTGAAAGTTCCATAAAAATTTTGGCAGACGAACTACAATTTGTGGCGGAATTAATACAGAAATTAAGTTTTCAAATTTTGTCACCTGACACTGCTGAGATCTTTAAATATATACATGTTATATTTCTGCAGTTTGAGTTCTCAGCCAAAATGAGGCCCTCTATGATTGAAATGTAGATATGATGAAAATTTCAGTGTACTGCATGGTGACTGGTAGTTACCAAAAAAGGATTTTCTCAGAAATGGTCTACGTAAAGACTAAAGATTAACGTTAATAATATCAATAAGAAGACAGGCATTTCTAGACTCAGTTGCATTTACAGTTATGCACTTTCAAAACATTTTTAAAAAGACCTTCTCAAAAAACCTCTTAGTTTTAATACACAATTTTTGCTACCTGCTCGGTATGAAATTTGTTCCTACAGTGGTTTACTCTTATGCTCCGGTAATTCTTGTCTATCGGTTCTATCGTTGTTGGTTAGTTTCTCGTTATTTTTATATTTTAAATTGTAGAATTTACATCCAATTTCTGAATAATATCATACATATTTTCTAAGTTTACACACACTCCTGCTTATGGTGTTGGTGAAACATTTAACCTAGTTAACCGTAAGATGTATAATTTTTGTTTACGACATTTATTCACATCTGTTATTTTATAGTCTTGATGAAGATTATAATCATAATTGAAATATATATTTTATTTAAGTTACGCAATAGTCCTTCCATTATCGTGTATATATATATATATATATATATATATATATATATATATATATATATATATATATATATATATATATATATATAATCATCAATACGATCAACATCCATTCATCAGTTACACCTTCTCCTTTTTTATGATTGATACGTCGATATATCAACAATGAATTTTATGAATAAACTTCGTTATTCGGGAAGAAGGCGATTTTCCAGACCGTTTAACAAGCACCTCAGCCATTAAAATGAGAATTATTGGCCGTTAGGGTCGAACAACCTTTTATAAATTGCTTGGAGTATATCCTCGATATTCTATCGCATCAGAATATATAAAAAACAATGTATGAAAAGACGTGTATTTTTGAATAATTTGGTTTTATCTACATTTATTTCAAATAGAAGACAACAAATGTGTATTGTGTATGAGAATATCTACGTTGTCTAATCGAAATAATTCACTGACAGTTTTTGTAATATATAATAAACGCAATTCCTGAATAAAAATTGATCAGCTTCAATGAATTAAGCATATGATTCGGTTAAACTTTAGGGTATACGTTCAATCGTTGAAACAGAAAAACTAAAAAACCTGGAGGATTCCTAGTTCACTCCTCTAATGATAGACGAATAGTGCTACGAGGATATAGGAAATATATAAGAAAAGTATATGGGAAAAGGTGCAACTTGGCTCAAGCTATTTTTTACCTCATCATGGGCGAACACACGAGATGAGGAAATTGAAAGAATAGGTACAACAAACAGAAGGAATAAGAAATTTTTCGAATTTATTACATAAAACTGTCATCAGATATAGTATGAATAATATATTATATTAGTTAATAATTAATTGATGGTCAATCAACTGTCATCACAACAAATGTATATACGAAATAATACTAAAAAATAGAAAGGCTAAAGTAAGAAAAGTGTGAAAAAGTAACTTTGAAAGAATTTGACTGAACCATTTCCAGGAAACTTTATTTGAAAAAATTTCGAATGATTTTTTCGCAATTTTCGAGAAATTTTTCTTCATTTGTTGTCGAATATTGAAAATGAAATTTTTTTAGTTCTGTCAAAATACATTTCTAAAATAATGGTTACTGACGGTTCAGATATGATGTCAGATTCACATTAATTATGAATTACAAAGGTTGAAGTATCGAACAATCTTCAATAAAGAGACATTGGATCAATAAATAGAGCAACCCCAAAAATTTATATTATCCTTAGTGATAACGTAACGTGTGCAAAAATTAAAGTACATCGACTCCAATTGTTTATGACTTAAAGTTTCATTTTTAGAGATTTTAGATAGCCAGATGATTTGAACATCATGTTTTCCATTTTTGATTTTAACTTGTTATATTTCTACTGCCCAGCTTCGGCGAATTTGACAGCATCCATTGCATTTGTCATTGGTTAGCAAATCGCGAAGTTTATGTTAATTCAATTTGAAAGGTGCTTCATTGAACGTACCGAATGTTTTATGAACATCCCTTCATCTCGATGAAAATTATTGCTATACCTACGACGAAAATTCTTCATACCTTCATTTTCAAATACCATCGCGAATAAAAATTCGAAATCAGTAAATTGAATGTTTTCATTAATAAATGACGCTTCCCTACATTATTCTTGTCTCAATGCATTCTCAGTGCGTAACACTTCAATAGCATTTTTCATTGGGGGCATTGCTTTTATTATTCATAGTCTTCAGCAGTCCTCTAACTGTTCTTACTGTCTACGACAAAAATTCATGCCTTCATTTTCAAATACGATCGCGAATTAAAATTCGAAATCACTATATTAAATATTGTCATTAATAAATGGATCTTCCTCACATTATTCTTTCAGTGCGTAACACTTCAATAGCATTCTTCATTGGGGCATTGCTTTTATTATTCATAGTCTTCAGAAGTTCTCTAACTGTTTGTTATAAGGTTGTCGAATGAGGTTA